>JADLZK010005091.1:0-533576 GCA_015847255.1 Hyparrhenia diplandra | reverse complement strand
CTGGAGCTATGAACATATTCATCAGTGTCATCAATCCAAGAGAGAGGTGATCACTTTGAAACTTGATTTTGGAAAAGCGTTTGGTATAGTTGAACACTCCGCCATTTTGCATGTCATGGAGCATCTGGGCCTATCTGATAGATGGATTCAATGGGTTCGCCTGATTCTCAGCTTTGGGTCATCAAATGTCCTTTCGAATGGAGTGTTGGGAAAAAATTTCAAATGCAAGCATGAAGTGCGTTAGTGGGATCCACTGTCACCCTTGCTATTTGTCCTTACGGCTGAACTCTTATATATTATTGTGAACAATGCATGTGAGTCGAATCTACTCATAAAACCTCTTCTCCCAAGCAAGTGAGGACTTTTCTATAGTCCAATACGCCGATGACACTCTAATGTTACTCCAAGTTGTTGTTGAATAGTTAGTCTTTTTGAAATCATCGTTGAGCAATTTTGCTAATTCAACAAGGCTCCATGTTAACTATGGAAAATCATAGATATATTCCACTAATGTTTCACAGGAGAAGATGTCATTTCTTGTTGCACTTTCGGGTTGTGATATAGGAGTCATGCCTTTTACCTATCTTGATTGCCCATGGGAACAACCAAACCGAGAATTGAGGATTTCTCACCATTGGTGCAAATGAAGTCGAGAGGAAACTATCATCTTGCTCGGTTTGGCTGTCCTACAGTGGTAGACTAGAGGTGCTAAACTCTGCAATTACGTCGATCACAACTTATGACTTGTGTACCATCAAACTACCGAAAGAGGTCATTGAAAATATTGATAGAGCAAGAAAATAGTGCTTGTAGAGGGGGGAACTCCACGAGAGAGAAGAAAGGAGGAAACCTTATGGCTTGGCCGGTGGTCATGCGGCCAAAAGAAAAAGGAGGCCTTGAGTCATCAATCTTAGGCTTCAAAATGATGCCCTCCTCTTGAAGCACCTCAATAAATTTGATAACAAGGAAGGCATCCCATGGGTGCATCTAATCTGGTCCAAATATTATATCAATTGAGTGCCACATGCATCCATGAAAATTGAGTCCTTTTAGTGGAAGGATGTGCTACATCTCAAGAACCTTTTCAAGAAAATCACTAGGTGTGAGGTTGGAGATGGTTCCATAGTGTGCTTTCGGGAGGATCTCTGGCAGGGACAACATTCTTGATTACATGTATCCAAGATTGGCGTCATTTGCACGGCAAGAAGGTATCTCATTTAAACAAGTATTAGAAGCAAATCTTGACCCTTTTTGTCCTACCCATTTCGAAGAAGCATATGAAGAGCTTGAGTCCCTTCAAGCAGACCTTGAGAATTTGTCTTATGATGATGACAATCGTTGGACTACAATATGGGGCAATCCATATACCTCCCGCCGGTACAATGTTCATGTTTTTAGCACAATGGAAGCACACCCAATCTTCAAAATGGTTTGGAAAGTAAAATGCACCCTTAGAATCAAATTCTTTGTTTGGCTTATGCTTGTAGACAGACTGAATATCCAAACCATGCTCCAGAGTGAAGGGAATAGTGACGCCTAAAAGGAGGGGGAGAGAGGGTGAATTAGGCAACTTAAAATTCTACTTCTAACTATGGACTCTAACTTCACCTAGTCAAAACCTATTGCAAGAAAGTAAACTATCTATATGTGCAACTACGATTTTGCTAGGTGTGTTGCTATCTCTACCGCAAAAGAGTTATGCAACTAGGTTCCAATCATATGAACTAGCATATCAACTAAGCTAGGAATGTAAAGCACATAACCCTAGCAAATATAAATGGGGATGGTAAAGGGCTTATAGAGATACAAACTCGCCAATGATCGCAAAGACTTTTTACCAAGGTATCGAGAAGAGCGTAAGCTTCCGTTTAATCCTCGTTGGAGCCCCTCGAAAGAAATCCCTCGCAAGGGCCAAGATCCTAGTCAGGTAACTCCGTGGATAGCCTTAGGCCTTCCCCACGCACAAGTGGGTCTCCGACGTCCCTTCCGGCTAGCCTCTCCCGGATACTTGAAGATCTTGTTTGGTTTTGGCTAATTGATGACATCCTAGGAGTAATCTCTCTACATAAAGTGTGTGCACTCGAAGCCCATGACTTAACATGATTCTTCGCGATCTTTTCTTCAGGCTTGGTTCCACCTTCATGCCTTGGACTTTGCTTGTTCTTGAATGCCTTTTCTTGAGCTTCTATGGTCTTTCTTGAGGAGATCTTCGGATCACCTCGTCACCTTTGTCCAAGTCATGTCTTGCATCCTGTGAGACTACAAAATAAACACTAGAAAACTTATTTGTCTCATTTGGTCATGTTGGTCATCAAACACCAAAATACAAACTAAAATGGGTCGAGATCCATTTTCCTTACACAGAGAAGGCATATAAATGTTCAAGGTGGCACTACATGTGTGATGTGGAACATAGGAGAACAAGAAACATTGGATCACCTCTTCTTTGAGTGCCTTTTGCACAGGACTGTTGGGCTTGTCTAGGCATTACTTGGGACTTGTCATTGCAGCTATTTGAAAGACTAACCCATTTGGGGGCAGCTTAGACCATACCTTGCTTCGTGGAGGTGACAATAATTGCAGCATGGAAACTTTGGAAAGTGTGAAATGACAAGGTGTTCCAAAGGCATGATCCAACCCTTCTAGGTGGCTCAACAACTTCAAGAATCAATGTTTTTTTTGCAATCTTGTAGACTCAAGGATGACATTCGTCAAATAAGTTGGATGCCTTTAGTTAATTTTGTAACTATGAAGCCCTATTCCTTTTAAATTAATAAAAATGGATAGCACTGTAGGGATCTCCCCTATAGTTTTTGTTGCAAAAAAAAAAAAAAAAAAAAAAAAAAAACTAAGATTACCAATCTTTGCCTCCTTTATTTACAGCTAACTAAGATAACTAGGCATGTACTTGCAAAATTTTTATTCCGTTGTGTGATAAATTTTGGTCATTAATTAATCTATTTGTTTTTAACTTAATTATGTTCATAAGTTTGCTTTTATATGAGCAATTTGCATGCCTTGTCATAAAGAATTAATACAATATGACATGACACTCACAATGCACTCTAACATAGAGTCTAAGCCTATTTATTAGCTTCTTATTTATATTTATGGAATAGAGGAGTGAAAACAAGACTTCAAGTCTACGATACTTTCAAGGTAATAAATAGTCTTAGACTAGAATCTGCAATGTGAGTACCCTTATTGTCACTGAAACAAAGAAAAACATCATTTAGTATCATCAAAATTAACGAGGCAAAACAAAGTGAAGTTGAACGTGGGATAAACAGGGATGTCTAGGGAAATGTTTTTTTTACTAGAGATTCGTCCTCTTATTCTTTCTTGTCACACGGTCTACTCCTTATGTCGGAAATGCCTCAATTCTTTTTGATCAACGGATTCTAGATGCACCCTTTGAAAATATGAAGAAGAATATGAAGAGGTTGAAGTTTCTTTTTGGGTTACATATATGACCAATCCATTCGAAGAGCTTCTGGGAAGGCAAGTCTTCTAGGCTAAGGAGGTGAGTGTCAGGTAAGGCTGTTTTGGTAGTGACAAAAAATGGAGTCAGCATAGAAACGGTTCAAGATGTCTATGAATGATGTGATTGGGATACTACACTTTTTTTTTTGGGAATTAAAATTTATCACTTAACCCATTTCATTATATTGAGGATGTCAACTAAGCAAAAGGATAGTGTGACACTTCAACTAAAGAAGATGCGTATTTGTCGTATGAGTCTACATTGTGCTTTGTAATTTTAAAAGAAATGGTCTCGTAGCAAGACTTCATGGCAGCCAAGAAATAGAGGCGTGGTAAGTAGGCGAGGGAGAGAGAAGACACATTTGATTGGACAAAAAAATTTCTATAAAAAACCATTCTATGAGAACATAATTTCTACATAAGAATTCCAAGAACAATCAAATAAGTAATGAATTCCTATAAGGAAGAAAATTAACGGACCTACGCACTATGTGTAGTTTCTAGTAGTGTCAGTACCTTAGCTAACGAAGGTTATATTGCAGTGGTTGACTAGTCAATTGCAATACTAAGCTCTGTTTGGATACTCTCCGATTAGATTTGTTTGGATACTCTCCGATTAGATTATAACCGAATTTTGATCCAAATAGAGTTGATTCTAGATGCAGTATTATAATCAAACCTTTTTTTAGATTTATTATAATAAAACCTTTTGAATATCCCATAGTATGAAATCAGGGCCTATTCGCTTGTTCTTGTTTCCCCTTACTAATTGTCCAACTTGTGAAACTACAAAGGATAAATAGGAATTTCTCACTTTAACAAACCCTAAACCTATAGACAGTCCATTGAGCTGAACACTTTCGAAATCATTATAATCCATAATCCTCATTATAATAATCCTATGCGTAATAATCCATAGGAATTGCTGATATAGTAAAAAATACCTATGCGTAAAATAACCTGTGGTTCAGTCTCAGCATTACTAGAAAACAAATTACGTACTGTATATATAGTAAAAATTACAAAGGCACATGCTCAGCTTGGAGGCCTGGATCTCGCATTACTAGAAAAACAAATTACGTATATAGTAAAAAAAAAAAAAAATCGTCGGTGAGGACTGGAGGCCTGATCTCGCTGGACTCGGGAGGCGATGTCGACGGGTCCACCCGCCATTCACAGCGACGAAGGTCCGGCTGCCGTCCAGCCCCCTGCGAGCGAACAGCCAGTCGCCGGCACCAGCATTGAGCGGCGGAGCACCCGGTGCCGCCTCCGCCCGCCCGGCCCCATCGATTGGGAGGGACTCGTGATCAACAACCCCTGCCGTGCCGCAAACCATCTCCAGTTCTCGACCACCACGAGCCCCTTTGACTATGGGCCCGCCCGGCCCGTCCGGCCGGCCGCAGCACCTACCAAACCAAAAGCCATACCAACCACCCCCACGACACGATCGCACGCATTCATTCACAGACCAAACAAATTTGTGTACCCAAATCGGACCCGTCTCGTCTCCAAAGCGCTATAAAATGCCCCCTCGCCTCTTCACAAGGCAGCGACCGAGCAAACAAACAGAGCCACACACTCCACCTACCCCGGCCAGGCCAGGCCAGGCGACTCCCCTGCAGCCAGCATGGACCTCGTGCTTCCTGGAGAAGGCCCTGCTGGGCCTGTTCGCGGCGGCGGTGCTCGCCCTCGCCGTCGCAAAGCTCACCGGCAAGCGCTACCGCCTCCCTCCGGGTCCCCCGGCGCCCCCGTTGTCGGCAACTGGCTGCAGGTCGGCGACGACCTGAACCACCGCAACCTCATGTCACTCGCCAAGCGTTTCGGCGACATCTTCCTCCTCAAGATGGGCGTGCGCAACCTGGTGGTGGTCTCGACCCCGGAGCTCGCCAAGGAGGTGCTCCACACGCAGGGCGTGGAGTTCGGCTCCCGCACCCGCAACGTCGTCTTCGACATCTTCACGGGAAGGGCCAGGACATGGTGTTCACCGTGTACGGCGACCACTGGCGGAAGATGCGGCGGATCATGACCGTGCCCTTCTTCACCAACAAGGTGGTGGCGCAGAACCGCGCCGGGTGGGGAGGAGGAGGCCCGCCTCGTGGTGGAGGACGTCAAGAGGAGCCCCAAGGCCGCCACCGAGGGCGTCGTGATCCGGAGGCGCCTCCAGCTCATGATGTACAACGACATGTTCCGCATCATGTTCGACAGAAGGTTTGACAGCGAGGACGACCCGCTCTTCAACAAGCTCAAGGCGCTCAACGCCGAGCGCAGCCGCCTGTCGCAGAGCTTCGAGTACAACTATGGTGATTTCATCCCCGTCCTTCGCCCCTTCCTCCGTGGCTACCTCAATCGATGCCACGACCTCAAGACCCGACGCATGAAGGTCTTCGAGGACAACTTCGTCCAGGAACGCAAGTAAGCTACCGATCTGCCGGCATATTCTATTTTCTTCCTTGTTCTTTAATCTTCAATTCAACTTGCATTTGCATCCATCATTGGTGGGTGGGGTGGGGATGAGCTGTGGCGGATCCCGAATCACAATCAATGCATGCCATCAGCCAAGTCCATTTTCGCTACTCATTCAATTCAATTTTGTGATGATCGACTTGGACTTTTGCGTGGAGCTAACAAATTAGTCTTGGAACGGAAGCGGCCAAACCAGATGGCCAAATCTTGGCATCGTTAGTTACGCTCGTTTTATGCAATTGTATTGGACACGTAACTAAAAAAACGCACGGGTTAATAAGGAAAGAAGGAGTATGTGACAACTTGTCATTGTCCACAGCAGGTGGGGTTTGGTTCTGAGGTTAGAAATTCACATGACCACGAGTAGGTGAGCCGCACTACTCACCTCCTGATGACAGATGAGCAGCACACCGAAAAAAAATGGGGATCTCTCCCTGCTAGATGTGCCTTTTGCTTTGCTTTCCGCACAAGCACGAAAGCTTAGGATCCTGGCAACCAGCCAACGACGCACACATACACCGAGAGCGACAGAGAGTGATGGAAAAAGGGTACGGCTTCACGTTTCATTATAGCTTTTTTTTTTCTCAACATGTACAAGTAAAGTAAAAGCTTTTGCTGTGGATCTTGATTATAAAGTGGTTACATGGATCATTTGGCTTGTACTCCCAACATGGGTTGGTTGGAACTAGTGGCCTCAGCATGGCATGCCAATCATAGACTAGTTTATTTGTCCTTAGATTGGGTTGGGTTGGGTCCATGTCCATGACCAAGTCACCAACCAACCGTGCCCACTCACGATCACGAGGGCATGTAGACTTTATGAAATTCTATATTATATTACCATGTCCATGGAATTCTAGCAATCTTGATGTCCATGGAATTCTAGCAATCTTGTTGACTTGGTGGTGGTTGCCTGGTAGGTGATCCAATTCATTCAGTTGGGAACTAACAGTAACACTGCGTGCACTTACAGGAAGGTTATGGCTCAGACTGGTGAGATCCGGTGCGCCATGGACCACATCCTCGAGGCCGAGAGGAAAGGCGAGATCAACCATGACAACGTCCTCTACATCGTCGAGAACATCAACGTTGCAGGTACATACATATATTTCCATCTTGCAAGTATGAATAATATAAAATAAATAGTGTCATGCCCAACCTCATCTTAATTATAAAAGAGAATGGCACGAGCAACTCAGAATCTCTGCACACACCACAATATCCTCTGTTTACAAAATGGAAACAGAGTATCTGCTATGTCTGGTTGTGAATAAGCGATAGTAACACAATTCTAATCCAGCTCTACCAGTACTGGAACCTAGCTGTACTCCAGCCCTACACAAACAAATACTCCAACTTTAATACTTCTGTAAGAAGTGTTAGTTGGAGTAGCACAGCAGCATACTTGCATGGACGACAAGGCACGTCTTAATCAGGTCACCGTCATCCAACTTTAATTTCTTAATTAACCGGCGACTTAGCCGCCATAACGAGGTGTTAGACTTCTGATGGGCTAGGCGCATCGAATGGTAGTTGAATCTGCCGGCACGTGATGACGCCTAATAGCCTTTTTTTTGGTTTTGTTGTCTACGTCTCTTGTTTACAAGTCAAAACTGACACCAGCAGCCCGTGCGGAAAAAAATATTAAGCACTGGCCATTAGTTGGGATTTGATAGAGTCACTTAGATGCGCTCAAGAATGATAGACTCAGCCTAGGAAAAGAGTACAACGTTTTCTCAAATTTGAATTTGAATGTGTAACGAGCAAAACGAATTGAAATGAAACATTTTGTTTGCTTTTGCAGCGATCGAGACGACACTGTGGTCCATTGAGTGGGGCATCGCGGAGCTGGTTAACCACCCGGCCATCCAGTCCAAGCTCCGGGAGGAGATGGAGTCGGTGCTGGGCGCCGGCGTGCCTGTGACGGAGCCGGACCTGGAGCGCCTCCCCTACCTCCAGGCCATCGTCAAGGAGACGCTCCGCCTGCGCATGGCCATCCCGCTGCTGGTGCCACACATGAACCTCGAAGAAGGCAAGCTCGCCGGTTTCGACATCCCCGCCGAGTCCAAGATCCTCGTCAACGCCTGGTTCCTCGCCAATGACCCCAAGAGGTGGGTGCGGCCCGACGAGTTCCGGCCCGAGCGCTTCCTGGAGGAGGAGAAGTCCGTCGAGGCACACGGCAACGATTTCCGCTTCGTGCCCTTCGGTGTTGGTCGCCGGAGCTGCCCCGGGATCATCCTCGCGCTGCCTATCATCGGCATCACCCTGGGCAGGCTGGTGCAGAACTTCCAGCTGCTGCCGCCGCCGGGGCTGGACAAAGTCGACACCACGGAGAAGCCCGGCCAGTTCAGCAACCAGATCGCCAAGCACGCCACCATCGTCTGCAAGCCCCTCGAGGCCTAGAGATCGATGATGCGTGTTCAATGGACGCGCCCCCGCTGATCCAGCACTATGTATTTTTTGTCTTCTTTTTTTTCTTTTTTTTTCTTTTGTGTTTTTGGTACTAAGAGGAGACGCGTTTGTTGTTTGTGTTGGAGTCTGGAGTGAAGATGGGGGTACATGTAGCTGAGATTCACATGGTTATTTTCTCAAAAACTTATAATAATTTATATGTGGTAAATTTAAATTTAGGCAGAGGCGTTTTGGTTTCACGTTTTCAGCATGTCATCGGTTCATGGCGTAAATGGGTTACATTCCTTTATATTTGGATGAGCCGAGTGATAGCAATCACAGCGTGAACAAATCAGCTCAGTACAACTCCATTACCTCTCCCCTCCGCTCCCCTCACTTCCCTGCGGTATCTCTTCTTGTCGAGTCCCAAAAATCAACGTCGCCGCCCCGTCATCCCTCCCTCACACCTAGGCCATGTTTTAACCACTAAGACGACTAATTGATCAAGGTCGATTAGTTGGTCCTGGTCGATCTAGTCACTGACCTTCAGAGGAGGCAGAGTGTTGGCTCATCTTGATGCTTGAGGCCTCATGCCGCTCCTCTAGGCGTCGAGGAAGGACCTCAGAGTGGCAAAGCTACTTGGGTTCCGGTAGGGGAGGAGACAGGTTGTATTGCCCACTAATCAGACGACTAATCATTCAGGGTCGATTAGTCGGTACTGATCGATCTAGTCACTAACCTTCAAAGGAGGCAGACTGTTGGCTCATCTTGATGCTTGAGGCCTCCTGCCGCTCCTCTAGGCGTCGAGGAAGGACCTCAGAGTGACAGAGCTACTAGGGTTCCAGCAGGGGAGGAGACAAAAGGGCAGAGGTGCAAGGTGTGGACGGAGCTGCGGATGCCAACGAGAGGCATGGAGGAGCTGCGGACACCGCGAGGGCGCGGAGGAGTTGTCGACGCGGGCGAGATGCGTAGAGCTGCGGACAGAGATGTGGACGCCGGCGAGGGAGAGCAGCCAGAGGAGACACAAGTGTACAGAGGAAGTGTCATGGGCTGCGAGGGAGAGAAGTGGAGGTACCTGCATCTGTGAGGGAAAGTAAGAAAGGGAAATGTGCTGAGTGGGAGCTAGAAAATGAAACGTGTTAAGTGGGAGCTAGAAAATGTGTGGTGGCTGTAGCTCCGGGAACTAGCCACTCACTCAGTCAATCCTCTTGTTCTTACCCTAATGGGCCATCTAAAGATGTGCCGAAATTTCCTACAGATTGCATATTCTTGTACTGGCCCAACTAGTCGTTCGGACAGGCTTATCGGACGATAAGGTTTCTTACTGAACTAAACTGATTTATGCCCTTATATAGCACGTAGTTACGACAATGATGACTAATCATAATTAGTTGTGATTAGTCATCCCATCTGAAAACATGGCACCTAGGGATAAAACTGAATCCTCCTCACACCTAGGGATGAAATTGGATTGATACATACGTATATGGGTGATCCTGCATCTCATATTTTTACTTGGATCTGAGAACCAGAGACACCAGATATTAGACACCATTAAGTGAAATCCGATTTGAGTATTTAGATCCGATATGAATATAAATGTTCATATTCAAATAAGGCTTTGACGCTGAAAGGTCCCTTGTGGTTTTTGGTAATTAAGTGACAACATTAAGTGAACTAATTATGTGTGATTGAGATAATACATAGGAGATTAGTTCACATGTGAAGACGTAATCAAGGAGCTTTTTCTTGCACATGAGACATGACATGGAGTCATGTGACCAAGGTGGTGAAGATCAAGACAAGGCTTAGCTTGATGGATCGGTTGCAAGTGTGAAGGGCAAGTCGAGGCTTTGGAGTGATGGACCGCGAGGCGTGAAACTTGAGCAAGACTTGGCGCCGACGGACCGTCGCAGCGGTGAAGAGCAAGTGAGGTCAAGATCGATGGATCAAGAGGGTCATGTGATGATATGAAATGGATCATATCATTCTTGATCATGTTGGTGCATGTGTTGCATCGGCACTTGGAGATGGAGCAGAATGGAAATGTGCAAGGCAAAGGTATAACCTATAGGGCATTTCATTTCACCGGTCATTGGTGCTTAGAGAAGTTTATGACCGGGTTTAGGATAGATGGCCGTACTATCAAGAGGGGCAAACTTGTTTGCATATCGGTCATCTAGTGTCACTTGTGTGATCTAACTTTGCGATGTGTTAGGATCGAGTGGCGTCGTGAGATCAAGAGAAAATCCTTTGAAAATGATTGTGAAAGCACACATGCATATGGTGATGTACACTTGGTGGTGTTGGCACATTTGCAAAGGAGAAATTGTTTCAGCGTTTCTCGGACACTAGGACTGCTCTTGGAGTGGAATAATGCTTTGATCTATTGTGCTTTGGATCAAGTAACCATGTGATGAGTTGTGTAGCCCTCTAAGAGCATCTTCAACAGTGTTGCAAATGAGTTTGACATTTGCATTTTTGCCAAAAAGCTGAAAAATGATGCTCTAACAATTTTGCAAATCGGTTTGGCATTTTAGTGAGTTTGACAAATATTCCACCTCCTTTGGCATTTTTGCCAAAGGGCAGCACCTTTGGCATTCGCGGTCGCTCCCTATTTTTGCTCCTATTCTTGGTAGCAGCAAAATCGAACATGCAAATTGCTTTTTTACTTCTACTTCTCTCTTGCATCCAGCGACGGTGAGCGCAGCTGAGTGCTGTGTGTAGCGACAGGCAGCGCAGGCTACGGGCGACGCTCAAGGATCATAACTTGCTTTTGACACTGCAAAACAGCAGAGTGCACTGTGTAGGACCAGTAAAAAAATTGTACATCGCGTCAATGATTGCTACACCGACCATCTCTGATTCCATCAGCTAATTTCTTCCTGATATTCTATGGCACATAGGAGTACTGCACAATTTCATGTTTTATGAATATATATCTACAAAAAAAGGGTTACACCTCCAGAGTTGCTGTAGATAATTTTACAATTTACATAACCCCTGAATGCCTGAAGTGATGGAAAGGCGAAGCAGCTTTCCAAGGTCTATGGGACTGCTATCTTGAGTTGTCCTGAAAGGAAAGAAGGTAGGAAGTTCTCAGCGCTAACGCAATAATACAAGAACTAGTTGCTGCCCGCGCTTCGCTGGGGTGATGTGCTTGATATAAGAAATCTTGAGAATCCCGACAGAGAAAAAATGACAGAACCGTGAGAATCGTAAGGGGAAGAAACGTGATTACATTTCATAGACCTAAAACTACAAATAGGGCTTACACAATTTCAAAATAAACCACTCGATAACCTCGACACTCAACGCATGCCACATTGGGCCAGCACATGCCACAATGGTGTAACTTGCTAAACACGATCGATCGACAATTCATCGGTAAAACTACTTTAATATGTTCTAGGAATATAATTTATTTACAAAGTTTTCTCAGAATTTTCTACTATTATTTACTTACTTTTTAAACTACTATGATTTCTGTGTTTTCTTAGCAATTTGCTACTCTTTCATGGGCCAGGCTTATCCCTTTTCTCCTCCTGGTCACATGCTCTCGACCCTTCGTCGGCCCTTCATGCCCGTCCACACACAAGAGAGAAACAGAGGGAGAATGAGAGGTAGAGAGAGAAAGGGGAGAGGAAAACGCAGCACGCGATGGCGGCGGGCGGCCATGGCAGCGCTGCTCGGCTACTCTAGCGCAGCCAGCGCGGGCAGAGAGTAGAGGAGGAGAGGGAGAGGACCTTTTGGTGTGTGGGTTGGAGGATGAGCTGATGAGGCTTTTATAGGGAACCACTTCCACCCAACGGGTTCCACTCGACGGTGACCCACGACGGAGACTCCAAATTGGAGCAGGGTGAGCTCGAGCATGGATGGGATGGGACCGGGCAGAGCGCAGGATTAGTACATGGCGGGTGCTGGATTCGCAGCCGACACATGCCAAACTTTGCGGCGACAGAGTTAGGCACCGCCCCGCCATGGCGCAGCGACATGGCGCTTAACGGACGCGCCACGCAAAGCACAGGAGCGAGTGGGGCGGACAACGACATGCAAGAGGACATGCAGAGGCCGGCCAGCGGAGCAGCGAGCAGCATACAAGCAATACAAGCAGATTTGCATGCCACGGCCACTATTTTTGGCCGGCAGCTCTTCTCTCTCAAAGCAAGACATGCAAGGCGCAGTGCATGCGTGCATATATGCATGAGCGTAAACATACATCCATATATAGAAATTGCTTATTCCTTCATGAAATCAAATTTATTTAATAATTATTTGAGTTATCAATCGGTAACATAAAAACATTTCTATACACTTTATCACCTGCATTACGGACAACATGATGCTCATGACTCATGACATGTTTTAGCAAATTG
The DNA here is from genome assembly GCA_015847255.1 of Hyparrhenia diplandra. Taxonomy (NCBI): domain Eukaryota; kingdom Viridiplantae; phylum Streptophyta; class Magnoliopsida; order Poales; family Poaceae; genus Hyparrhenia; species Hyparrhenia diplandra. Next base: position 520,863 of record JADLZK010005091.1, on the reverse strand, counting down.
ATTATGCGGTAACACCGAGAATGTTACAGCCCTTCAGTATCACATGAGAGTACTGCCTTCCATGTAAAAAGAGAAGGAAGAAAAATATAAAATCCCATGGTAATTTTCTAGCCTACTCACATGTATGCATGCAAGGATGCTTTGAGGTAGTTCTTCATCTACGGTATTGGCCATAGTAAATCTATATAGTAAAAACATAAAAAAAAAAATTATATAGCCTATAGAACAACCGTGCATGCTATCTCAGAAATTCTTATCATGTAGAGAAGCTTTTACTATGGATGGATCTGAGACTACATATGGCCATAGTAAATCTATATGGTAAGAACACAAGAAAAAAAAAAAAAAAAAAATAGCCTAGGAGCACTCGTGCATGCATGGAATTTATCTCACCGGCTTTAGCTATATGTAAATTCTGTCCGTAAATTCTTAGCCTACAGAGAAGCCTGTATATGGACAAATCTGGTACAATTTACGACAGTGGCTAAAAGGACCAAATATATAAAAGGAGACGCATGCATGTTCAAGTACCATTTGTTGGCAGATGCATACATGTTCATTTTTGTTTCTATGTACTTTATCGAATGGAGCGCCACTTGCATGCAAAGATGCTCCATCCAATGCATCCACTTGCATGCAAAATGGTGGTTTCAGTGATTGCATGTACTTGCTTCAAAGGACGTGAAACACCATTTCATCCGGATCATGGAAGTTATATCTAACGCATGAAAAGTACGGCGGATACGTGGACACCTTCGTGAGGCGGCCTAGACGGCGCCGCCTTCATACCGAGAACCGATCGATAACTGGACACCCTACGCATGCCACGCTTGGCCAAGACACGCCACGATGGTGTAACTTGGTAAATTAAACACCATCGATCGACAATTCATCGGTAAAAAACTACTTTAATATGAGCTAGAATATAATTCATTAGAAAGTTTTCTGAAATTTTAAACTACTCAGATACGATTTCTAGCAATTTCCTACTCTTTCATGGGCCGCTTATCCCTTTCCCCTACATTCGGTCACGATCGACTCTCGCCCCTTGCCTGTCCACGCGAGAGAGGGAGAGAGAGATGAGAGGCAGAGAGAAAAGGGAGAGGAAAAACGCAGCACGCGACGGCGGCCGGGCGGCCATGGCAGCGCGGCTCGTCTATTCTCGCACAAAGACGCACGGTAGAGAGCAGAGGAGAAGGAGAGGGACGCCGGAGGGAGGGGGAATGAGCAGAGCAAGCACGACGATCGCGGCAACCTCGATGGCATCGGGCCATCTTAGGTGGTGGCGTCGCGGCGTTCCGCGGCTTCAACGCGAGGAAACTCCGGCGGCGGGAAGTGCGTGGCTGCGGCACTTGGGGCGTCCGCTATGGCGGCGTTCGGGACGGGCTACGCAAGCGATTGAGGTGCTCGGATGGCACATGGCGACGGTGAATACGCGCGCCGCTGCTGTGGCTTCGTCGTCAGCTCCAAGCGGCTCGACAGCCTTGGGCGCAGGCTAAGCGGCGGAAGCGAAAAGGTATAGGGCGAGGAGGCTCGAGCGCGGCCCGGTCCTCCGGTGCGCGACCCGCTGACGGGAGGCGCTTCCGTGAACTCAGGCGCGTCCTCGGCTTCACCTCGCTCTCAAGGTTGGCTGTTTAGGCAATCGCCATGGCTACCTTTTTGGTCGGTCCGTGGGTTGGAGGATGAGGCTTAGAGTCGAGAGCTTTTATAGCGAACCGTTCCACCGGACGGGTTCCACTCTACGGTGACCGACGACGGAAGCCTCCAAATTGGAGCAGGGTCGAGCTCGACCATGGACGGGATGGGACTGGGCGAGCTAGAGGATTAGTACATGGCGGTGCTGGATTCGCGCGACACATGCCAAACTTCACAGGGTGACGAGAAAGAAGCGAGTTAGGCACCGTCCCTGCCATGGCGCAGCAGACATGGCACTAGCGGACGCGCGCTCACGCGAGCATAGGGTACCTTGTCTCTGGACACAGCGAGGACCGACGACGGCGAGTGGCAACGGGCATGCAACAGCAACAGGATGTGCAGAGGCCGGCCAGCGGAGCAGCATGGCTTGCGGCTTGCATGCTACGGCCACTATTTTTGGCCGGCAGAAGGAGGCAACGAACTATAATTTTTGACTCGGCTCTCTCAGCTAAAAGCAAGGCAGCATGTCTGGTTAAAAAAAAGCAAGGCAGCATGCAAGTTACAGTGCATACGTGTATGCATATGAGCGTATGCATATATATATATATATATATATATATATATACATCAATATATAGAAACTGCTTCAAATCTATCTATTTAAAAATCATTTAGGTTATCAATTTGTAAAATAAGAAACATTTGTATACACTTTATCACATGCATTACAGACAACATGATGCTCATAACATGTTTTAACAAGTTAATTACGTGGTAACACCGATGATGTTATAGCTCTCCGTATTACATGAGAGTACTGCCTTCCATGTAAAAAGAGAAGGAAAAAAAATGTAAATTCTCATAGTAACTTTCTACATGCAAAGTGCATACATGAAAATTTATCGACGTGCTTTAGCTATCTCAGAAATTCTTAGCATGCCGAGAACCCCTTGGTATGGATGGAACTGGGACTGCATATGGCCATAGTAAATCTATATGGTAAGAACACAAAAATTTATATAGCCTAGGGAACACCTGTAAATTCTGACCAAGAAATGCTTAGCCTACAGTGAAGGACGCACATGAGCACGATAAATGTGGATGGTAAAAACACGCATAATTTTTATATAATAGAGGGAGTACCTGTGCATGCATGAAAATTCACGACATTGAAAGGACCAAAGATATAAAAGGAGATGCATGCATGTTCAAGTACCATTTGTCGGCAGATGCATGCATGTTCATTTTTTTATGTGTGCTTCATTGAATGGACCCACATCCACATTTTTTGTCAAAAAAAAAAGCATCCACTTGCATGCAAAGATGCTCGTTTCAAAGAATGCATGTACTTGTTTGGACTTACCTCGACATGCATGCATTTTATTTGGACTTACCCCGGCATGCATGCATTTCATTTGGACTTACCCCGCATGCATGCATTTCATCTCGAAGTCGTGAAATTTCTATCTAACGCACGAAAAGGACGAAGGATACATGGACACCCTTCGTAGGCGGCCTAGACGGCGCGCCTTCATACTTCTAATGGGAACGTTGAAATAATTCAAATTTAATGCTTGATATATTTCTCGCCAATGATTGAGCCACGTGCGATCAGGTTTCAACTACTGGTCTCTCCTAGGCCCACTTTTTCCTTTTGGCAAGCCCAAATTGCCAAAACTGTTGGAGATGACTATTTTGTAGACTTGGCATTTGAATTTTAGATTTGGCAAATAGGGAAATTGGCAAACCGCCTCTTGCCAAAGTTGTTGGAGATGCTCTAAGTAAGATTTCCATAGAGTCTTAGATCATCGAAAATGGAGTTCGGATGAAAGAGTTATGGTCGTTTGATCGGGCGTTGGTCCTGCTGAAAAAGGAGCGCCGGACGCTGAGTGTAGGACGCTGAGGTTTGCGCCTAGCGCTGAAGATCTCTAGTTTAGTTTTGGCTAATTAGTGACATCTAAGGACTAATCTCTCGATGCTAAGTGTTTGACTAGATTGGAGATTGGTCGTGTCAAGCTTGGAGCATGGTGATCATGGAGGATGGATCGAGGTGATCCAAAAGATGATCAAGCGTCCAACTTGATGAAGTTTGGAGATCAATTGAGCCCAAGGCAAAGGTATAACCATAGGGCCTTTTGATTTTACACTCAAGACACCATAGAGGGTGTGAGTGATTATAGGATCGATAAGCCGTACTATAAAGAGGGGAAACTTATCGTACATATCGGTCCTCATGTGCCTTTAGGTTCAAAATTCATATGCATGCATTCTAACCTAAAGAGCTAACTTCATACTTGACGAAAATGGTTTTGAAAATGCTAACACATGGTGTCGGGGTGTTCTTCGACGTGTTGGCAACAAGAATCAAGTGACGGAAGTCGGTTTGGAGCAAAGGCGAAGAAACGGCAACGCAACGACGAAAAATTCGTAGCTCCGAGGTGACCGACTCGGCGACCGACCCTCGACCGGAAGCACGAAGTTTTGACCGCACGGTCCGGTCAGTGGATCCTATCGGTTACAGAGAGCATGTTTTTCGGTTCGAGTTCGTGGGTCGACCGGACGCCGGGCACCGTAAGCATCGACCGGACTCTCGAGTCGGGGTCGATGTGGGCCAGTCGCTTGTCCGGTGTGACCAGACCCTTGATCGACCCATCGACCGACCCTCGCCGGTGAGCCCTGGCCGGGCGCTGTCCCGGTCGCCGCAGAAACCACCACATTTTGCCCCCCAATAGTTGGATTTCGTGATGGGGGCTATATATACTTGGTTGGCTGCCTCTTGCTCTCTCTCTTGGTCATTTGAATCATTCCTAACAACCTAGAGCTGAGCAACAACTCCTCTCTCTCTCGCAATTCTTGCTTGTGAGCTTCATTCTTGAGGGAAGAGGTGATCCAAGTACATTTGCATCGAGTTCTTGCATCTAGAGGCACTTGGGGATCGCTGTGAGCCGGTTGGTTTCTTGTTTCTCTTAGAGACACCGCTCCTAGCCGGCTTGGTGAATTGGTGGAGGCGTTGGCAAGAGAAGGCGATTGTTCTTGGCCACCTCCGGTTGATTTGTGAGAGGATCACGCACTCCTCGTCGGGAAGACAAAGTGCAAGGAATACATTGCTCGTGTCTTAGGTACCTCACTTGTGAGTGGTGGCTTAGGGCTAGCAAGTGCACCGCCTAGCTCAAGCACCATCCTTGTGTTGGTCGGCACAACCGAGACTAGCTTGTCGGTGTACAAGTGAACTCCGGGTCAACACATCGACGTGTCCATTGTCTTGGTGATTGGTGTGACAGAACCTCCTAATCATCGGGCCCACTCGCACCTGCCTTTGTCCCAAAGACCTCGACAAATGTGCGCATGCACCCAATAACTTAAGAAGCCTGTCGGGTGTCATCGGAAACCCCGATTACACCACTCATACCAGATCAACAAAGGAGTAGCTACAACATTACAACATTTATTACAAAAATATAGATCGAGTGCGGAAGAATAATAACATAAATTTTTAAAAGGTGAATAAATTACATTTGAGTAAACTCAACTTAATTTGCGGAAGCTGAGTAGAACTAGAAGACAACCGTGATCATGTTGTGCCCACCGACATAACCCCCGGTTAACAAAGACGAGTCAAGACACGCAACAAGGGTTAACAAACCCCGAGTACGGGAGTACTCAACAAGACTTACCCGACAAAGAAAAGAGGAGAAGACTCGGGAATGCCGGGTCTTAGGAGTCAAGGTAAGGCTTTAGCAAGAATCAAGGACTCTTTTTTGCGAAAAGCGAAACTATAAGTGAATCCTTACTTTCAATATTTTAACTCATATTAGTATATCATAGAATCTAGGTGATTCTATACTAGAGCAATCACTTCTTAGATAAAAGCCAACTTTCTTTCTTCAAAAAACATATTCCATCATTTACTACGATGAAGGTCGTGGAATCAGGTCTCCTTCACCGAGAAGCAACGGCGATCTGCCCGAATCGATTAATACCCCAGTGGGGATCCCTAACCACACACACATATGTAGCACTTAAGCTTGCATATATCAACCTTCTTTCGTGATTTGTCCAAAACGGAACGAGGCCTGCGCCACCCGAGAGTACAGACTCCACCTCCCTACCCCGCCATCCCTAATGACAATGACAGTTTTACCCAAGAGGGTGGGTACATGCTACTCCCGCCTTCTCTCCACTCCCGGTCGGCGTGGTTGCCATTCCCGATTTGGCTCCACCGAGATCCGCCATCGGAGTATGTGGCTAGTTAGGGTCGACCGACCCGGGTGACAACCAGGCAGACGTGCCATTGACCAAAAAGGGTCTCAGGCGCAATATGCGTTCAACAAGTCCCGATTTCACTCAGGCCAAACAACGAACGGTCCTTAAACGATCAACACGGGACAAGCACGGCTAGGTATCCCGCCGGCTTTTCAACCTACGTCCCGTCCAATCTCAGATTCATCACTACTTCTCTTTCTTTTCCGAAAACGGTACCATCTCCTCAAATAAAACATTTTGATGAAAAAGCTTAACTAATTAAGCGGGGCTAAGCATCACTAAGCATTTTTGAAATAAAAACAGGTTAACAAGGATGATATTGAAATAATCAAGGATGGTAGTGCAGCAATTAGGTTATCACTCAACTCCTAATTACTTAATGCAACATATCTTAAACATAAGTGATATAAAACTTTTAAAACATCAAGGAAGGGTTTAAATGCACCGGGGCTTGCCTGTATTGCAGGGAAAAGTTAGATTCCTTAACGAGATCATCCGAGTCACACTTGACATCGACACCACTGGTGGATGGATCTTCCTCGGCTTCGACCATCAAGAACCACCTCACTCTCATATACTCTACACGTAGATGATGATGCATGCTTTAGCATGATGAAGTATAAATATGATGCTTGATGGATGCATGAAATGATAAACAACTTGAGTACAACTTTCCTTCACGATAAAGTTGCAACCCAACAAAACCAACTTGTTGAACTACTCTACAAGATATCACCACCATTGCCTAAGGAGTTCTCAAGGACCATTTGATTATGGTATGATCCAAGATTCACAAAGCAATCCCAAATCACACACCAAACCTAAGTCGGAAGTCACTAATCATCTCATTTTCTAAATAAATAAATAAAGCATAAAATAGAAAATAATTTAAACATTTTAAAATGACCCCAAACTTTTTATACAAGTAGGTCACATCATAAAATAGTACCAAATAAATTTTCATGATTTTTGAATAAATATTTTATTTTCTAAAAAAATGGAAGATGCATTTTTCAATTAAAATTTGTATTTTTAAATCATGCAAAAACTACTCAAAATCAAAGTTTCAAATTTTTCATGGATTCATATACTCATAAGAAGCTTCTACAAAAATTTTCAGAATTTAAGAGCTATTTTCAAATTTCTATGAATTTTGAAAGAATCAAAGACTATTCAAAAGTAAAGAAATTGATAAATCGATTTTAAAACAAAAAATGATCACGGACCGAATCCGCCCAGCATCCCACGCGGCCCATCATCAGGCGGCCTATCCCGCCGCTACGATGCGCATCGCCCAACGGCCCAACCGTGGCCCGACCGCGGTGGTCGCCGGAGTTGACCGGGCGATTTCGGCGGTGAGGTCTCTAGCGACGCGGCTTGGCTCTACGCGGATCCCCTCGACCTCGCGGACCTCATGGCACCCAGAAACCGAGACCTAGGGCACGGCGGCAACCATACCGACGGCCATGGCGGCACGGGCGGGCGCGGCGACGACGGCAACGGCCAACGGGGCTTTCCCGTCGACGGCGAGGACACGGCGACCGGACCATCGGGCGAACCCGAGCCCTCGCTTAATTGAGCCTAAACGACCCCTACGCGACGCGGCTACATCGCGGCGGCGAGCGGTAACGCTGAGCTCGTCGGCCGTCCGCGCCCGCCGACTCACGGCGCGAAGAATGGAAAACGACGACACTAGCATGACCACAAGCTCACCCCGACGACGATGCGCATGATGGTTTGGACGGAGACGAGGCGGAGGGTGGTCGGCGACGGCGGCAGCGGCGGCGGTGCTCCCGGTGGCAACGATGACGTTCCGCGCTGTCAACTGCGCGTGGTCGCCGAAACGGACGAGCGCATCATGACCACATCATCAAGGCGGAAGCTAGATGGCAAGATGGTTTGGCACGAAACTCACCAAATCGGGCCGACGACGGGCGAGGCAACTCATGGCGGCGCCCCGCCGCCGTGGAGAAGACGACGGCGCTAATCCGCCACGCCGACGAACCACGACGCGAAGTTGGCTCAAACGGCGCCGCAACAAAGTTGCGAACACGATGGCAAAGCTAATTGGATGGATTGGAGCTTGAGGACGATGGCAATGGAAAGGGGGCGGAGGCGGTTTCCTACGATGGAGGAGAAAGAAAAGTCGACGACGGCGCCGACGCTGGCTTTTATAGGGCAAAGGATAGATGGACGGGTGGTCGGGCGACGCGAAGGCCGGCCAGCTAGCTGGTGACGCGAGGGCAACCTAAGGCACGAGAACGGCCACGCGACGCCGGCGACACGCCGAAATGGAGGAAGAACAGGGGTTTCCCCGCTCACCGTAGCTCTCAACCCTAGTTTTCTGAATTTCATCAAATTCTCCCCAAATTTGAACTGAACTTGAAAAACTCCAAAAAGTGACTTAGCCTAATTTTTCAAGATCTACAATTTTCTCAATTGGAAGATTTTCAAATTCGGCTTCTAAATATAACTTTTGAAATGCAGTTCAAAATTTTGAAATTTGAATTCAAAATTACTTTTAAAATCATGCAACAACTTGAAAAACTTTGTACATGACTTTTGCTCATCTCAATAAGATCTACAAACTAACTTTTGAAAGTTTTTGCAAATTTTGCTTAGATTTTGAAATATGGTTTTTAAATCAAAAGGGGACAAAACCCTAATTTTGGTATTTTCAAAATTACTCTAAATTTTTGAACTAAACTTTGAAAACTCAAAATACCAACTTTGTTCAACTTTGAAAACTCTACAAATTTGCTTTAATAACCATACCCAAATTACTTATAAATTTTGAATAAAAGAAAAGGGGGTAAAAGAAAGAAAGGAATTTAGGGTTTTCGAGTTCAATTCAAACTTGAATTTGATTCAAATTTCAGATTCCCAACCTATACTATCCAACCCTCATCCAACAACACACTTAGGATCAAGAACATAAAATAAACTTAATTTTGTTCAATCCATGATCGACCGGTAAGTAACACCTGGGTGTTACAATTGGTTCATCATCTTATTGTGTTGATTGTTCATCCTCTTCCCTGATTGGTTCATTGCCTCTACTCTTCTGTATAACTAGTTTCCTCACTTGTATTTACATTCCTAGCTTATTTCGTGTAGAGAGCTAGCACTTGCTTATGTAGTTGTTCTTGCTAGCATAATGATCATATTTAGGATTGTTCATTAGTTAGAGTAGTGACTGAAAGGATCGAGATGCCCAAGAGGGGGTGAATTAGGCTAATCTAAAATTTTAACTTAATTAAACACCTACTAGCTCATATTCACCCTCTTGTGCCTAAGTGTGTTCCTAGCAACTATCGCACAAAAGTTTTGCACCCTAGGTTCCAATCCTACTCTAGCATGGCAATTCTAAGAATGTAAAGACATAAAATAGAATTGCGGAATGTAAATGCGGAAAGTAAAGAGAGGAAGGAACACGACGATTTTTTCCCGAGGTATCGAGGTGTCGCCACACCCCCCTAATCCTCGTTGGAGCACTCTCTCAAGAGTATCGCTCCCGCTCTTAGTCCTCGCAAGAACTAAGTGCTCTCTACGGGTTGATTCTTCGACACTCGTCGCGGTGAATCACCCAAAACCGCTCACAAGCTTGCTTGATCCACCCACAAGCACCACCGGGTGATCTTCAAGCCATGATCCGCCACTAAGCCGTCTAGGTGATGGCGATCACCAAGGAGAAACAAGCACAAACTCTCACTTGACCTCTACAAGCCTAATGAGAAGAGTGGATGCACACTTGTAACTCTCAAAGCACTAAAGAGGTCCTTAATCTTGCATATGACCACCTCAATAGGCTCTTGCACTCTCTTCAACTCTCAAGGTGTTTATCCAACTGAACAAATGAGCAAGAGAGAGAGTATGGATGAGGTAACCAAGTATTTATAGCCCAAGGCTCAAAATCCAACCGTTACCCTCGAACCGTAGAAAATTGTACAAAGACCGACGCGCCAGATGGCTTGCGCTGGCGCACCAGCGCTATACAAAATTCAAATCTCGCCGGGTGAACCAACAAATACCGAACGCGTCAGCGCAACGACGCCGGACGCGCCAGCGGTCATCCCGGCATACACCCTTACTGACCGCGGTCCGGGCGAGGCGCCCGACGACGCCAGCCAACGCGTCCGGCGCAGTGTAAAACCCCCGGTCGACGCTTCTCAACGGCGCCGACGCTGCCAGCGCGCTTCAGCCCAGGCCATCCGGCCGCAAAGGTAATCTCTGCCGCCCAACTCCAAATCCTCGATTTCTTGACGGCTTCAACTCCAATCTTTTCCAGAACTTTTCATGCTACCTAGTGCTAGAATCAACAAGTGTTCACCACATCTCATCACTAGACTCACCTAGGTCAAGCTACCCATCCGTACCCCCCTTAATAGTACGGTCAAAAGCGAAAAACAAAGTCCTACGACTAATCCGATGTCACTCAACTCCACCGACAATCGGAACTAACCGTCCTTAACCTTGTCGTCTGTCTTTTGAAAACCAAAACGATTTCCATCACCAGAGGTCATACGAGACACATTCCCTGAAACCGTCATTACCACGACCTAACTTACCCCTGTTTCTGCAAAACACACGTTAGTCATGGTAATATACAAATTGTCATCAATCATCGAAACCACACTAGGGGCCTAGATGCTTCAGTGACATAGACTTTGTGTGACTTAGAGATCATAGAAATATTTAGTCTTGTCACTAGAAGGCTTGCAAGGCCACTAGAGCTAGTGCAAACCGCTTAATCGCCATTTGTTATACTAACCGGTTTGTTTAGTTGAGATTGTAGAAAATTTTATAGGCTATTCACCCCCCTCTAGCCATCTAGGACCTTACAAGTGGTATCAGAGCCATGATCACCGTTTTATAAGGCTTAACAACCTCAGGTGTGAAGTATGGCTCATGTTGTGTTCAACCATGTTGAGAGAAAGCTTTCTTTCTTTGATGGGGTCAAGAATTTTAATTATTGGAAGAGAACCATGAGGATGTACTTGGGATCAATCAATGACCAAATATGGGATGTGACCAAGAAGGATTATGTCATCTTTGATCCAACCAACCTCACTCCCACCGACAAGGCAAACAAGCAATGCAACATCATGGCATTGAACACTTTGTACAATGGCATGGATGTCAAGGTGTTTGAGGGCATCAAGGACCTTAAGAAGGCAAGTGAGGTATGGAAGAAGCCATGTGAGACTTATGAGGGCACAAAGGTGGTGAAAAGTGCCAAATTATATGTGCTCAAGAGTGAGTTTGAGAACTTCAAGATGAAGAAGGATGAGAGCATACCGGAAACATTCCATAGGCTCCAAGTGATTGTGAATGTTCTCAAGGCATTGGGTGTGAAGACCTTAGATCGTGACTTTGGGCACAAATTCTTGATGTGCTTGCCCAAAAGATTCATGATGTTGAGGAAGATATTGTTTAGAGGAGCTTTGGACACCATGATACCTAGTGACTTGCTTGGTGAGGTGCTAACCGATGAGCAAGTTGATGGCATGGAAGATGAGGAAGAGAAGGAAGATAACAAGAGCAAGAAGGTTGTGGCATTCAAGGCCGTCACCACCTCATCCAAGGCGAATTTGCTATGTTTGTGAGGAAATTTAGCAAAGTCTTGAAGAACAAGAAGATGGGACAAGTCTCAAGAAGAAGAAATGATTCATCCAATTGCGATGAAGAGCCAAGAAAGTGCTTTGAGAGTGATAGCCCTTATCATGTCATTGCCGAATGCCCAATCAAGAAAGAGAAAGACAAGATGAAGGCATACAAGAGTGGCAAGACAAACAAGAAGAGGAAGACCATGACATTCAACAAAACAAATGATGGTGCTTTTGTTTGTTCTTGGGATAGTGATGGCTCCTTCGATGAAGAGGAAGATAAGGCCAAGGCAATGAGTGCAATTGGCCAACACAAGAAGCCATCTCTCTTCGGCTCATCACCATTATGCTTCATGGCTAAGGCCACCAAGGTATCATTGCATGAGCATGAAGAACTAAATGATAATGAAGTAAAATATGATGATAGTGATGATGATGATGATGATGATGAATATGAACCCACTAGAGATGATCTTCTTAAGATGCTTAAGCAAACCCATATCATGCTTAAGACTAAGGACAAGGAATGTAAGACTTTGTAAAAGAGTGTAAAAACTCTTGAATAAAGTTTTAGTGAGCTAGAGGCCACCCATGAGGGTCTAAAGGAAGACCATGAGGAACTTGAGCTAGCTCATACAAGGCTTCAAAAAGTCCATGCCTTGCTCTTAGAGAAGAATGATAAGGCTTGCTCAATCATCAAAAAGGATGTTGGTTCAACATGTGACATCATAGATGAACCATTCTTGGTTGATGTGGAAGAACCATCCATTCCTTCCACATCCACATCAACCCACTCTACCTCCACTAGTAGTGATGAAGTAATTTTAGATTCATCATTATTGGTTCAGAATGAGACTCTCAAAAGAGAGGTGGATGAGCTCACCCACTCCTTGAGGAAGGCATATGGTGGGGATGCCCGCTTGCTAAAGTGCTTGGGTAGCCAAAGGTTTTCCCTTAATAAGGAAGGCTTAGGCTATGTCCCCATAAAGGCAAGAAGGCCTTTTGCTACTTCAAAGCCTAGCTTTGTGAAGAGCAATGGTGCTTATTGCAACAGATGCAAGCAAGTGGGGCATCAAGAGCAAAAATGTGCTAAAATGAACATGAACAAGAAATCAAGCAAAGTGCATTCCATCCATTTTGATTTTTGTTATTTGCTTACCAAGGGTGAGAAAGGTGTCAAGGCAAAGTTGTTGGCACACCCATAGTTGGCCCAAAGAAGAAGGCTATTTGGATACCAAAGGCTTTGGTTGCTAACCTCCAAGGACCCAAGGGAAAATGGGCACCTAAACCTTATTGATTTGCTTGTAGGTGAATTACAAGACCAGAGGGAGTCATTGGATACTTGATAGTGGGTGCACTCAACATATGACCGGTGATGTAAGGAAGTTCACATCTATTGATTCAACTCAAGAAAATGGCAAGCCTATTACATTTGGTGATAGCAAAAGTGGCAAAATACAAGGCCTAGGGAAGATTGCAATAACCAATGACATGAGCATCTCAAATGTGGCACTAGTTGATATCTTGAAGTACAATTTGCTTTTGGTGGCAGAAATTTGTGCTATTGGTTACAAGTGCATATTTGGTGAAGATGGAGTTGAAGTGATAAATGCAAAAGATTCTAGTTTGATCTTCAAGGGGTTTAGATTTGAGAATCTCTATCTTGTGGATTTTGGTGCTAGTGAGACTCAAATTAGTACATGCTTGATATCACAATCTAGCATGGGTTGGCTATGGCATAGAAGGCTTGGTCATGTTGGCATGAAGCAACTCAACAAGTTAGTGAAGCATGATCTAGTGAGAGGCTTGAAAAATGTTCACTTTGAGAAGGACAAGCTATGTAGTGCATGTCAAGTCGGGAAGCAAGTTGGCAACACACATCCAAAGAAGAGCTTCATGAGTACTTGCAAGCCATTTGACTTGATACACATTGACTTGTTTTGACCAACTACATATACAAGCATTGGTGGCAACAAGTATAGATTTGTGATTGTGGATGATTTTACAAGATTCACTTGGGTGTTCTTTCTCAATGACAAGAGTGATGTTTATTCAATCTTCAAGACATATCTCAAGAGGGTGCACAATGAGTTTGATATCATAGTCAAGAAAGTGAGAAGTGACAATAGAAATGAGTTCAAGAACACAAGAGTTGATGAGCTTTGTGAAGATTATGGGATTATGCATCAACTTTCGGCCAAGTACACACCACAATCCAATGGCCTAGTTGAAAGGAAGAATAGAACTCTCATTGAAATAACAAGGTCTATGCTTAGTGAGTATAATGTGAGTCAATCATTTTGGGCCGAAGCAATCAACACCGCATGCCACTACATCAATAGATTGTATTGTCATCCCATGATGAACAAGATACCTTATGAGCTATTGAATGGAAGAAAGCCAACCATTGCCTACTTTAGAGTATTTGGGTGCAAATGCTACATATTGAAGAAGGGTGCAAGACTTGGCAAGTTTGACAAGAGGTGTGATGAAGGGTTCCTACTTGGTTATTCCACCACAAGCAAGGCATATAGAGTGTGGAACAACTCAAGTGGTCTATTGGAGGAAGTCCATGATGTTGAATTTGATGAAACCAATGGGTCCCAAGATAAAGATGAGAACCTCAATGATGTTAGTGGAACTCAATTGGTAGATGCCATGAAGGGTATGGACATTGGTGATATTAGGTCAACTCAAGTTGATGACAACAAAGATGAAGTGCAACCAACTCAAGCTAGTGGTGCTCAAGTGCAAGATCAACAAGCTAGTACAACATCTCAAGACACTTCTAGTGATCAACCAAGCTCAAGCAATCAAGTTCCAATACTCCAAAGCTCAAGCATAGCTAGAGATCACCTAATTGACCAAATTGTTGGTGACATTGCAAGTGGAGTGCAAACTAGAGGAAGACTAGTGGTATTTTGTGAGCACTTTGCCTTTGTGTCACAAGAAGAGCCCGAAAAGATAGATGATGCCTTGAAGGATGAAGAATGGGTCATTGCAATGCAAGAGGAGCTCAATAACTTTGATAGAAACAAAGTATGGAAATTGGTAGAAAGACCAAAGGATTACAATGTCATTGGAACCAAATGGGTGTTCAAGAACAAGCAAGATGAAGATGGCATTGTTGTGAGAAACAAAGCAAGACTTGTTGCACAAGGTTACACTCAAGTAGAGGGTCTTGACTTTGGAGAGACTTATACTCCGGTTGTAAGATTAGAGGCAATTAGAATTCTATTAGCCTATGCATGTGCCCACAACATCAAGCTATATCAAATGGATGTCAAGAGTGCTTTTCTCAATGGATTCATCAATGAACTAGTGTATGTTGAACAACCTCCCGATTTTGAAGATTATCATCATCCCAACCATATGTACAAGTTGAACAAGGCACTATATGGGTTGAAGCAAGCACATAGAGCATGGTATGAGAGGTTGAGAGACTTCTCACTCAAGAAAGGCTTCAAGATGGGCAAAGATGACACTACTCTCTTTACCAAGAAGATTGGCAATGATTTGTTTGTCATGCAAATTTATGTTGATGATATCATATTTGGATCAACAAATCAAGACTATTGTGGAGAGTTTGTAAAGATGATGGCAAAAGAGTTTGAGATGTCTATGCTTGGTGAACTTACATACTTCCTTGGTCTACAAATCAAACAAATGAAGAATGACACATTCATTAGTCAAGGCAAGTATATAAGAGACATGATCAAGAAGTTTGGCATGCAAGATGCAAAGGGCATCAATACACCAATGGGTACAAATGGATCATTGGACAATGATGAAGGTGGCAATATGGTTGATCAAAGGTACTATAGGTAATTGATTGGAAGCTTACTCTATGTGACCGCTTCTAGACCCGATGTGATGTTTAGTGTTGGCAAGTGTGCAAGGTTTCAATCCTCACCTAGAGAGAGTCATCTCACGGCATCTAAAAGATCTTGAGGTATTTGAAGCATACTCAAAATGTTGGGCTATGGTATCCCAAGGGGTCAAACTTTGAGCTTATTAGATATTCGGACTCCGACTATGGGGGATGCAAGGTTGATAGAAGAAGCACAAGTGACACTTGTCAATTCCTTGGAAGATCTCTAGTATCATGGTCATCAAAGAAGCAAACCGGTGTGACACTTTCAACCGTCGAGGCCGAATACATTAGTGCCGGTAGTTGTTGTGCACAATTGCTACGGATGAGATCAACTTTGAAGGACTATGGTTTTGATTTCTATCATGTGCCATTGTATTGTGACAATGAGAGTGCTTGCAAGATGACACAAAACCCGGTCTAACATATAAGAACCAAGCACATTGACATAAGGCATCATTTCATAAGAGATCACCAACAAAAGGGTGACATTGCTATCCATCCTATTGGCACCGAAGATCAACTAGCCGATATCTTTACAAAGCCACTAGATGAGAAGAGATTTTGCAAGCTAAGAAATGAGTTGAACATTCTTGACTTCTCTAATATGAGTTGAATGCACCCCACACTATGACATGCCTCTCCTTCGAGCAAAGCCAAGGTGTCACCAATTACTAAAAAGGGGGAGATTCAAGATCTCTAGTTTGGTTTTGGCTAATTAGTGACACCTAAGGACTAATCTCTCGATGCTAAGTGTTTGACTAGATTGGAGATTGGTCATGTCAAGCTTGGAGCATGGTGATCATGGAGGATGGATCGAGGTGATCCAAAAGATGATCAAGCGTCCAACTTGATAAAGTTTGGAGATCAATTGAGCCCAAGGCAAAGGTATAACCATAGGGCCTTTTGATTTTACACTCAAGACACCATAGAGGGTGTGAGTAATTATAGGATCGATAAGCCGTACTATAAAGAGGGGAAACTTATCGTACATATCGGTCCTCATGTGCCTTTAGGTTCAAAATTCATATGCATGCATTCTAACCTAAAGAGCTAACTTCGTACTTGACCAAAATGGTTTTGAAAATGCTAACACATGGTGTCGGGTGTTTTTCGATGTGTTGGCAACAAGAATCAAGTGACGGAAGTCGGTTTGGAGCAAAGGCGAAGAAACGGGCAACACAACGACGAAAAATTCACGGCTCGAGGTGACCGGACTCGGCGACCGGACCCTCGACCGGAAGCACGAGTTTTGACCGAACGGTCCGGTCGGTGGATCCTATCAAAATTACGAGAGAGCATGTTTTTCGGTTCGAGTTCGTGGGTCGACCGGACGCCGGCACCGGAAGCATCGACCGGACTCTCGAGTCGGGGGTCGATGTGGGCCAGGCTGCTTGTCTGGTGTGACCAGACCCTTGACCGGACCCATCGACCCTTGAGTCCGGTCGGCGCGTCTAGTCAGGCTGCAGAAACCACATTTTGCCCCCCAACGGTTGGATTTCGTGATGGGGGCTATATATACTTGGTTGGTCGCCTCTTGCTCTCTCTCTTGGTCATTTGAATCATTCCTAACACCCTAGAGCTGAGCAACAACTCCTCTCTCTCGCAATTCTTGCTTGTGAGTGTGACAGAACCTCCTAATTACTGGGCCCACCTACACTGCCTTTGTCCCAAAGACCTCCTCGACAATACCGTGCGCATGCACCCAATAACTTAAGAAGCACGGGGTGTCATCGAAACCCCGATTACACCACTCTCATACCAGGATCAACAAAGGAGTAGCTACAACATTACCACATTTGTTACAAAAATATAGATCAGAGTGCGGAAGAATAATAACATTAGTTTTACAAAACGTGAATAAGTTACATTTGAGTAAACTTAACTAAATTTACGGAAGCTGAGTATAACTATAGGAGACATCCAAGTCATGTCGAGCCCACCGACACAACCTTGGTTAACAGCACGAGTCAACACCTGCAACAAGGGTTAACAAACCCTGAGTACACAATGTACTCCGCAAGACTTACCCGACAAAAGAAAAGACTCCAAGGATATGCTGGCTTAAGGGAAGTAGAGCTAGAAAAGGGAAGTTTGCAGAAAAGCTTACTACAAGTGAATCCTTACTTTCAATATTTTTAGCATCAATTTTGTTGAAACATAAATAAGCTAGATTTGCATCTGTTCTATTTCAAACACTTTTTAAGCAACACATCTCAACTTATCTCTGCATCTCTTTTCCCTTCATAACCATGAGTAACCTTGTTTCTTCAATTACTACGATGAATGGGCAGAAGAACGGGTCTCCATAACCGAGAAGCAACGGCGATCCGCGAATCGATTCAAACCCAGCTGGGGATCCCTAACCACACGATATATGTAGCACCGAAGCTTGCATATATCAACCATCTCCCAGTTCGTCCAAAACGGGAACGAGGCCTGCGCCACCCGAGAATACAGTACGCCTCCAACCTGGGACTTTAACCCAATGAGGGTATCTTGTACTCCCGCCATCTCTCCACTCCCAGTGCATGGTTGCCATTCCTGATTTGGCACACCCCGGAGATCGAGCTTACCCAAGGCATGTGGTTAGTTAGGGTCGACTGACCTGGGGTGACAACCAGACAGCCGTGCCATTGACCAAACGGCCTCAGGCGCAACTTGCGTTCAAAAAGTCCCGAACTTAACAATCCATACAACGGACGGTCCTTATACGACCAACACGGGACAAGCACAGCTAGGTATCCCGCCGGCTTTCAACCTACGCCCCGTCCGATCTCAAATTCAATACTACCATATTTATTCTCATGAACCACCATCAGGGTGTTCTCTTTTTCCATAGCCAGGAGGAACAAAGATAAAACCTATATCTCACGAATGATGAAACCATCACTCGACTTCTACTGAAGTCTAGGCATTACTAAGCACAAGAGATCGACCTACACATAGTAGTGGGATAAATTCGAATAATCGTAGATCAAGGTAATCATGCAAAGAACGGTATCAACCAACTCCTACTAACTTAATGCACATTGCACTAGACTTAAGGTGAATAAAATATTTATAAAACTGAGAAGGGTTTATGCTCCGGGGCTTGCCTGTGTTGCAGGGAAAGTCAGATTCCAAAACCGGATCACCAAAATTAATCTTGACCCCATCACCTTTGGTGGATTCACCGTCTTCCAATCTCGATCATCACGAACCATATCACTCTCGCTTACTACACGTAAATGATGATGCATGCTTTAGCATGATGAAGTATAAACATGATGCTTGACGATGCATGAAATAATAAACAACTTGAGTACAACTTTCCTTCACGATAAAGTTGTAACCCAACAAAACTAACTTGTTGAACTACTCTACAAGATATCATCACCATTGCCTAAGGAGTTCTCAAGGACCATTTGATTGTGGTAAGATCCAAGATTCACAAAACAATCCCAAGATCACACAAAACCTAAGTCATTATACGCTAAACATTACATTTAAACGCATAAAATAATAGAGCATAAAATAGAAAATAATTTAAACATTTCAAAATGACTCCAAATTTTTTATACAAGTAGGTCACATCATAAAACAGTACCAAATAAATTTTCATGATTTTTGAATAAATATTTTATTTTTCTAAAAATCATAGAAGATGCATTTTTCAATTAAAACTTGTATTTTTAAAAACATGCAAGAACTACTCAAAACCAAAGTTTCAAATTTTTCATGTGTAAACATACTCCTAGGAAGACT
Source organism: Hyparrhenia diplandra (assembly GCA_015847255.1). Lineage (NCBI taxonomy): Eukaryota > Viridiplantae > Streptophyta > Magnoliopsida > Poales > Poaceae > Hyparrhenia > Hyparrhenia diplandra. The sequence goes on along the minus strand of JADLZK010005091.1, from coordinate 501,741 downwards.
ACACAAAAATTTTTAGAATTTTTGAGGCTATTTTCAAATTTCTATGAATTTTACAAAACTAGACACTATTCATTCATAAAGAAAAACGGAAAAACGGAAATTTAAAGGAAAACGGAAATTTAAAGAGACCGCCGGCCGATTCCGCCCGGTGCTCGCCCACGACCAACAACAAGACACACACGGCCCAGCCCAAAGACCAAGGGACCGCCCAGGCCGCACGGCCACGCCGACCGCGCGGCCACGGCTTTGACCGGGCGACCTCTCGCCGACGGCGAGGTTTCCGGCCATGCGGTCGGCACCTACGCGATCACCTTGACATCGCGCACACGCTTAACACCCAAAACCCTACACCTAAGGCACCGGCACCACCACCGACGGACATGGCGGCACGGCGGGCGGTTGCGCTGACGACGAGCTCACCGAGCTCTTTCCGGCGACGACGAGCACGGCAACAGGTCAAGGACACTCATGCGACCCTTTCCGCTAACTTAATCGAATCAAACCGCCCCCTAGCTAGATCGCGCACGCACGCCGCGGAGCGGCCATGGCGAGCTCGTCCTAAGATCGACGTTCCGGCCGACCACGCAGAGTTCGAAATAAAGGGTGCTACTAAGAACTCTAGACCTCGTGTGGAACACGATGCTCACGTTGGTTTGCGAGAAGACGAGCGGAGCAGGGTCGCCGACGGTGACAGTGGGCTTCGCGGGCGGACCGGTGGTCGAGGCGGCGGTCCCGCGACTTTTGCGGGCAACGGCAAAACTGTCCGAGCCGACCATGACTACATCGCCGATGCAATGCCAAAGCACTAGCCGGCTGGCCATGAAACTCACCGTAGCGAGCCGACCACGGGCGAGGTGGAGGCGGCGCGCGGCTACCGCCACGAAGAAGACGACGGCGCACGGGCGCCGCCGGCTACAAGGCAGACGCGGGCTAGCTCAAACTACGTGCAATGAAGTTGCGCTTTCAGATGGCAAGATCGATTTTGTGGATTGAACTCGACGGCGACGGCAAAGACACGGAGGCGGAGGTGGTTGCCGACGGCGATAGAAGAAGGAAAAGAAGAAAACGACGCCGGCTTCGAGCTTTATAGGGCAAAGGGAAGGTTGGACGAGTGGATGGTGACGTCTCGAAGCTCTCCACCGATCAACGACACGCGAAACGGCCGAATCGTCGAGACGGCCACGGGCGACCGGGCGGCGATGCTGGTCGGCATAGGCGCCATGCCGACATCGTAGCACCCAACCTAACTTTCGGTTTTTGATCAAATTCTCCCTAAATTTGAACTGAACTCAAAAACTCCAAAAAGCAACTTGGCTTAAAATTTCAAGATCTACAATTTTCACAATTGGAAGATTTTCAAATTCGGCCTCTAAATATGACTTTTTGAAATGGGGTCAAAAAGGGACAAATTTGAATTCAAAATTACTTTAAAATTTACATAAGAACTTGAAAACTCAAAACACCAACTTTGTACATCAAGACAAGATAGACAAACTAGCTTTTGGAAGTTTTGTCAAAATTTGCCTAGATTTTGAAATAACGAAAAGGGGATAAAAGAGGGAATAGAAAATAGGGTTTTCAAGTTCAATTCAAACTTGAATTTGATTCAAATTTCAGATTCCCAACCTATACTATCAAACCATCATCCAACAACACAACCAACTATAACTAAACTTATTTTTGTCTAACCTATTGCTTAACTGGTAAATAACACCTGGGGTGTTACAGTGAGCTTCATTCTTGAGGGAAGAGGTGATCCAAGTGCATTTGCATCGAGTTCTTGCATCTAGAGGCACTTGGGGATCATTGTGAGCCGGTTGGTTTCTTGTTTCTCTTGGAGACACCGCTCCTAGCCGGCTTGGTGAATTGGTGGAGGCATTGGCAAGAGAAGGCGATTGTTCTTGGCCACCTCCGGTTGATTTGTGAGAGGATCACGCACTCCTCGTCGGGAAGACAAAGTGCAAGGAATACATTGCTCGTGTCTTGGGTACCTCACTTGTGAGTGGTGGCTTGGGGCTAGCAAGTGCACCGCCTAGCTCAAGCACCATCCTTGTGTTGGTCGGACAACCGAGACTAGCTTGTCGGTGTACAAGTGAACTCCGGGTCAACACATCGACGTACCCATTGTCTTGGTGATTGGTTCATCATCTTATTGTGTTGATTGTTCATCCTCTTCCCAGTGATTGGTTCATTGCCTCTACTCTTCGGTATAACTAGTTTCCTCACTTGTATTTACATTCCTAGCTTATTTCGTGTAGAGAGCTAGCACTTGCTTGTATAGTTGTTCTTGCTAGCATAAGGATCATATTTAGGATTGTTCATTAGTTAGAGTAGTGACATAGACTTTGTGTGACTTAGAGATCATAGAAATATTTAGTCTTGTCACTAGAAGGCTTGCAAGACCACTAGAGCTAGTGCAAACCGCTTAATCGTCATTTGTTATACTTACCGGTTTGTTTAGTTGAGATTGTAGAAAATTTTATAGGCTATTCACCCCCCCCCCTCTCTAGCCATCTAGGACCTTACAAGCGCACCCCGTGTAGGATGCGCTCGGGCGGTTCCCTTTGGTTGCACCCTCTCTGGACTGTGTCCAAGGGTGCGTAGGGACGCTTCGGCCGCATGCAAAAGTGACCGCTTTTCAGCCTCTAACGGCTAGTTTCTCGGCTTGGGCTATTTATACACCACATATTTGACTTGTTTCGGGTGCTGAGCACACTCTAGCCTTGGTGTCTTGTGTTGTGGTGCTAGAGAGCCCTCCCACTCACTTACGATCGATAGAGGTCATCCAAATCAAAGTTAGAGCGATTCTAGTGCGATTGCTTTGAGAGATTGCATCGTGTGGCACTAGGTGATCGTGTTGCAAGCCAATGTGCTTATTTCTCTTGGAGGTTGCCACCTCCTAGACGGCTTGGTGGCAAGAGACTCCGCTGAAGCACGCAAGGGAGATTGCGCGATGCTCCGGAGGAGGATTTGTGAGAGGTTTGTGCTCGCCTCGTGGGAATCGTGAAGAGCAACACTACTAGAGCGTGTCATTGAGTTACCACTCTTGTGAGTGGTGACTTGGAGAGCCTTGTGGTGAGCCGCATAAGGGTGCAACAGAACCTCCCTATTTACCGGGCCCACCTGCACCTGTCATTGCCCCAAAGACCTTTGATACCGTGCGTATACACCCGATAACCTTAAGAAGCCTTGTTGATATCTCATACCAGGATCAACAAAGGAGTAGCTACAACATTACAACATTTGTTATAAAAATATGGATCGAAAGTGCGAAAAGAATAATAACATTAAATTTTACAAAATGTGAGTAAGTTACATTTGAGTAAACTTAACTTAATTGCGAAGCTAGGTAGAATCGAAGATAAAACCGCATCACGCCGAGCCCACCGACATAACCTTGGTTAAACAAAGACGAGTCGAAGACTTAAATGGGGGTCAACAAACCCCGAGTACGGGAGTACTCAACAAGACTTACCCGACTAAAGAAAATAGGAGAAGACTCGTGAATGCCGGTCTAATAGGAATCAAGGTAAGGCTTAGCAAGAAGCAAGGACTATTTTTGCGTAAAAGCTTACTAATAGTGAATCCTTACTTTCAACATTTTATTCCCAATTTAGTTTCTCACCTATTCTAGGTGATTTGACACTATAGCAAACACTTGTAGAAATTTCATCACTTAATCCATCTCTTCTCTTCCATAATTAAACCTCAATGTAAGCGGGAAACCAAGTCTCCATATCCGAGAAGCACGGCGATTTCGAAATCGATTAACCCAAATTGGGAGTTCTTTCCACACCGACATATGTAGCACTTAAGCTTGCATATATCAACCCTTTCTTGGATACTCAAAACGGAACCGCGTCCCACGCCACCCGAGAATACCGTACACCTCCAATCCGGGACTTTAACCCACGAGGGTAACATGTACTCCCGCCATCTCTCCACTCCCAAAGGCGCGGTTGTACGTTCCGATTTGACACCCCAAGATTGGGCTTACCGGAGTATGCGCCCGAACTAGGGTCGACCGTGATGGGATGACACCCATGACAGACGTGCCATTGGTCCAACGACCTCAGCGCAGATTATGTTCCATAGTCTCGATCCACATGCTTTACACGTTTCAGCCCCTTAATCGACAAGCCGGAAATACTACACCGAGACTCCATTCTCAATGCAAATTACCCGACGGTCGATTTCAAAACCATATCCCAAGATGGTTCCATCATATAGCATCCTTTCTCATCAAAAGCCTCTTCGCTATCATAAGGAATTGTCACATTTTGACTCAAAAGTCTAACTAATATAGCCAAGTTAAAGCGTACTAGCATTTTAGCTAAAACAGGTTATCAAGGTAGATATTGAAATAACAAGGAATGGTAATGCATCAATTAGGTTATCACTCAACTCCTACTACCTAATGCAAAGCATAAAGCAAAGGTGATATAAAGCTTTGTAAAACACAAGGAATTGTTTAAATGAACCGGGGCTTGCCTCGTATTTGCGAAAAAAGTCGATTCCGTAGAAAAGATTATCGACGCCAAACTTGACATTATCCTTGTGCGATGGATCGGATCTTCTCGAAGCTTGATCATCGCGAACCATATCAACACCTTCTCCAAATCATCACGATCCGACTCACTCTCGTATACTCTACACGTAGATGATGATGCTTGTTTTAGCGTGATGGAATGGTAAACATGATGCTTGATGATGCATGAAATGATAAACAACTTGAGTACAACTTTTCTTCACGATAAAGTTGCAACCCAACAAAACCAACTTGTTGAACTACTCTACAAGATATCATCACCGTTGCCTAAGGAGTTCTCAAGGACCATTTGATTATGGTATGATCCAAGATCCACAAAACAACCCCTAAGTCACGCAAAAACCTAAGCCGTTATACACTAAACATCACATTTAACAATTAAATAAATAAAGCATAAAATAACAAATACATAAACTTTGTCAAAAATGACTCCAAACTTTTTGTACAGCTAGATCATAGCATAAAAACAGCACCAACTCAATTTTCATGATTTTTGGATAAATAAAATAATTATTAAAAATCAAGGAAGATGCATTTTTCAATTAAAATTTGTATTTTTAAATCATGCAAGAACTACCCAAAATCAAAGTTTCAAATTTTTTTCATGGGTAGACATACTCATGGGAAGGCTACACAAAAATTTTCAGAATTTTTGAGCTAGTATATGAATTTATATGAAAATAACAAAAAATGTATACTATTTATATAAATAGAAATTGAAAATTCATTTGTTAAAAAGAAAAAAGACCATCGGCCTAATCTAGCCCAACACTGTCGTTGCGGCCCTGGTTCAACAAAGGATGGCCGCCCGTAGGAATAGTGACGGGCCGGCCCATATGAATAAAGAAAAGGCCGGCCCAACTACGGGCCGCCTCGAACCCTCGGTCTTGGCAAAATTATAAAAAGAACCCCGGACTTTTATAAAATTACAAATAGGTACAAAACACTATTCACACGAAGTTAAAATCTTCTCACCTAGCTCTCTCGCCTTTGCCGATTTTACAAACAGGTCCTCCTCTACTTCTTTTTCTCCTCTTCCTCTTCTTTCTTCACGAGACGAGAGCAGGGGGCGACCTGGCGGGCGGTCGGGCGACACACGGCGGCCGGGGCGAGGCGCGCTTCCCTGGCCCCGATGATCTGCGGGCGAGGGCACCTGTGCACGGCCGCGGCCCACCTGGACGACTTGTCCGCCTGTCCGGGACTGGTCGCCCAGCCACTCACGCGGCGGGCGACGGACGGGTCGGCAGCCGGGCGGACCGGCTAGCGCGGCGCCCGTGAAAAAGCAGGGGGTGGCGCGGTTAGGCAAGGCGATGGAGGTGGTGGGCTCGCCTAGCACGGCCGGTGATGACCGTTTGGGAAGGAAACGGCGATGGCATGGAGCCATGGCCGGCCATGGCGACGGCACAGCGGCCGCCGCCGGGCCGGGCGAGCGAGGAGAGAGCGAGGCGGGCATGCCCGAACACGCTTCGCCTCCAACCCGGGCAGCCGAAAGACGGTCAAGGCGCCACGAAGGAGGGACGCCACGTCGATGGCCGTCGGCGCTTCTCGAAGTTGCCAGCGCACGGACGCGGCCACCCTTTGAATCATTTCATTTCGAACACCGGCGGATGAAAAAAAGTGGGTCTGCTGTGATGCCGCTTTGGGCTACTGGTCGAATCCGACATGGGCCAAGAGACAAAAATGTTCTCCACTGATCAACCTTCATTTTTCATAACAGGCCCATGATTATTAACTGCCCGATTAAGAGATAATCATCTCCAAAACTTGCATTGTCAATCGACTTAATGATACTTGGAAATGTTTGTCAAAACCTTGTCAAATCAAATCCGATCGATCTCAACTTTTGATATGTTGGTCTTCAAAGCATAAACTCAAATCCGTATTTTTTTGTCCAACTCAAGTTGCTTAACAAAATCTCGAGAACACGAGACGCCGATCCCGTCGGACACGGATTTCGGACTTAGAAAAAATTCTAAGTCCCAAGTTTGACCTTCTCTTTCAACCTGAATTTTGCAAATTACTCTCAAAAATTTGAACTAAACTCAAAATTTTTCCAAAAAGTAACTCCCCTTAATTTTTCAAAATCTACAATTTTCACAATCGGACCATTTTCAAATTCAGCCTCTAAGTTTGACTTTTTGAAATGCAGTTCAAAACTTTGAAATTTGAATTCAAAATTACTTTTTAAAATCATGTAACAACTTGAAAAACTTTGTACATGACTTTTGTTCCTCTCAACAAGATCTACAAACTAGCTTTTGAAAGTTTTCTCAAATTTTGCATAAATTTTGAAATATAGAAAAGGGGGCAAATATGGTTTGAATAAAATTCAAAATTACTTGAAAATTTTAAACTAAACTTTGAAAACTCAAAATACCAACTTTATATAACTTTGAAAAACCTACAAAAATGCTTTAATGACCATACCCAAAATCTTGATAAATTTTGAATAAAATAAAAGGGGACAAACTAGGGTTTGAAATCCGGGGTTTCCGACAAAGGGGGATATTTTTCTAATCGATTCTTTTCGCGTCTCTTCGACCGACGACGTGACCATGAACTAATACACTTGTCTTTGGCCAAATCCACGCTTAACTCGGTAATTAACACTGGGGGTGTTACAAATCCTTCCCCTTAAATAAATCTCGTCCCCGAGATTTGGGATGGAAGACTTTTAAGGGAAACGAAAAGCATGTTACCCTTGATCTTTGTCCATAGAATTTCCTTCATTGACTCCCATGAAACATTGTTATTTCTCTTTGCATATCCGGGCTTTGTCTAGTCTTTGAGTTCGGATGGGAAATCTTCTCACCGAAGTCCCCCGATCACCTTCACTCAAAACTGTACAAGGTGCCTCGTATAAATCTTTACTCCAATTAAATCAACCAGCTATTTGATCCATAATATATCTGTCTTCCTGGTGACAGGCAAAACAACAGAACTATTCTTTGGAGTTGAGCTGCCCAAAATATTTTTAGCCTTCAATCCAATGTCAACAAAGGCAACTCATAGAAACCTTTGCCGTAAAAAGAACACGGTGCCTCTAGAGAGTTTTCCGTTTCTTCGCCCCCCTAATGACTTGACCAATAGCACTCATAGTCCTACCACCCTTTCTCGTTAAGAAGCTAATCCACACACTCAAATGTTTGCGTCAAGAAGAACTATCCCATCTTCTTCACCAACTATGGTGCGCCTCTCGTGCTCAAGTATTGGGTGACGAGGATTCCTACGATGTGGAGGCGAGTAGCGCGTGCCGAGAGGTCATGGAGGGGTTCGATATGGAAGAAAGAGGGTGTGGTGCAGCAGAGACACAAAGAAACCGCAACACCTAAAACGAGCGCGAGAGAGAGGCCGGGATGTTCACGACATTCGACAAAACACGTGGCGGCAATGGAATGCCACAAGTAATCCCGACCTTCGAAATGGTTAAGAGTAGTCTCTTATCTACCACTTCTTGTAGTCCGTTAATGTTGATGTCGCTGACTTGCTCCTCAAGGATCACCTTTTCTTGTAACTTTCGTAAGGATCTCATAAAAGCAACCGATCCGATATACAAGTCTTCGGATAGAATATAGATAAATAACCATAGAAAATCATGGCAAGGGAATGCTTTGGTGTAGTTTTGTAATGGATCATGATTAAAAACATTAATCATAACACCACAGTCAAAACCACAACCACAGAGAGAATCCATGTGATAAAGATTAGTGGTAATCAAAGATTTACTAGGGAAAGATAGCAACCAAAGAAAGTTCCAAGGTGTGGAGTCAATATGAAGGTGATTTCAAGATCAAAGCCAAGGAAGTTTTAGAGGTCAAAGAGAAATTGTATGACATTAAGCTTCTCTCATGAAGAAACGCCTAAAGAGTCCAAATGTACACTTGGCATGATTCCACACGGCACAACATAAGCCGTGACAAGATTTTTTACGCATAACATCCTAGTTGAACTAGGGTTTAAACAAAGTACACATAGGCTTAACAAAAAAACACAAACAACAACCAACATTAACATCATTTTAGATAATATGTGAAACATTATATATGCATTACATGAATGCTATAAGCAACATATACAATGCAATGATGCTTGCTAATGATGCAAATGAGATGATCATGAACATCCGGGATATAGTGATCCTTCCCCTTAAAAGAAATCTAATTTTGAAATTTCAAGGTGACAAATTCCGTGGGATAAGTATTGGGAAAAGAAATGTGTCAAACACAATGACTTACAAGGGGTTTAAAAGACAACAAGGATTGATTTAGAGATTGCAACCTAAACGAAAAGTTGGTTGCAAGAATAAGGACTTATAAGAAATTTGTAAAACAACAAAGAATTAATATCAAGCTTACAATTAGGAGCAAAAGATGATTGCAACCTAAAAAGGGGTTTTCGAAATTCCAAAAGAATACGGATAGGAATTTCCAAAAGAGTTCGCAAATTAAAGTGAGAGCACGATAATCGTGAATTATAGTAAAGAGAAGAGCATGTGTCAAAATGAAAGAAGTCAAAATACGACACATGTAAGAGTTAAGAAATCAAGGTATAGTCCAAGCTTTCAAATAGAATTGACATAACAAGGTGCAAGCTCCCAAAGGCTAGGAACTTATGAAGCAAAGATTATCAAATGGAAGTCCATTAACCAAAACCCGGTATAGGACGAAATTTAGGACAAACAACTATAAAGAAGAATAGTTATCCGAACGAAGGAAGGAAGTCTCAACATTATCAAGGTACTTCAACATTATATGCATAATATGATGCATGCTCGTCCCTACTCGCCTTCACAACGTTAGTCGATATAAGTTAGATATATATATAGGGCAATACTATATACATTATCTTCTCTCGATGATATTGGCAGAATGGTGAAATGACTCTTAGTAGACTTTGTCGACGATATTCAACTCTTTAGTTGTTCTTCACAAGAAGAGATGAAAAACTTCTCGAAGCCTTTTACTTGAGCCATCGGGACATCTTCTCAAAAGCCTTTCAAAGAAGCATAAGGAAAGATAGGAGATTATTTTCAATTTGTTACTTTCAAAAACTTTTAGATTACAAAATCATTTTGAAGTTTTCAAAAGTAATGTTGTAGCCGATCCTAAGTATGAGCTCGATACCAATCAAGCAATGTAACCTCCTATTTATCGGGGCCCACCCGCACCCGTCATTGCCCCCAAAGACCTTTGACACCGTGCGTATACACCCGATAACTTAAGAAGCCTTGTTGATATCTCATACCAGGATCAACAAAGGAGTAGCTACAACATTACAACATTTGTTATAAAAATATGGATCAGAGTGCGAAAGAATAATAACATTAAATTTTACAAAATGTGAGTAAGTTACATTTGAGTAAACTTAACTTAATTGCGGAAGCTAGGTAGAATCGAAGATAAAACCGATCACGCCGAGCCCACCGACATAACCTTGGTTAAACAAAGACGAGTCAAGACGCAATAAGGGGGTCAACAAACCCCGAGTACGGGAGTACTCAACAAGACTTACCCGACTAAAGAAAATAGGAGAAGACTCAGGAATGCTGGTCTAATAGGAATCAAGGTAAGGCTTAGCAAGAAGCAAGGACTATTTTTGCGTAAAAGCTTACTAATAGTGAATCCTTACTTTCAACATTTTATTCCCAATTTAGTTTCTCACCTATTCTAGGTGATTTGACACTATAGCAAACACTTGTAGAAATTTCATCACTTAATCCATCTCTTCTCTGTTCCATAATTAAACCTCAATGTAAGCGGGAAACCAAGTCTCCATATCCGAGAAGCACGGCGATTTCGAAATCGATTAACCCAGCTGGGGAGTTCTTTCCACACGACATATGTAGCACTTAAGCTTGCATATATCAACCCTTTCTTGATACTCAAAACGGAACCGCGTCCCCACGCCACCCGAGAATACCGTACACCTCCAATCCGGGACTTTAACCCACGAGGGTAACATGTACTCCCGCCATCTCTCCACTCCCGCGCTTGTTGTTATACGTTCCGATTTGACACCCCCAAGATTGGGCTTACCCGGAGTATGCGTCCCGAACTAGGGTCGACCGTGATGGGATGACACCCATGACAGACGTGCCATTGGTCCAACGACCTCAGGCGCAGATTGCGTTCCATAGTCTCAGTCCACATGCTTTACACGTTTCCAATCCTTAATCGACAAGCCGGAAATACTACACCGAGACTCCATTCTCAATGCAAATTACCCGACCGTCTCGATTTCAAAACCATATCCCAAAGATGGTTCCATCATATAGCATCCTTTTCTCATCAAAAGCCTCTTCGGGCTATCATAAGGGAATTGTCACATTTTGACTCAAAAGTCTAACTAATATAGCCAAGTTAAGCGTACTAGCATTTTAGCTAAAACAGGTTATCAAGGTAGATATTGAAATAACAAGGAATGGTAATGCATCAATTAGGTTATCACTCAACTCCTACTACCTAATGCAAAGCATAAAGCAAAGGTGATATAAAGCTTTGTAAAACACAAGGAATTGTTTAAATGAACCGGGGCTTGCCCGTGTTGCGTGAAAAAGTCGATTCGTAGAAAAAGATTATCGACGTCAAACTTGACATTATCCTTGTCGATGGACGGATCTTCTCTGAAGCTTGATCATCGCGAACCATATCAACACCTTCTCCAAATCATCACGATCCGACTCACTCTCGTATACTCTACACGTAGATGATGATGCTTGTTTTAGCGTGATGGAATGGTAAACATGATGCTTGATGATGCATGAAATGATAAACAACTTGAGTACAACTTTTCTTCACGATAAAGTTGCAACCCAACAAAACCAACTTGTTGAACTACTCTACAAGATATCATCACCGTTGCCTAAGGAGTTCTCAAGGACCATTTGATTATGGTATGATCCAAGATCCACAAAACAACCCCTAAGTCACGCAAAAACCTAAGCCGTTATACACTAAACATCACATTTAACAATTAAATAAATAAAGCATAAAATAACAAATACATAAACTTTGTCAAAATGACTCCAAACTTTTTGTACAGCTAGATCATAGCATAAAAACAGCACTAACTCAATTTTCATGATTTTTGGATAAATAAAATAATTATTAAAAATCAAGGAAGATGCATTTTTCAATTAAAATTTGTATTTTTAAATCATGCAAGAACTACCCAAAATCAAAGTTTCAAATTTTTCATGGGTAGACATACTCATGGAAGGCTACACAAAAATTTTCAGAATTTTTGAGCTAGTATATGAATTTATATGAAAATAACAAAAAACAGATACTATTTATATAAATAGAAATTGAAAATTCATTTGTTAAAAGAAAAAAGACCATCGGGCCTAATCTAGCCCAACACCGTACGCGGCCCGGTTCAACAAAGGACAGGCCGCCCGAGGAATAGTGACGGGCCGGCCCATATGAATGAAAAGGCCGGCCCAACTACGGCCCGCCTGAACCTCGGTCTTGGCAAAATTATAAAAAGAACCCTGGACTTTTATAAAATTACAAATAGGTACAAAACACTATTCACACGAGTTAAAATCTTCCTCACCTAGCTCTCTCGCCTTTGCCGATTTTACAAACAGGTCCTCCTCTACTTCTTTCCTCCTCTTCCTCTTCTTTCTTCGAGACAGACAGGCGACGGCGGCGCGCGGGCGACGGCCGGGCGACGGCCGGCCGGGCGAGGCGCTTCCCGGCCCCCGATGACGGCGGCGAGGCACCCAGCATCGCCGCGCCTGGGCCCACGGACGACTTGTCCCGCCCCAAGCCGGACCGGGTCGGGCCGCCCACAGCGGCGGCGACGGACGGCAGCCGTGTGCCACGCGGGCGGCGGCGCCGTGGAAAGTGTGCGGAGGGGGTGGCGCTGTTAGGGCAAGGCGATGGAGGTGGTGGCTCGCCTAGCACGGCCGGTGATGACCGGTTTGGGAAGGAAACGGCGATGGCCATGGAGCCATGGTCGGCCATGGCGACGGCACAAAGCGGCGCGGCCGGGCGGAGCGAGGAGAGAGTGAGGCGAGGCAGGCATGCCCGAACACGGCCGCGCCTCCAACCTCCAGCCGAGCCGACCACCTCAAGGCGCCACGGCGGAGGGACGCGCCATCGATGGTCAGTCGGCGCCGCTCGAAAGTTGCCAGCGCATCGACGCGGCCACCCTTTGAATCATTTCGTCGAACACCGCGATGAAAAAAGTGGGTCGGTTGTGATGCCGCTTTGGGCTACTGGGCCGACTCGACATGGGCCAAGAGACAAAAATGTTCTCCACCGATCAACCTTCATTTTTCATAACAGCCCATGATTATTAATCGCTCCGATTAAGAGATAATCATCTCCAAAACTTGCATTGTCAACGACTTAATGATACTTGGAAATGTTTGTCAAAACCTTGTCAAATCAAATCCGATCGATCTCAACTTTTGATATGTTGGTCTTCAAAGCATAAACTCAAATCCGTATTTTTGTCCAACTCAAGTTGCTTAACAAAATCTCGAGAACACGAGACGCCGATCCCGTTTTGGACACGGATTTCGACTTAGAAAAATTCTAAGTCCCAAGTTTGACCTTCTCTTTCAACCCGAATTTTGCAAATTACTCTCAAAATTTGAACTAAACTCAAAATTTTTCCAAAAAAGTAACTCCCCTTAATTTTTCAAAATCTACAATTTTCACAATCGGACCATTTTCAAATTCAGCCTCTAAGTTTGACTTTTTGAAATGCAGTTCAAAAACTTTGAAATTTGAATTCAAAATTACTTTTTAAAATCATGTAACAACTTGAAAAACTTTGTACATGACTTTTGTTCCTCTCAACAAGATCTACAAACTAGCTTTTGAAAGTTTTCTCAAATTTTGCATAAATTTTGAAATATAGAAAAGGGGGCAAATATGGTTTGAATAAAATTCAAAATTACTTGAAAATTTTAAACTAAACTTTGAAAACTCAAAATACCAACTTTATATAACTTTGAAAAACCTACAAAAATGCTTTAATGACCATACCCAAAATCTTGATAAATTTTTGAATAAAATAAAAGGGGACAAACTAGGGTTTGAAATCCGTGGTTTCCGACAAGGGGGATATTTTTCGAATCGATTCTTTTCAAGCTCTCTTCGACCGACGACGTGACCATGAACTAATACACTTGTCTTTGGCCAAATCCACTGCTTAACCGGTAATTAACACCTGGGGTGTTACAAAGGGGCCAACTAGCGAAGGCACCGTCTAGTCTAAGAACCATCAAGGTGTTGGTCGACACAACAAGGAGTAGGGGGAAGTTGGCAAGCTTCCCAAGACCTCGGTAAAAAATCACCGGTGTCATCTTGTGTCCACACTTCGCGGTGGTTTGCATTCTCTTGATCATAAGCTTTATTCTTACATTCATATATATATATCTTGTGCTTGTGATTGAGTAGTAGCTTGTGTAGCTAGAAGTAGTGTTGTAGCATCTATCTTGCTTGTGTACCTTGTTTAGTTGCTTTACTTAGTTTGTGTTGCTAAGTAATTTGAGTCTTTGGGTTAGGCGTGTGTCGCCTTGTCCTTAGTGCATGTAGTGAGCTTAGGTAGGCTTTGTGGTTTTGCTCATTTGAATTGTGTAGGAGCTCACCATTGTTTGAAGTACTAGTGCATAGGTTTGTGTGATCTTGCAATAGAATTGATTAGGAGCTCAAGCTAGGCTTGTCACCTCATTTATCTTGTGTAGGATCTTTTGTGAGGTGATTTAGAGTCATAGTTAGAGGGGTGAAGTCTTGGCTAAGCGAATAGTTTTAATTCTGCATTGTATTTGGTTAGCCATCGCAATTAGTTTTTAGAAAGGACTATTCATCCCCCCTCTAGTCCCATCTTGACCCTTCAAACGCTTTCATATTCAAATATGTTAGGAAATATACATCCCATTTTTACCCCTACTAGCACATGGATGGTACATCCCAACCACTCACTACTCGAGGACAACCCCGTCACCTACGGCGGTGGCGGTGGCCAAGCCCAAGGCCCTAGTAACAACTCCCATGGCTCAAGTACCAAAGGCCGCACCCCTATGATCCTCGTCGCAGCACCAACACTAGCCCCATAGACCTATCCCGCATATGACCTTGCACCAACCAATAAAAATGATCTATTCTCTTTCTCCAAGAATAAGGAGAACATGTACACTCACACTATGAACCAAACATACAATGTTTATAGTTCCCTTTGTAACAACTAGCGTCGACAACCGATTGTCACATTCCCATTCCCACTCTTGAAACCAAACAACACCTTGGACCTGCTCCGTTGGAATAGGCTTTTTGTCTCGAGATTGTGAATTTAGACCAAGGCCATGGTCTATGAAAAGACTTTAATTTGGGAGAACTTTCATTCAATGGACATTTTAGTTTCATAACAATGAATGATATGTATTAAGAAGTTGAAATCATAGAACCTTCAAATTTCAGCACATCTTGATATAATTTGTATAAAACCGCCATCAATTCACATCATAGGGTGCAAGGACCCAAGCAAACCTACTAACCCAAGAACACCGGCGTACCACTATAGAAGAAAATATAATGAGGAATAATGTTTTTAACGAGGTTCAGCGATGTGACTATATTCTCGACACATAACTACATAATCACTCCTCGTAAACACAAACTGCAAATCCAAGATTTGAACCAATGGTAGCACTAGTCAAAATTTTGATATGCAATACGATACAATTCAATAGAAAATTTGGTACAACTAACATAAAATACTTTATATGGTTCGGTATACTCGACTATAAAGTAACCAAATTACGATATTACATTTAAAAGGTTCAAAACTTACACAACTAGGTTCAAAACTTCCACAAATAGATCATTCATAAGATAAGGTCTTACATAAGTAAGAGATTTTTTCTTTTGAGATTACACAAGATGCAGTATGAGACGCTCAATACACACGCAAACCCTACCCCCTATGAGCACCTTCAAAGGATCGAGCCGGCAAATCTTGAAGGTCACGGTTAGCATAGGCGTTTAAGCTATCGACGGGGGCGTTGCCTACCATTTAATGCACAACGCCGGAAAATCCCGTAATAAATCTGAATAATGTGTCGCACCTTAATTTGAACCATGGGTGGGAGCCCCCCAACCAATGGCCTTTACCATTATGTCGTGAGCCCCTTGACACATAAGTAAGAGATTACAATACTAGTTCAAGGCTTTTGCTTTGTGCTTCCTTTTTACCATTAAAGCATGAAGTGTGTCATCCTCCTTACATTGGAGAATATATCACACTCAATATAGATAGTGGCGGGTCTAGGGGGGCTCCAGACCCCCTAAGTGCAGCTAATCAAGTCTAATTACTTTAGGAAAAGCAAAAAATCGCCATCAAATCTTCATGCAAATCAACGTCTCCATTTATTCAGCCCCCCTCCTGCATCCGCCACTGAATAAGGCAACTAAAAATCATTCAATAATTTGTCACTCATACTGTTTCTCACCTTATTGTTCGCTAGACATAATATACAGAATAATCTTTCAATACTTGTAGTCTCTACCGGTAAGATCAATACCAAATTAAGGATTAAAAACACCCAACCATTAAGTTCATGTTTCTTTTTGTCAATAAGGTTGATATAGAACACAACAAGGTTGTCCATGCCTTCATCCATTCTCACATCTTCAATACATGTAGGTGAAGAATCCTATGAGAAAGTCCAACCCAACGAGACCCGTGACCGACATAGTTGTCGAATAGTCCTGACTGAACACCAAGGCATACACCTCTAACTATTTCTTTTGAAGACTGCATAATGTGACTAAAGGTTAAGTATATGCATGCTATGCTACAAAATAGTTACCTAAAGACCTAGTTGAGCTTCAATTCCTTGTGATTGATCCAATGCTTTGTACGATTGCTTGTTTACTTTCAATTGTTATGCTTAGCTTGCTTAGATGGTAGAAGCCGAGAAGAAGATGGGTTTCCCATATCGCGTGTGTTTGTGGTGTGTAGGGCATGCTTGTCCAATAAGCAACACAAAATTGTAGTAACCTGGGAAAGGTTGAGGCATGGAGATACCCCTTATTTACTGATAGGTCATGTGAGTTGTATCCCTTGTCATTGGTGGGGTTAATATGTACCTCTCTACATAGTTTGAATTATGCTAATCTTGTATGCTTCTAAATACGGACTAATGATAAGCAAATGACATGTGGAAGATTGAGCTCCACCTTGCAAATGAATTGTTTTACATTTATCAACCATGCTATGCTTGCTTAATTGATAAGATCACTTTACTTGTGTAAAACACTTTTATGCAAAATCAACCACATTCCTTGCTACACTAACCAAAATGCTTACTCCTTGTTACCATATTGGTAAGTACCATTGAGTACAATCATGTACTCTGTCGGTTTTAAACCTTGCAAGTACCGTAGGCCCAGCCTATGGATTCTTCTATGAAAGTACCGTGAAGTTCATGCTATTGGCACAGCCATGAGCTATATATGTTGTTATTTGTTTAAAAGACTTATGCTTGTACTCCGAGTGTATCTTAGTATGTGTGATGACTAAGTTTGAAAAATATGTGAACTTAAGTAACCCTTTTATAATATTGATGTGAACTTGATGTAAGTTGTGATGTTCGTTGCGCTGTGATGGTCTAGATAATGATATTCGCTTGTCTTGGCTTATTTTATTTTAATTTATCCTCTCTCTCATAGGCTACTATTCAATCAGCCATAAGCCAAACAGCGGTGTGAGCAGTGAGTGGCGTGGCTGTTGCTAGTGGTGCAAGGGTGGATCCAGAAGCCTGGCGACTACCGGTGACGCTGACGCTGGGCACGAGGAGGACTGAAGATGTGGAGCACCGTTGCTACTCGTGGTTCTAAGCTAGGGATACGCCGTCGACGTCAACGATTAGTCCATTCTCTCCTCTTCAACGCCATTCAGAATATTGAGCCTAATCACTAATCTAGAATGTGATCGTCATTCTCCTATCGACCCATTTGCTCCTCAGTGGATTTGGACCATAGTCGGAAAAATGGGACTCAAGATGTCGGATCCCGGATCACTTTCCATCAAGGAGGCCACTATCAAGTACAGCAGGGACGTGTTGGACTCTCTCGGCAGGGAGATGTAATTAACAGACCATCATCGTTGATCCATCTCGGCGGCTAAATGTCGCCATTCCTCTTTCCACCACCCCTCAATAAAAAAACATTTGCCTCATTAAACAAACTAAACGACTCTTTGTAGGTTGTTTAGGTCGGCAAAGTTACATTGGCCCTGTTTTGGATCCATGGATTAGAATTAGTTTGAGTTAGTTCGAGCTCAACTAGCCAAAGATCCAAACAGGAGGGTTAGATGAGGTTAGTTGCATCTAAAAAAAAAAAAAACTAGCTCGTCCAAGAGGTGTTAATTAGAGTTAGTTCAGGTTGGATAAACTAAAAAGTGCATTTTCTTTCTCCCTCCACCTACACCAAATGATTAGACAAGTAAATTTAATATCAATCTAACCCTTCCCTCCAAACACCTCTAGGGTTTAGGGTTAAGTGCCTAGACAACCAACACTTTTTTTATAAAAAAAACACTATTAGTAACAGATTTTCACCATGATTATTACATCTATAAGAACAAAACACCTCCTCAAATTTTCTCTAACGTCACCACCGGTTCAGGAACATTTTCGTTGCTCGAGCAAGTTGTTTACGAGCTCCGGTCGGCTCGTTTCCTCCACATGTTTTTGTTAGGCCAGGGGCCAGCCGCTCACCGAGCTTTCATGTATCCAGACAACCAGACAAGTCTACTGTAAGATCAATTTGTAGGATTGTCACCCAAACCAGTTCAGCATCACATTTCGAAGTATCGAACGCGAGTTTAGAACCGAGACAAGGCAAAATATCACTTGGGACGGTATGCTGCTGTCTTCAAGCAGATTCCTCCCCGCGACAGGGTCTCAGCCACGCAGGCAGGGACAGTAACAAATGCTATCGATCATACTACGAAGTATAAAGAAGCCAGCCGCTACCAGATTTTCTCTATCTTGTGAGACTTGACAGCTTATCTTGCTGATGACCTATGGTGCTTCCTGGAGTGAGTACTTGGAGCATCTTTGGAAGAGAGATACCGGCTTCGGCTTTCCCTGACAGTGTACTCCACCTCAAAAGCAGACTGTGCATCATCCACATGCCTACCGGCAAACATGAAATACTGTTACAGCTTGCAAATTACAAGGAAAACAGCACATTCTCTTTCATCATATTCATACATACCTCCGATGCTCATTAGAACTTTTGGCAAGTCGATGATGAAGAGGCACTGTAGATCTTGTTCTGGCATGCTCACTTGGACTAGGTGTTGACTCTTGATTCTGAAGAATGCAAGTTTCAATTATAAGAAACTGTGATGCCATCCTTCAACAGAACTCAAAATGTCAAAGAAAACGATGAGCCCATATGCAACTTACAGCATAGCATTGATCACAATCACACATCACAGAACTTTTAGGCATCAACTGCTGGCCCTAAGAAATGTAAGCTCCAATAGTTAGCATAAGCCAAAACAAAGTAGAAATTATAGGGTGTAATGCTTATATACCACCTTGCAGCAAGATTCCTCACAACGAGATGCTACTTGAGAAGTTGAAGGCGTCAGATCACGGTCCTAAGAAACAGAAGCAGCAACCGTATTACAATAAATAAACATCAAGCAGATGGCAATAAAATACCAGCAATGGAACTTCTAAACTTACTGTCTTGTAGTATGCCTGCTCACAACCGCTGATTGCACCAGAAAATTCCTCGCCATTGGGATAATTGCAATTTTGACCACTCAAGTTACATTCTGGGCAATCTCTATGTGTCCTCTCCTGGTATGAATGCCCATACTTGTTCCTGCGGTATGCATCCCGCTCCATGGTTTCATGCATTGCCTGCCTGTGTTTTGGATATCTACTAGTGTATCTTCTCTCAGCATATTCTTCCCTGATTCTTGCCTCCGGATGTGTCCTTCCATATTTATAGTTTGGGGCTACACCAGTCATAAAATAACTATTAATTCATGCAGAGATACAAAGGAAGATGGAAACAAGTTAATTTGGTTGTATACTTTAGAAACGAACCATGCACTGGAGAATCCCTTCTATAGTAAGCTCTGTATCCTCGCACAGAAGTATGCCTTTCTTCAACATCAATAGAGCGGTGGCGGCGAGAATGATTATCTGAATATGAACGCCTTTCAGGACTATAATGTCTATATCTGTCTGAGTGGTGCCCTCTACCATAACTTTTATCTACAAATCCTCTTCTGACGCCTAACAAGGAACTAGAGCCTTGCCATGAATTCTTTTTGAAAGCTGGCCTTGGCCTTTGCAAACTAGCTTTTATGAGAACCTGTAAATTAAAATATAGGGGTTACTGGTTAGACATTTGGATCAAATGGTAAGAAATGGCAACACACCAAATAAGCAGCTCAATAAAGTGGTTACCTTTCCGCTACCTTCGCCAAGACCATCTTTATTGACACTCTTAATGCAGTCTAAAGCTGACTGTCTTGTTGTAAAGCCAATGAAACCAAAATCTTTTCGTTTTGCTGTGAACATATTTCTAGCGAGTTGTATGCTATCAATTTCACCAAATTTCCCAAACATTTGTCTCACTTTGTCTTCATCCCAGTGAGGTGGTAAGCCATCCAAGAAAACAGATTTCACCTGCATTGCATGACAAATTGAAGACATTGTAAAAGGCAAGAAGGATAATGCAATATATTCTGTAATGGCCTACAAGTTCTTATAAGGCATAGATGTTTTGTTACTGTACCTTTTCCATGATCTCATCATCTTGTGAAAGTGTGTTCGAAAATGATATGTTCGCTCTAAAATCAGTTCCAAGATACAGATCTCTTTTCTGTAGTTTCACAAAAGCTGCAACAGCATCTACATGAGTCCTGAAGTCAAGAAACGCATACCCTCTGTTTTTACCCTTTTTTCTGGGTGCTCAATTAGATTAATTCTATCCAAGTTTTCCAACTTGAAAGGTTCCAGTTTCTCAGCTAACTGAACAAAAAAGGGATCAACTGTTACATAAAACAAAATCATACTTATAACATACATTATACCAACTCAGCAAGAAGCCTTACATCATCCTTGACCAATCAAAGCATATATTTCGGACATGAAGAGTCTCATTTTCACTGTTCTTGCATATTCCACAAGCTTTTCCCTTAATCTGAAAATTGAAGTTATAAATGTTACCTAATCATTTCATTTAGTAAACAAACCAACGTAGGCACATTCATTATATATGGATACAAGCATGCATTACAATAGCAAATGCACAATGAAAAGGAAATATTACATAAAAATAGTTTGGCAGGAAAAAGGACATATAGTAGGAAAACAACAATGGATATAAATTAGAAGAAATGCAAGCCTTGTAGGCTTGTACCAGTGAAGAAAAAAATATAGTCAGACTATTCATCAAATTGCTTATATATAATTTGAAGCTGTTCCAGTTGAGTACTCTAGACAGAAATGGATACATCATATTCAACAGCATTTCAGAGGGATAATAAATTAAATATAACCAAAATGGGATGTGCCCCCCCCACCCACCCACCCACCCCACTCTCTCTCTCTCTATCCGGCTTAATTACCATATAAAATCTTAATATACAACACAACTAAAATTTATAAGCAAATCATACCTTAATATGGTCGATTCTTAGCATGTAATGCCTAAGAAGTGCTGCTTGAGTACTAGTGCACCACATAAAATAGCAAAATAGCAGATCTGGAAACTCTCATCTCTCAATAGCACTTTCACTATGCATCTAAAATAGCAAAATATCAAATCTGAAATCTCACATATCTCAATAGAACTTGCACTCCACATCTATTCCCATAGAATAAATCACAAACAGAGGCAGAGAAAGAACCATAGGAAGAGGATAGCATCTATAAAACAAAGCACCAGGAGAGGAAGGAAGTAGACAAGCAACAACAGGGCACAGGAAACCTTCGGCCTTCGAGATGACAGTGAGAGAGGGCAGAAAAATACTTCGCACAATCCAGACTGATAGGAAGCCAGGCTTGAGCTGGGCACAAGTGAAGAACAGGGCAGAGGTTCTGGCCAATGAGGAAGCGGGACAATGAGACAGCACGAAATCAAAGCTAACTAGCTGAGTGCCACAGATGGGCGGACACATGAAATCAAAGCAATCCACAAACGCAGAGCGGGGGCGGGGATGCGTTCTGGCAACTCACTGCAAGCGCACAGGGGAAGAAACAGAGCCAGCATGTGCCATATATTTCCTCTCAGTCTCCCCCTCTCTTCCCTCGATCGCTCTATTCCATTATTCCCCACGTGATTTCCACACGATTTCCTACCCGCACAGAAAAAGGGGAAAGGAGGAAGGGGAGATTTCCTTCCCTGTGGGCGCTGAGTCGATTCTTTTCCCAGCCCCACTGGCAACGCCCAGGGCACCTAACAAGAAAGGCGGACGCCATATGCCCGTATAGCTAGGCGATCTGGACAGCTAGAAATTTTTATCGCCTAGACAGTTGCACAATTAGGATGAAAACATACCACAACTTGACAGTTGCACAAATATTCACAGTGCATGCATCAAAGAGTGCATGGATGTTTGTGGCTATAAAAGTTGAGCAATTATACTGCTACCTCTCATATTAGAAAAGATGTTAAATTAGGATACTTTTATGTGAACTAGATACTTGAAGTAGAACAAGGAACAAAACTAGGATTTCCATACTTTTATGTGAACTAGATACTTGAAGTAGAACAAGGAACGAAACTAGGATTTCCACAGTTAGCCCTTCAATTTTCCTAGCATTACTATTAGTGCAATAATAGTTCAGATCAAGAAGAGTAACTAAACTTAATGCAGGTTGCCCTTCTGCACATGTTGGCAGAGTATTGCATTCATGTCAACTTTTTCTTCCTTAATATTACACTATTACTTAGCAGGGGACTAACTCAAATTGAATAGATGATAAAAGGAGTGAGCTTTTACCAAGTTAGCAGTATTTATAAGTCATAAATTATAACAGTTACAAACACAAAGTTCTAGTTTTTACTGGTCTAGCCTCAAGTGGGACATTCCTTTTGCCGCTGGAATGGATAAATGAACCCCGGCCCATTAAAACCAAAGTCATTTCCAACATCATTTCCTTACCATATTTTTGCTCACTAGGTACTACGCACATCAATAAATGGATATAGATAACTCTAGCTGTGGAGGACAAACACAGTTGACTAGATCATTCAACACTGTAACAGTATAAGAAATTGAGTCCAAAGGTGTCAGTTAAACTAGACCTTGACCAACACCAATACACCATTAATATATGTATATGTTCATACCAGATAACCAGAACATTTAAAAAAGTCAACCTTTCAGATAATATGATCTTTTAGAACTTAAAAAGTTAAATGACAATGCTGGAACATAATAATATTCAACTCTAAGAGCAATAATACCCAAGGGTGATAGCGAGAAGCTAGATGAGATGGAATGAACTAGCAGGGATGTCTGTTTTTTTTTCCTTTGAGGGAATCTAGCATGGATGTCAGCATGACTACAAATGCCATCAATGTGAAGTGTTGCAACCAGTTCCAACTTCACTTTAGCAATAAATAAAATAAACGTATAAGTTAGACTCTTAGCACCGAGAATAAAAGCAGCTAAGAACTACAAGGTGCTACTGATATACATACACCGAAGTACTACATTGAATCCTACAGTATCATGCCTTCACAAACAGTGTGTTGTACTTGAGTACTTGACAGTTGAGACAGGCACATATTGAACTCTAGATTCCAAATTGCTAACTCAGAACACCTGATTTCACGTCCATTAATGAAAATCCAAGATAGTAACAATCCACAAAAAAAAAGCATCCAATCTCAAAGTACTTAGCAATAAAAAAAAATCAAATTCCTAGCTTTATCCGCTTCTGAAGTAAAAATGAATTAACCCCATTCCCCCAACCAGTGCATGAAATCTCTGGAAATCAGCAAAAGGCTCAATCAATTCAACATCACAGCTTACCCCAACCACCTTTCCCAAGTTCACCAAGCTAGCAATCGATGTGAATCTATATATCGCGGTGGTAAGATTGGATGTAATACCGTAGCCTCGCGGAGGTCGTCGGCCACCCACCTTGCCTGCCAGGCGGCCGCGAAGCGGACGAAAGCTAATCCCTTGTTGAGCCGCTGGTCCGCCGGATCCCGCACGAGGCGCACCTCCTCGACATCTCCGGCTTCCGCCAGCGCCTTGGCCACGTCCTCCTCAGAGGCGTCGTGCGGCAGCCCGGACACGAAGACCTCGTAGTCTATCCTCTTCTTCCTCCGCTTCCCCTCCCCAATCACCTCCCCCGACGGCGCCGGAGCAGAGACCTCCTCCTCCTCCTCTTCCTCCATGATCACCTCCTCCACGGGCTCCTCCTCCTCCATGATCACCTCCCTCCACAGGCTCCTCCTCCACGGTAGGCACCGCTTGCTCGACCATCTGCTCAGCGACGACAGCCTCCCCGGCAGGCTGCGCCACCGGGGCTCCCTCCTCCTCAATCACTTCCATGGGCTCCTCCTCTTCGACCTCCTCCTGCGCCACGTTGAGGTCGAAAGGAACGCCGCGGCGCGCGGCGGTGAGGAGGCCATCTCCGGCGACCGCCGCCGGCGAATTCTAGGGTTTCGCGACCCCGGGCTAGGGTTACTGCTAGTTCCTCCAATCCACTACTCCTCGTCCATCTAGTAAGCAAAGCCTCGGCGGCGCGTTGCGGCGATGCGAATGCGAGTGCGGCGCGGCGGCGGCGGCGGTGGCAGCGGCAGCGAGCACGTGGCGGCGGAGGAGCGGCAAGTTGTTGTTATATAGCAGCAGGGGGCCGTGCCGAGCAGGTGCGGTGAGGTGGGTCTGTCGCCGGAAAACGAAGGGTTTCGCTCATTTCAGGCCCAGCTGCAGCCAAAACGATAGGTGGGGCCGCCGTCGCACCGACGCCCACATGTCAGTGAGAGTGCCAGTCCGTGGGTAGGGTCGGCTGTCAGTCGGTGGGCGCCCGTGGACTTTGCATCGCCGACCGCGCGTGGTTAGCGCGTGCGCCAGCTCCGGCGGCGTGTCTTCGTGGTGGACTGCTGGATGACAGGTGGGGTCTTCTGTGGAGGCTCACCTGTCAGTGGCTTCATTTCCAGCTGTGGCCGGTGGGCACTTCTCCATGGAAATATTTAATTTAGTCGCAAAGAAAAGAATGGCAATATTTAATTTGATTTCCTGGAACTGGAAGAGATACGTGGGTCCCAGTTATCAGAGACCGCTGGTGTGTGCGAGAGACGCGTTCACATATGAGTCTGGGCCACAACATGTTAAAAGAGGCCCAATCCCGTACGCAGGAAAGGCTTAGGCCCAGTTTCTTCGTAATGGATCATGAGTGCCACAGACTACTAAACACATTTGTTTTTGTTCTTTTTTGAGGAACACACACCTTCTTTTAGTCAACTTTCAAGACTAGAATTACAAATACCATCCGGTGTTTTTGCATTTTGGTGTTTTTGAAAAAAAAGTCTACTTTTCCTCCACAACTTTTGCAAAAGTTTGTTTTCCTCTATGGACCATAAAACCAAGTGAACCACCTCTTTTAACTTTCCAATCATACATAAAACTAAGTTGTACATAATTCAATGAGTATGCAAATTTTACTACAGTTCAAGCATACAATAATTAGGTCACCATAAAAATTTCACATTAACTGGACCATAGAAATTGTAGTTTATGAATTACTTCAATTAATTACAAAAAAGCATATATCTTAATTTACAACAAAAAAACTTTGTACGAAAAGCATACCATATTATGTATTCACTATGTAGATCTACTCATGTGGAGTCCAATAAAATTAATTTTTTTTATTTTATAGTTTTTCTGTAATTTATGATTTCAAAGTATTCAATCAAAATAAATAAAAAGAAAAAGACAAACCCACCTTCAAAACCACTCTAGGAAGGTAAATGCACGCTTTGAATAGTTGAGTGAGGTGGTTTGCCTAGTTTTACATTTTATGATTTTATAAAGCAGATATTTGCAAAACTTGAAGGTGGAAAAGTGACTTTTTCTTTTTTTGCTTGGGGTAGGTTGCATGCATGAGGCAACGCTTCTTTAAGGCCCGGTGAGCAAGAAAAAAGTGTTTTTGCTAAAAAAAAATAAGTGTTTACTATTTTCAAAACAAACGTGTTGTTGTCCCCTTTGGAATGAATGATTGAAAAAAATACAAAGACAGAAAAATGCAGGAGTGGAATAAGAATGCATATGCAAAACAATGGAACGACAAATACATGAAGTTTTGTAGAAATATGTGTTTGGATGAACCGTAGGAGAAACACAAGAAACCAAAACATGAGGTTTGAGTGGATGTTTTATTCTTATAGTTTTCCTATGAAATCAAACACGTAACAAAGTTTCCTAAGTTTTTTCTACGTCCAGCTCGTGTGAACCAAAGGTCGCTACGGTGACTCAATCCATACAAATGTGAATCTCACATTTTATTTGGTTTTTCTACAATCCAAAGGGGGCGTAACTAATTAGAAAACATCTATCAAAGTGCTATATACTATTAATTTGTCAATTTGTTAGTGCTAAAAGGGTTTTCTATCCGACAAGGCATTAAGTTGTTGCTTGTCTGTTCGTTTATATCATCGTTTTTATTTTTTGGTTCAGGTTATGATTTTGTATTACTTATTTAAATCCCTTAGGTCTTCATATATCATCTAGACAAAAGATACTAAAGTTTTAATAAACAAAAACATATATCATCTTCAAATTAGTTTCCTTAGGTCAAGACACCAACAAACACATTTCTTTTACATTTGCCTAAGAGTCAAAGATCATCAACTTTTTAAGTAATTCTTAGGCAATACTTTTTGCCGTGCAAGTTACGGTCTCCAAAGAACCAAAACATGCAGATCACCAAAGGCCTCTAACAAAGTCCCGTTTTTTTGTGGGATCATCCGATCATCACCTTCTATGCCACCACCATCCGTACAAATGCAAAGATGTCTTGGTCTATTTAGTTATTTTGTATTACTTATTTAAATCCCTTAGGTCTTCATATATCATCTAGACAAAAGATACTAAAGTTTCAATAAACAAAAACATATATCATCTTCAAATTAGTTTCCTTAGGTCAAGACACCAACAAACACATTTTCTTTACATTTGCCTAAGAGTCAAAGATCATCAACTTTTCAAGTAATTCTTAGGCAATACTTTTTTGCCGTGGCAAGTTACCAGGTCTCCAAAGAACCAAAACATGCAGATCACCAAAGGCCTCTAACAAAGTCCCGTTTTTTGTGGGATCATCCGATCACCACCTTCTATGCCACCACCATCCGAACAAATGCAAAGATGTCTTGGTCTATTTAGTTTAGTTGTGAACTCTAAAAAAGCTTTTTGTGAGCTATGTGGAAAAAAGTTATTCTAAGTTATGTGTTGTGAAAAAAAATTATAAGTTATCTGGTTAAAACAATTGTGAAACCTACTCTATTTCCACTCATTTAGAAAACCACAAAGCTAAAAGCCAAAGCATGGTCCAAGGTGTTGCGAAAATTGTACTATGCGAAAAGCAGCTTCTAGCTATACATGTTTAGTTGGCATTGGCAACAAAAGGACTTTCTACATATTGAACCAAGCACAGCCTAAATCGATTTTTTTAAAAAAATATGAGTATAAGGTGAAATATATAAAAATAAGACCCGGTCATCCAAACACTTTGATTGTAACATAAAATTCCAAATCCAACTATTGTCCCAAACCTATTATTTGAAGATTTTCACTATGTAAGGTAATAATCACTATGAGAATATATTTACTATCCGAATATATTCTCACTATTAAAATAAGATCCAAACACACCCTTAAATAAAAAGAGATATATGTTACCTCATCAAGCATTTTTCTAATCTAAAACAATGGAAAGGTATTGTCTAAACAATTGATTAATTTAAAAACCTTACTTGTCTATTTAGGCACTAAATAAAATGAACAGATGGCACAGTTTATGCTCAATGCACTAGTGAGGCGCTACACGCCTAGGAGTGCTCATGCCTTCCACCATCGCAACAAAACCAAGCCTCTTTCCTTAGATGTCGTTTGTTTGAAGGATGATCTAAGGTAGGATGGATAGACTATTTTATCAACGGATTGCTTGATTTCAGAACACTAGAGAGGGACAGAGTCATTCCATCTATACCTTGTATACAGGATAGGTCAATATATGAAAAAATAGATGGATGATGTCATCCCACTTCTCTTCATGCGAAGCCTGCCTAATTCCTCTCACCACTCGTCCCATCACTCCTCCCCTTCTCTATGTGGGGCATCTGATGATGGTCCATCGGCGGCATGACACGACCAAAATCAACATGGGACATGTAGATTCACTATTCTACTCACTTCACCAAACCAAAAATAGTAAAAGAAGATGTGGATGGGAAGAGAATAACCGTAAATGGAAGCAGGTCTCAGAGCAGGCGCCCTCCATCCATTATATTGTATACACATTTTCACCAATGATTTTTGAAAGGAATTACACAAGCAATTTATAACAAACTAGAAGTAAAAAAAAATGTTACTGCGAAAATGTTTCCTATAGCAATGACCATTCAGAGAGGGAAGGCAGGGAGATGTCACCCCAAGAGCGAAGAAAAGGGAGGAGCACGGGAGGGTGACAAGGGAAAAGATAAATGATTAATGAATTGTCTTGTGACATGCACATTTCACGTGTCAAGGAGAATATTAGGATGGTTTTTGGGTGGTCCTTTTAAGAAGAACACAAACTACACTAACAATAATTAGGAGTCACTCAACATGCACTTCTTTGGATATGTGATATGTTGGAGATGCTCTTATATTTTTTGTGTGATAATGATCAAAACCAAGAAAGCTACTCCAATTATTGTACTTATAACTCATGGTCCCCTACTCCTCCTTATTTTTATAGTATTTATTTAGAGTGAAAATATGTGAACTAGTTTGACTATAAGATCACCATAGTACTCGCTCTGATGGTATTTCTTTAAATAAAGATAATTAGTTTCCACCTCGAAAAGGCTAGGCTAGACAATGTAGGATGGATATATATAGAAGTGAAGGCCGAGAGTGATCTGGTGGGAGCTCTCTACCAACAACTAAAATGATGCTTGATTTAAATAAGATTCAAAATATTGTTTCATCTGCAATTAGGGTTGGATATAACATGTCCCTGGTAGCATGAAAAAAATATTGGATTTTTTTTTTTTACTTTGCTATATAAGCACCACTATGCATATTTCGACGAAATCAAGATTCCTTGTAAGCTCACAAATACATATATAAATTTGAAAAAAATAAATAAAACACATTGCCAAAGATACATCTATAATAAGGGCAGTCACAGCCCTAAAACTGTCTAACAATTTTGATTTTAAAATTACTACTAAAACTATAGCATTCAATGCAATATTTCTTGGTTCCTAGCTAGTATTGCGACTCGGTGTGTGAGTGAGCTCAACGACAATGGCCGCTAGAAATATGATTTGTAGATACATCTCGTTTTTAGTAGAGATGGCTCAATCAACAATCACCTCTAAAAATCTTTTCTAAGATAAGTCTCTCTCTCTCTCTCTCTCTCAATGTATACGTAGAGATGCAAGTGGTGAAGATAGAGCAAACTCGAGGGGGGTGCGGCTGCCTTGTAGATGCATAGATTTGAGTCACTACCATGGGGAAAATTTATCCCATTCCACTGATATTCAAAATTTTTGTGGGTGCATCCGCATCCACGACATAGCATGTAGCTTCGCCCTTTGTAGAGATGACTGCTATTTTCATCTGCCTCTATGAATGCTCGTATCTTTAGAAATGACTCTAAATGCATCCACTAGGTGAATACAAGTGTCTTTGGAGTGGACTAGTTACTAGAGCTATGTGCGAGGTCCGAGGTTGCAGTTCGAACCCTTGCGGCCGCTTAAAACTTGAAAAAAATCATGTGACTTGTGTGGCTTGCGACGCAGTCTCTGACTATCATTAAATAAAGGGTAGAGCAATTCTTTTTTTCTAGAGATTCTAGAGAAAGTGAGACTATATAATGAGGCCATCTAAGATTAAAAAAATTGCTATTTTTGTCCTGAGTTACGATTTCTAGAAAATCATTTGTATAAATTGTTTTCTCTCACCGCCTCTGCAGATTCTATTTCCAGTGGTGGCTTGGAAGCCACCTTTACAAATTGCTATTTTTTTTAAATGACATCTCTATAGAGCGTGTACGTCTCAAATCACCTCTAAAATGTGGCCTATTGTAGCGAAAGCTTGGCGTGGGAAGCAGAGGGAAACGACGTCAAGCTCGAAGACAAATATGTTTATCATGTGAGAAAAAAGGTATTCATCTATATTTATCCGACCCACTTAGAGCAACTCTAACATTTTTGCATAATTGGGTTGTCATTTGTTGTAGTTTGCCAAGTCTCAAAATAGAATGGAAAGCAAAAAATATGGTCATCTCCAAGAGTTTTGTAAATTGGACTTTGCATAAACATGTATAAATGAAAAACAAAAATCATAGCACTTTGCATCAGGACCCTTGGACTTCCAACTAATGAATAGAGTCTAGATCTAAAAATCTCTACTCGTGGCAAATAAGCATAAGGAATCTGTAAGAGAAACAAAAATACATTTTTGTCCATCTTCTTCTTCAACCATCGTGAGATCGTGAGGCGGAAGTAGAAGACGGAAGGGGACCAGCCGGTTCCGACCGACCGTTGGCAGCGGCGACGGCCGGGAGGGGCGCCAGCTCGCCGTGGCCAGCCACGGCGTCGCGGCCTTGGGCACGCACTACAGCAGCCCGTCCGCGATCCGCCCAAGAGTCTGCCGCGTCCATGTCGGCAGCTTGTGATGAGTCCAAATCACCTCGAGACGGCCGGGCGGCGTGTCGGCATCCCTGGGGCCCGCAAGGAACGTGTCAATCTCAATTGATAGCGTGGCGAGGTTGGGCTCCGTGGGAGAGGTTGCGGGCGAGCTTCTCCTCGTGGGAGCTGGGCGCCGAGAAGTCGCTAGACTTGAGCGGCGCTGACGGGTTCCCGCGACCGGGGACAGTTTCGACACCACGGAGGGAGTTTTCACACCATGCGAGGCCAGGATGCAAAGTAGAGACAGCTTGGCAGATTTGGGAGTCCTAAGGAGGAATTTGCCAAGTTCCAAAAATGTCAACTCATATGCAAAACTGTTGGAGACATCTTTTTAAGGTATTTGGCAAATCTCAGGAATGATAACCCCCTGTTTGCAAAACTATTGGAGTTGGTTGGTCAAAGCAATGTTGACAAAACCTCATCCTCGAAGGTTGTTTAGCACATCCTAGAACCTAATCTAAACGAAGATCTGCATGTGAAGATGTACGGGATCTCACGAAAGTAAGCTGCTAGCATGTGGCAATCCCTTGGGACATCAATACCGTGAAATATGTTACGTGTGTAATGGCAAGGATACGTTATAGAATGATATCCCTGTGGATTGGGTAGCCTTCTTTATGCACCATCAGCTAGCTGCTCACGAGCCAGAAGTAATATATACACAGCGCGTCATAGGTCACATAAAAGGCTAGAAGTCTCATTAACATATTACAGTGGTCACAATGCACTTCTAGTTAACACTACACCAGTTGTGTAGCATTCAAATTGGGTTTATAGTAGAAAATTGTTGGTCTCCCTAACGGTCGATGCCCAGCTAATTGATGTGGTACCTATGTTCACAGAGGAACCCTCGCGCTGTATCTGGATGGGAGTGAAGCAAATATCTGCAATTTTTTCTCATAGGTTTCATAGACACATACTGAATGAAAACTGTAGATTAGATAGTCGTATTGAGCATTTAGTTTAATGATAATCTGGATCTAAAAAAAAAAATCTCATATAGAGATGGGATCATAGAATGAGCCATGCCATCGTATGATACATAGTTTCATTCGTACACTATAGTATAGACATAGTGTAACCAATGAAGATGTTCATAGTGTGACCAATGAAGATGTTCATACATGATATTAAAGCAACTAATTAACTACTTTAGAGATCACTCGGTCATGTGAGGAGGTGGAGTCTAGATGATAAAGGTGATCATCCTTTTAGTGCTTATTAGTGAGTAATTACTGCAAGAATAGGCATACAGGGAATGATTGCATGGTCATATGCTTCCTTGTTGCTTCAAGGAGTGCACCAAATGTGCCTTGGAGCCTTATTATTAGGACCTTACCTGCAGGAAGATTGTCAACCCTCCGACTTGTTGAAGAGGTAGGAAGAGAGATGTTCCGGTGATACTTGTCTTTATGGTTCGTCTATATCTTGGTGCCTGCCATTGTGGTGGTAATCCAATTAAGTCCTTGTATGGATAATGGGTTTGATTGCTCACTGTCACTGATACCACATGACAAATCGTTATGCCTATTGTTTGCTTCGTCTTTTTTTTTTAGATCACGCGTTAGCGTGTTTTTCATTAAGCAGGTAGAAACAAAGTATCAGATTAAAGGAAGGTAACCAAGGTTATCGGACACACCCAACACCACCCAGTAAACCAACTAGCGATTACATAGGAAACAAATGGTTTGCTCCGTCTTTAAGTCCACATGATATCACATAGCTCCAACAAATCGTTTGCTCCGTCTTTATAATTCCACATTTATGTTTCCACTTTATTAACTTGTTGGTACTTACTAACCACATTTTTGCGACTATTGCAATTACCTTTTGTAGAGTAGCTTAGGCTAGTTGATAGAAGTATAGCTATATATATATTGGTCATTCACAGCTCTGTTAGCTGTGCTGGCTGCTCACAGGCCAGAACTAGTAGTGTCAACACAGGGAGAACTTTAGAGTTATCTAAGACATTACAGTGGCTACAAACTCAAATTGTGCAAGCTCATCTTAAAGTGCTAGCTTGGATGATTCCCTTATCGAGAGCATGCAAGTTGGTGAGAACAGAGCAGACCAAGAGACCTAGCTTGATAAGCACCACATGGAATCATCAGCGAGATAACGTAGATATATATATCGTCCCATGCCAAGCTCGAGACACTGAGGCAGAAAATGGATGTTTGAGAAGAAGCCAAGAATCTCATATTTGTGCCATGGAGAAGAACCGAAATTATCCCAAGTAAAGTGGCCGGACAACGTACTACCTCCAGTTCCTATTGTAAATATTTATTCACTATAGGACATTTTACTATGTACCTATGTAGTTAGCTTTATTTGTTATTTTCTTTGGAGCAAGTGTGATGCATTAACAAACATTTTAATATATAGCCTATCTTTCCTGGATTTCAGCCACTGTAGGATTTGGATCATTTACTTCATATGCTACCTTTGATATCAAGACCATCAGTTCGGTCAAAAAAGATATCAAGACCATCAGTAATATATGGCGTTGTCATATCTTTACAGAAAATAAAAGGAAAATGACCAAGAGTGGTATCTTTACTTCATAATATGTATCAGGGGTTCATCCCATAAATTTTGGTGGACTCAACTCATTCCCCATACATACACTAATTATTAACTTTGAGGAATGAGGCGGTGATGGATCAACTCCATTTCATATTCAGGAAACCAAATACAAAAAGTGAGGAGTGAGAAGATGATGAACCACCTCATTCTTCAAACCAAACACACTCTTAGTATTCGAGTAGAGCTTTTGCATATAGATTCTAAACACCATGAAGTAGGTCTATGTTTGGACTTGATTTGAATCGGTTCTGAATTCTTGGAGAAATTTCTGCACTACTGTTAATACCGGGGATCCAGTAAGTCATCACATAGGGTCTGGTATGAAGACCTTGAAATTTTGAGCTAATTTTTTGTATCTTCTCTATGGCGTTGTGAGTCTGTGGTTCAAATTTCATGATTTTTTTGATACCGTTTGCTAGAGTTTCATTAATTTCTCCCAAAACTGCTTGTGCTGAAATCTGCTGTGCTAAAATTTCATACTGAATGGTCCGGTGTTGCACACCAAGAAAGTCCGGTTTACACTGCGTTTCTTGAGCTTTTCTTTGTTTTTTGTATGTTCATTTCACTTCCGTGTTATTGCTCTGTGTTCTCTCAACTTCCTTATGCACCCTTGGCTTGTGTGATCTAGGTTTGGGTAAAGAAAGTGTTCGGGGTTGATTTTGGGATTTAAGTCCAGCTTTCAAACAAAATTTTTATTTGACTCTTATTCACCCCCCCTTTGATCGCCTACTCGGTCCTACAGTCATACTTGAGGTGATATTAAAGAATTTAGAAACAGAGCATGGGCCAAATACGGATAGGTTAAATAACACACAATAAGCCTATTGAAAGAACTCTAACCATCAATCGGGGATTCATCGTTAAGCAGATCGCTTTGTTTTCTCTTTTATTTTCACTAACTTTAACTATAGCACAATAACTCTGATCAGAAGAGGAATCGTTGAGGACTTTTTTTCAGGACTTCTTCAGTCACCTTTTAACAGATTATTATTTTAGTCATGCAACTATGAAAGTGCCTAAGGCCAAGGCATCCTATGATATTTCTCGATTCTGGCTGACGTTGATTCGTTGTGAGAGAAAAACACTGAATGGCTACGAACACGCGAACAGGGTGAGTAACAGGTAAGGTGAAAGTTTTTGTGAGGCAGAACCATAGCAGCCTCCCATAAAAAGTAAGGCTAGTTGAGGTCAGTGTAAAGTTTAACTATGGTCGGTTTGCTTTGAGCAAGCGGGAGCTATTCTAAGTTATGCCGACCGATTCACAAGGGGACAACACACGGCCGGCCTGAAAAACTAATCACTGACCCTGTCAAAAGCAAAGAAACGGATGCTGCGTTTTCACAACACATGCACACTTCAGCTCCAACTTTTGTTGCTTTCTCTCCAGACTCTGAAGGATATATCCAACCCCATCACTGGCCTTTATTTTGAGTCAACAGTCAATAATTTGATACAAATAGTTTTGATAAAAAAAAATCGGCTGAATATTTATGAACAATTTGTTTCGTAGCGGATCACGGTCAGAATTTCTAGCTGTTTGATCTGATTTCATTCCAGCACCAGGCACGACAGCTGTAATCTTATAAAAAACAATTCACGCCTGCTCTATAAAGGTGACCCAAGTGATGCAGTGAAGGAGCATTCAGACGAAGAGAGCCAAGAGCATAGAACGAGACGACATGGCATGGTATTGACTTGGCTCATCTCTCATCGACAGCAAACTTCACAAGTGCCAGAGGTGAGCCGAGCCAATATCACTTCATGTCATCTAGCGTTCTGCAACTGAAAAACTACTGTGAGTTCATCGTCGAAGCCCTTGTTGCCTGTGTTTGAGCTCCTTGTCCTTGGTTTCCACTGACATGGCGGTGCACTCCACCCTACAAGCAAAGAGAATTAACTGGGGGGGGGGGGGGGGGGGGTAATGATGCGCGCTACCGTCTTAGCTGTACTTTGATGTTTTTCTTGGCACAATCTTTTGTTTCCTGTGCTGCCTTCTTGCTTGGCTTGATTTCAGAAATTCAGTTTATGGCACCCATTTTCTCCCTTCGTTGATTCTAGTGTGTGTGCATTATATACATAGTATATATCCTTTGACTTTCATAGATACTTTGCCTGGGGTTTATACAAGAAAAGACAAATAGGTACGAAACTATCATTTGGGCAGGAGTTCATATAGTAGATAAACAACATCAGAATAGACAGGAGATATTGGCACTGAGACTTTTGAAGGAGCACAGGTTTGCCTTCTAGCATACATCAGTTCTCATTCTCTTGCTCTAGATACAGAAAATCTGCCATTTAATAAAAGTGTAACAAGTAAATATTGATTCAGGTTTTTCATAGCTAGCCATAAATTGTTACCAAACATGCTAATAGCCATAAATACTAAAGTACATCCCCACTTTTCACTTAATGGATAACTTTATTATTATGACCACATAGTGTGAAGTACTGGGGACTAAAATGATAACCATAACGAGCACAGTAAAATTTTAGTACAGAGTTTGTATTCCCTCCGTTTATTTTTGTAAGGCTTGTTAGTTTCAATCTTGTTGCCAATTTTGAGGCCTACATGCTCAAACTAATCTCTCTTCACATTTCCTTTCCTAATTATCCATGGTTGCTAACCACAAAAACTGATCTCTCACACTCCCAAAGAGGGTTAATGGAAGGTCAAGCTTTATGTTTGATGATTTCCTAGATCTTAGCTACATATCCAGTAACACGAGTTTGTTCAGATAATAATGTACAGAAAAGGAAGACTTGAATGTTCTGGTTGTGGGCTTGTGGCTAGCAACTAGAGGCCAAGGAATGGTGTGGTAGGGCCCCATTTTTGAAAACTGGAGCAAGATTTCTTGTGCTACCACTTCAGTGGATGGCAATGTAAACCTAGTGCATGGCCCACAGGTTATACATGAATGTTTTGAAAGAGATAGCACAAGTTTGAACCTTAATCAATGGACAAATGAGATAGATGCTGCTGCAACTATCATTTTTCTTGTGCTACACATTTATCGCGCTGATCATACATTCCTGACAAGAGATCACTGGAGTTCTAAAATAATAGCAAACATATATTTTCTTCTTCCTCACATCTGAAACACAAGTATTACAGCAAGTAGCCATGCATTTTTGAAAAGTATAGAAGTATATTGTAGAAAAAAGGTTAATCAAACAGTTGCAGGAAGCACACATTTTAATGTATCCGTTGATAAATATTGGGCTAGTAAAAGGGAGCGTCTAGGTAAAATAAACTCCAATCCCCAGGTTGCAAGAAACCAATAAAACAACTTGAGTAAATAAAATGTTATTCTCATTGAATTAGTTAGGATGTTACATGTGTATAATCAAGCTGAAGCACACTGCTATGAATCTTGCTCAGTGAATTAACAACAATACCGATGTCCAGCCTAATCCTGCCAAGACAATTAATTTATTTCACAGTGTTGACCACTTCCTTATTTAACACAAATGACCACTAAAATTTAATTGGGTACAAGTGATTTTACAAAACATTTCGTTACAGTAGGTAGTGCCCCTCATCCTTGACAATAGAGCAAGTATAATATAACATGTAATTCATCATCTGGGAACTTTATACCTCCTTTAGCAAGATGTCAGCTAGCTCTCTTGATCAATTTTTAAATTTGAACTAAAATTAAAATATTACAGATGTATCAACCAACTTTTGTTTTGTGCCCCGTTGGTTTCTGAAACAACTTATTGTTTTCTTACTTGGTTGGTAATGAGATCTACACTTCAAGATGGGCTTCCAAAACAGAGTACTGACTGGATTTGACCATCTTCCTTACAAACTGGCAACTTAACTACTACACTTCACCTTTTAATCATATCAACAGTGAAGTTCAGAATGATTCATATACATTATATTACCTTCATAATTCATAAAAGAAACATAACATTTTATTACATCGTCAGTCTTCCTTAATTTTGATTTTTGATTGCTAAAACACACTTCCTACTTTTTTTTGTTTAACTCATAGTCCATGCCATCAAACAACCTTAACCACTCATAGTCCATGAAGTTTATTAAAAATAATTGCATCAACACTTATAATATAAGTTTAGTTTCGTTCAAATCACCATAAATATGTATTAAGGGTGCATTTATTTGATCTTATTAACATTTTTTTTCTAAAAACTTGGTCAAAATTAGAGAGCTTTGAGTGAGGACAAAACCAAAGTGAATTAAAAGTTGGAGTGGAGGGAATACCATACTAGTATATTAGTACATAATTAGTACATAAACTAGTTAACCGAACTTTATTCATTCACGATCACATCCTGTACAAAGGTTTATATACTTTTTTTTTTGCATAGGGGGCAGTAGCCAAGATCTTCCAGCTTTCTATGTTAACTGTAAGATCTTAGGACAGCGCCTGACTAAGATATGCACTAGCAGTTCTTGCTTTCTCCTCAATCGGTGGGTCTTCTGCTGATATTGTCAGATTTTTATTGTCATCGCTGAAGCTGCCTGGCTACATTCTCTCCCTTAGTCAGCATTATGTGATTATGAAATGGGCTATAATATTTGCAGCACTTAACACGAGCTTGGAGGGATAGCTCAACAGAACTTGTCTTGTATTATTTTCCACAAAACCTATTTGAATACACATCTTATGCAGTTAAAATGAACCCATATGGTTGAAAGCTGAGGCTTGGTAATCACTACAGGTTCCAGATGGAATTTTAGAAAAGCTGAATTCATAATTTCGTATGCATATTTGTCTCCAAACAGAAGCACGGCTGCTGGTAGCGTTCTGTTGACCAAAACACAGAAATCCACCTACCTTCAGATTTTGCTAGCATTAATATGGAACTTCTAAAGGTGTCATCACTCCTCTCATTCATTCTAGACTCATCAACATTAACACAGAGGAATATACATTAATATGGGACTTCTAAAAGTGTCATCACTCCTCTCATTCATTATAGATTCATTAACATACTTATAAAAGTGCCATCATGCCTCACATTCATTCTAGACTCATTAACATTAACACAGATGGACTTTTTTTTTTTTGGGGGGGGGGGCGCACACCATTTTTGGGAGGAATGGTAGCCTGGTAATCTGATGAGTCCGAACAATGAAGCATGTAAAAGCATCATTCAAGACTCACCTAGCTTGCTCGCTGGCCGCTACTACACAGAAACGCCACACCCGGGACGCAGACTAGACCTCGCCTTTCTCCTCCATCTGGGCAACCTGCGCTGCGTCGCCAAGACTGGTGAGCCATCCACGCTGCCGCTGCGGCGGACCGGAGACTTCCTTGTCCTCTTGTCCCGGCCGCAACTCCTGAATCTTACTGCCACTGTTGGCAACGCTGGACACCTTGACGATGGCTTTGTCAGTCTGGGAGTAGCGGTGGACGGGGACATGCCGGCGGCGAGGATGGGCGGAGCCGCGACTCCGGCAGTAGGGGAAGGTGAGAGGAAAATCGGCTCCAAGTCTTGGGCCATAAAAGCCGATAAGATGGGGCTGGGCTGTGTGATCCGGCTTCTCTTTTTTTAGATGGGCCTCCCATGTTGCTAGTAGTTGACTAGATGGGCCTCTAACATGGTTCCTTTGAGCGCGCCGTCTTTCCGGCGAGGGAAGGAAGGGTTTTCTCGAAGCGCGGATAGAGATGGCGGCGTCGACGGCGGCGGCGAAGGAGGTGATGGAGAAGAAGGTGGAGCTCATGAAGGAGGTATATTCTCGACCTCCCCATACTTTCACACCTCTATTGGTGTTTCATGTAGTTATTCTCTTCACAAGCTTCCTGATATTGTTCTCCGAATTCCGTTGGTGAGAGGAGAGAAATAATTTGCCTCATGGATTTGATTCTGTTTGGTCTGCGCAGATACGGGCGCACGAGGTGGCGATCGCGGAGCTAGGCAACCTGAATCCCTCCCGGGTCAGCCCTCTTCTCTTCCCCTATGTCTTCCCCTCCCTTGCTTGCGATTTCTGTCAGGTGCTGTGAGATGGTACCAATTACCAATAGCAACTACTACTACCATGTTGTTGTCCAGTGATAAACTGATGCTACATTTTTACATAACCTTATTTCAGTACATTAGGTCTATTAGTAATCAGATGACAATTACAAAGCACCAGCAGAAGCTTTGATTATCCAGTTTGAGAGCAAGAGCATGGATATGCTTACTAGATCAAACTTTCAATAGCTTGCTTCATCACGAACTTGTCCATCTTACAGTTTCTTGGTTTGCAACAGGCGGTGTACCAGAAAGCTGGCAACATCTTCTTTCGCAAGAGCGTCAAATCAGTGACGGCAACGGAGCAGAGTATGCTGAACTGCCCATTACCGCTATTGCATTGCATCTTTTTCCTCCAGTAATAACTTTTCTCTCCTTAATTAGCTTGCGTTGTCTAACGTTACTCTGGTTTTACGATTTGCTATGGGTTACAGAGCAACTTGACCAAGCTAAGGCTCGTCTGGGCAAGCTGAACCAAGCCTGATGGGTGATGGGGGCAGCGACGCTGCAAATGTTGGCCCTCAAGTCCTCAACACAATCGGGCATGCAGATTCGAATGGGAATGCTTCATCTTCGGTTGCTCATGAGTTCTGCAGTTGGACCTATCTTTTTTTATTTGAGATGCAGCGCTGTTGTGCTCTTGAAACTAATTAGAGGATAGATTTTACTTCCACAGTTCACTCGCTTTTGGCTGTGTTTAGTACCCTGAAATATTGTCCTAACATGACTTAACTAGGCTTAAAAGATTCGGCTCATGAAAGTACATCCAAATTGTCCAATTAGATATTTTGTTTACTTTTCATACTCCATGCATGTGTCCAAAAAATTTGATGTGATGGGAAATTCAAACAATGTGATGGGAAGTTGAGAGAACTAAACACAGCCCTTTCTGTATTTTGTGCGAGGTATTACAAGTTTGTTGGTCCTGAATAGTGACAGGGACCAAATTCTGTGACCAATGTAAAGGTCTTGATCTGTACATGACAGTTTGTTCTCAGGGTTTTTGCTCGCCTGGATACTTCTTGTTAGAGTTTACTACCAAATTTCTCGCATCCCTGGTGCTTAACTTATTATTTTAGTTCGTTGCTTGATAATGCAGCGGATGTAACTGGAACACATCTGATTCAGATTCTGTTTATGTCAGTTTTGCCTATTTCAAGTACATGTTCAGCTTCTTCTGGATCGATATCACAGCTTGTATGTCTATACTGAAATCACACACACACACAAAAAAAAAAATTGATGCATCGACAGCATGCAAAATGAGGGGAAGTCAAATGGGTTCTGAGTTTTGATGATCATCGAAAGGTTCATCTTCAATCCTTAGGGAAAGTAACTAGCATATTACATTACGATGGTGTTGACTGTCAGATTAATAAGATATCTCAGAAGGAACAGCAATTTAGCATTCGATGTCTTGCTTTTGATACTGACTGAAGTCAGACAAAAAATGGTATACCGATACCGATAAACTCTCTTGATATTACATAATTTCCTATGCTCATGAACTATAATTCGATGTTTCTATGTGTATGTACTACGGATGTCCAAACAACGACCACACCAGCATGACATGAGGATTCAACTGTCCGATTGATGTGAAGAAGGCTATCTGCAAAGGAAAGGAAAACATCTTAGTACCAAAGGAAAAAAAAGTTTATGCTATACAGGGAAAAATATCAATAGGTTACACACAAGCTTTAACAAAGTCATTAGGTAAATGTTGAATCCTCATAGTTTGCACTGTATAATTTTTATTGAACACTGAGATGAGAGCTTGAACATAGAGATGAGAGCAAAATGCCTTAGTATAAACAAACCTTTCAATTATTTACCAGTATAACTTTTATGGAACACTGTGAGATGAAATAGATCATAAGTTTAATGGGGTTCACTGCACAGGCTAATTGAAAATATTTCACAGCCAACCAAGTCAAAGTTGCACTGTATTTGCAACACTACTTATAGCAACAATAGTGATGCCTAAAGATTAACCACCAATGTGTTGTCAACAGAAGTTATTGCAATGTTTGTGCATTCATGACTTGCTCATTAAGCACATAGGAAATGATATCAAAGCATATAAAGTTTATAAAAGGGAAGATATTAGACAACACTTCGGTGACATCTTAGTGTCACTCAGAAAGATAAAGGCGTCCCAATAGTAAAAAGGTTACATTAAACTAGAGATAGGGATTAATCAATCATCAGTCATCAGAGGGTAAGTAGTGGTACTTACTCAAAAGTATAGTGAATAGAACTTGTACTTGGTAACTAAACTGGCATTGAGATATTAAAACGGGTACACAGACCATCAATAGCCTTCTCCACAGATTTTGTCATCTCAGGGATAGTCACCTTGCACACTAATTATTAGAGAGAAATGAGAATGGAGAAGACAAACGTAATGTAAGAGTTGAGGTATGCTAATAACATAAAAGAAATTAGTAACAGTTAACAAAGACCGCATTTATGCAAGACAATTTAGTATCAACCTAATCATGAATGCTAAAAACCAGAGGAACAGAACATGGCCATAGATATGTCCTGCTTTCCACCTCTCATTAGTTTTATTTAGCTATGACCATATTCTGCAATCTGATGTGGTCATATCAGTAAACTCTAGAAGCAAGACAGTAGTGTTAAGTCGAAGAGAGAGAACAAAAAACTTTTAAAGTATAGTATGTGCATAATACCACGAGCTGTGGATGCCTGTGCCTCTGCGATGATCTGCTTGTACTTTGCCTGAAAATGACCAAGAAACATTAGAATACAAAAAATAAAAAAAGAATAGAAAAAAATTCGAGATGCTGATAGTCCTACAAAATTTGTACCCTGGCAATCTCTGAACTTTCTTTTATATCATCAGAGATCTTCTTGTGCTCCTTGTCAACTTCATCTGCTAGTTGCTGACAAGCTTGGTTTTGGGTCTGAAAAGAGAATTGGGATCTTACATGTCAGAGCACATTGAACACTGGAAGCAAATAAAATGCATTATCTGAGAATTAACTAGACTGTGCACATCAGAGTGTGGGTTTAACATTTTGGAGTGGAAAATGCACTATTAATACAAAATTTGCATGGAAAAGCTCATCATGCCATTTGAGCAAATTTTTACCTACATAAATGCAAGCAAGGAGAGTGATGAAATCTATTTGACCATGTTATA
The DNA here is from genome assembly GCA_015847255.1 of Hyparrhenia diplandra. Lineage (NCBI taxonomy): Eukaryota > Viridiplantae > Streptophyta > Magnoliopsida > Poales > Poaceae > Hyparrhenia > Hyparrhenia diplandra. The sequence goes on along the minus strand of JADLZK010005091.1, from coordinate 459,530 downwards.
CCAATTGCAACTATAATTCCATGGATCTCCAAAGGCAGTTTGGTTAAATGCTCCGGGTAAACTAATTGCATTTTCTACTGATATGAAAAATTGTCCTCTGTAATGAATTAGCTCAACAAATATGCATATCATGGTATTGAGAAGTTTACAATGCATATAAGCTTGCCTCATTCAGTGCTGTTTCATGATACAACACTTAAAGCATAAACTCTTGCCAATAAAACCTATGTATCAATATATACTAATGCCGCAAACCTCTAAAGGGAGGGTTCCAGATACACTGCTCGTTTCATGGATTTGTACCTTACCTGCAAATGTTTGCATCTACGATACAAAAAACATCATATATATATATATCAACTACCTCCACCAGCAGATTACGCACATTGAGCATGTTTTAATTGTATATTGTATATAAACTCGGACATAGTAACCTTGTATATCAATTACGGAAACTCAGATATACTCCTAGCACTTAATATGTCAATGGTAGAAATCGGATATATATAGTAACCACACAGATCAGATGTTCAGCAAAACAGAGAAAATTTCAGATATGCTAATTGCTTAATCTACAAATCTGACAGAGACCGTGACATCTGGAAATGATGCCATTCATGCAACAATGGCTATCTCCAGTTCCTCGCACGCTAGCACTGTACAACATTAACCAACCATACACTTCGAATTGGCAGGACCCGGCGAAGCAAACCACGAAGCTCGAAACCAAACCCCGATGCTACTGGGAAGGGGAGCGGACGGGAGAGGCTCGCGGCGGGCTCACCTTGATTCGCTTGGAGACGCGGGAGAAGGACGCATCGAGGTCGGCGTGAGCGCGGGAATGGAGCGCGTCGAGTCGGCGCTTGAGGTTCTCCATCTGTGAGGCGACGACGGTCCTGAGGTCTCCGACGCTGGATACCCCTGTCGCGGCCACCGACGCAGGCTGGGGAGACGCGGCGGCGGCGGGAGAAGGTGTAGCGGCGCGGGGGCTGGCGACGAGGGCGCGCGCGCGCGCGCTTGGCCCTGGCACTGGGCTTGGGCTTCGGCGGGGAGGTGGGGGAGCCCGGCGAGGAGAGGAAGCTGATGCTGAGGTCGGCAGGGGAGGACCCCGGCGACGACGACGCGGGTGAGGATCCGCCGACGACGCCGCGGACGGCGCGCTTGCGAGTACGCGGTGCGGGCGACGGCGATGGCGACGCGAGCGGGGAGAGGAAGGAGGGGTCCGGTTTGGGCTTGGCCCTGACCTTGGCTTCGGCTCGGGCTTCGGCGTGGAGGCGGGGAGCCCGGCGAGGAGAGGAAGCTGATGTTGAGGTCGGCGGGAGAAGAACCCGGCGACGACGACACCGGGGAGGCGCCGCCGCGGCGGATGGCGCCCTTTGCGTGTGCGCGTGCGGGTGCGGGTGCGCGGTGTGGTAGACGGCGATGCGAGCGGGGAGAGGAAGGAGGAGCCCGGCTTTGGCTTGGGGTGCGCCTGGGCCTGGCGGCGGCGGCGGCGGTCGCTCGTGGTCTCCCCATGGCTCCGCTGCCGGTGGGATGGGTTGGCCTCTCCGCTTCGCTTCGCCTCTCGAGGTTTGAACTTTGAACTCCCCACGGAACGGGAAGCACTTTGCCACGATCACGATATACCGTCCGGTGCACGCCTTTTTGGGGCCACATGTCATCGATACGGCTCCAAAGTATATCCGGTGTTTTTTTTTTTTTGAAAAAAAAAAAAAACTCAACGGGCTCTTTGTGGCTCTTCATTTACAACCATGTGAATCGTGAGCAATTTATAAATTCTGAGGAGGTCCAACCAAACATCAGATTGTCCCGGGCCCAATTCATACTCAACTTCATGCGGCTGCAACATTACAAGATGTGGAATGTTTGTTTAAATTTTTTAGATAATGGAAACGAATCCGGCTTCATCTATCAACAGATATAATCGGACCAATTATTACAACCGAAGTTTTGGACACCAACCGCTGAAACCGAACAACCAATGACCCCACAATTTGAAAGACACTAGAAACAAAGACAAGTTTAATCTAAACATGACCAATAAATCTTGAGGAAAACCATCCCCTAGAACCAAAAAAGTGCAACGCCGACGTTTCAACGCATCGTGCAGCCAGATAAGCCGGTCACGCCGATCCTCGACCGGGCTGAGACTTGCCCACCGACGGCCATGCGTTCCCCTGAATAGCACCCGCAAGAAAGATTTTAGTCTACATTTATCAAAAACCACTTCATTCATTGTTATCCAAATTGCCCGCAGTAAAAGCCGAAGCTGCAGCTAATAACAATGAATTTACTTTTCTCGTTTGCAATCTTAGTCCATCGCACAAATAAGTCATTCATGTTTGTCGGTGGTGGTAGACCAAACAAGAAAATGTATCGCCGCCCGCGTAAATTTTGCATAAACACAAATCAAAAAATAGGTGTTCAATTGATTCGGAATATGGCAAAAAGAACAGTTCTTGTCACCATTCCATCTACGTTTAACTAAATTATCTTTAGTTAAAATCACACCCTTTTTCAAATACCATAGAAAATTTTTTATTTTTATTGGTACTTTAATACGCCAAATATCCCGTGACACTCGAATACCATTGTTAATTAACGCAAAGATACATGGATTTGACCGTAAAACATCCGGATGCATTTAAACCCCAAATAAAAGTATCTCTCTCCTCCATTAAAGTAATATCTTATATCGACGCAATAATTACGTGCCAAGCGCCTAGATTACCCCGGTTAAATGTCTCCCGAATGAGACATTTAGCGGCACGGTACTAAGCACTTGGGCCACCGAATCTTGTTTTGATCGCACAATATTAAATAATGAAGGGAATTTGTCTTTTAAGGGTTTATTGCCGCCGGCGTTTCGAGGAACGGCGGGTGCCCCGAAAAGCGGCAATAAAAGATTTGTAGGTCGCGTGCCTCCTCCCTCGATGGCGTAGCGCAAGACGGACACGGACGACGCGGTTTATCCCGGTTCAGGCCAACGAGGCCCCACGTCCAGCCCAACGTGCGCCACGCTCGTGTTGACTCGCGGCCAAAGGTGAGCCTGCAGTAGGGGGTTACAGCGGTCGTGTGGGAGAGATGCGGTCTCAAGCCCCACGATCGTGGTGGTGATGGTTGTGGTGAGCGGTTTTCTCCTTGCGATCCGGAGTTGAAGATGGGGTCCAACCGAATCTAATTGAATCGAACCTCTTTCTAATGAGACATTACTCCCCTTTATAGGAGAAGGAGAGAGATAATGTTTACATTGGTGGTTGCCTAGGTGGCTAATTCCCCGAGGCCGCACCGTTGCATGTGCGCGGCCGAGGGCGCGGCCGGTTTGAGCGTTGCTCGACGAAGACACGCTGGCCCGCATCCGATGATGGCGACGTGCCGCCCCCTCGGCGCGGCCCCGAGGGTCCCGTGAGGCGCCCTCTCACAGTCCGCATGGCGAGGGCCGGTCCCAGTGGCTCGCCGTCATGCGTGTGCGGGTGCCCGAGGGTCCGCCCAACGTGGCGGTTTGACGGTGTTCGGGAAGTGAACAAAGTCATCTTGGTTCCCGCGGGGGTGGCGTAGCACGCCACCGGTTCTCGCATTGTGTCCCATCGATTGATTGGGGAGACGATTCGGCAGTCGATTTGACTGGGCGTAATCGATGGCACCGGTGCCTCGCCGCCGTGCGACGCATTGAATGCGGCGGTTTCCCTTCCTCCCGGACGGAACCTCCCACGCCCGAGGGTCGGCAACCCTAGACGGGCTAGTTGGGCTTGCCTCACCCGAGGATGGAGAGCTGGTCTCCCCGGGCGAGGCGGAGTTTTTTCGCCCGAGGGTGGTGAGCTAGGCCCCCCGACGACGACCGGAGATTTCCCGAGGCTGGTGAGCTAGGCCAGCCTCGGACGAATCGGAGACGCGCGGGTCGAGCCCGAGCCATGCTTTGATCAGCGGTCTACGGAACGCCGTGGTTCGCCGTTCGGTAGAGGTCCTTGACCTTGTCCTTCGTGAGCGTAATAAGCTCTGTACGCCGTGGTGACTTCATGCGGGCCGCCGCGGGCCGCTCGCGGGCTGCCCCGTCGCCATGTAAACGCCGTGGCTCAATGGCCCGGTCCATCGCTCGTCGGGCCGCCCCTCCATGCGGGATGATAGCAAAGCTAGGTTTTATCGGGCCTTGGCAGGCCGACAAATCCTCGTAGTTTGAGAATGTCTCGAGGCCCAATATTTAGGTCCCCGACAATTGCCCAACCGGATATCAAACCGTAACCTAGTTTGGGACCCATCTTTAATGTTAAAACGACCAAAGTCCAAAAAAGCAATCTTTCACATTCATTAATCCTTTCCAAAAGTGAGAGTCTCATTGATTTTTTAACACAACTTCCAATTGGTTTGCTTTTAACATACTTATTTCGAATTAATTCTTGCCACATACCGTCTTCATTTAATAATTTGTATAACCACTTACTTAACAGACATTTATTCTCGAATATCCGATTTAGAATTCCTAGACCTCCTTGTTCTTTTGGTTGGCATAAAACCTCCCACTTTGCCAACCTATACTTTTTTTATGTTGATCATTTTGCCGAAGAAACGTGATCTAAAACAATCAATTTTTTTCAAGCACCCCACGAGGAAGCTCAAAAAAGACATCATAAACATCGGTAAACTAGAAAGCACCGAGTTTATCAAGACCAACCTACCTCCTACCGACAAGAGTTTTCCTTTCCAAACTACTAAGCTTCTTTTCTATTCTTTCTTCAATTAACTTCCAGTCTTTTGTTATTCAATTTCCTAACATTCATAGGGATTCCTGTGTACCGGAATGGAAAATATCCGTAAGCACATCCAAATAGTCGCGAATAAAATTCTTCCTGTTCTTTTGCTTTTCCAAAACAGAAAAGCTCACTCCTATGGAAGTTTATCTTCAAGCCCGATAATTGTTCAAAGGTAGTTAATAAAAGTTTCATATTAACCGCCTTTTCAACATCGTGACTCATGAAAATAACCGTATCATCCGCATACCGCAGATGGATAAACCATCTTGAATAAGATGGGGGATTATTCCTTCCACCTGGTTAGATTGTTTGGCTCTAGCAATGAGTACCGCCAAAGATATCACCACTATGTTAAATAATATGGGTGACATGGGATCCCCTTGCCTTAAACCTTTTTTTTGTTTGGAAATAGGGACCTAATTGATCATTGATCTTTAGGTTCACATTTCCGCCTTTCAAAAAAAACATCTTACCCATTGACACCATTTATCCGAAAAACCTTTCATTCTCATCGCTTTGTTGTAGGAAGTTCCAATTAACTTTGTCATATACCTTCTCAAAATCAATTTTAAAAATGATTCCATCTTTCTTTTTGAATGGAGTTCATGTATTGTTTAAATGGAGAATTACTGCACCTTCCATAATATTTCTTCCCCGGTAGAAAAGCCGTTTGAGTTGGGCCGATTATCTTCAGGCAATGGCCGACAACCTATTAGTTGTGACTTTAGTAAAGATTTTAAAAGATACATTCAAGAAACGGATGGGTCTCGTAATGCTTTGAATCACTTTCGCATCTTTTTCTTTGGAAGCAAAATAATGTTGCCAAAGTTTAGGCGATTCAATGGCAAATTTCCCTCATAAAAAAATCTGTGAACAGAGCCATCAAGTCATCTTTGATCAAATGCCAAAATGCCCGATAGAACTCGGGGGGGAAACCATCCGGGCCTGGGGCCTTATTGTGCTCCATCCGAAAAATCGCAGCTCCGATTTCCTCAAAAGAGAAAGGTTCCGTTAACAACTCATTTTCTAGCGGGGATACTTGTGGGATATCATCGGTCCTTGTCTCATCCAAATTAAATTGGGAGACATCTGAAGGCCCAAACAAGTTTTTATAATAACTAGTGATATGCTCCTTTAATTGAGCATCACCAAAATTATATTGTTACCATCCTCCAACTAGAAAATACGAGTTTTACGGTGTTTACCATTAGCTATCAGATGAAAGTATTTTGTGTTCGAATCTCCTTCTATAAGGTGTTTTACTCTTGCCCTTTGGTACCACTTTAATTCTTCCTTCCTCAACAAATTTCGCCTAGCCTCACACTAAGAACATGTTTTAGGTCCACTTCAGATTGATCTAGCACAACATTCTCAAATTTTCTGTCTAACTCGTCTATCTTATTTAGCAGGGCTGTTTTTTTCTTTCTTATACGCACCACTTGCATTTTTTGCCCAACCACGAAGGTATTGGCGCAAAATCCTCCCCGATCCTAGCTTGCCATCTTTCAATAAGCGAACCGCATTAACCGGAGTATTCTCGCCACACATCACTCACCAATTCATGAAAACCGTCTCTCAGCAACCATCCCAGTTCAAACTTGAACTGAGATTGATAAGTTGAGGACGGAATATTTGTAGAAAAAAGAAGAGGTATGTGATCAGATATTTCTCTATTCAATGCATGTACAGTGGTAAGCGGAAACTTGTTTTCAAAGTCGCATGTAAGAATCCTTTCTAACTTTTCAAACGTTTGATTCTCGCAGTTATTAGCCCATGTGAATTTTCTTCCCGTCATCTCAATCTCTTTAAGTTCAAGGAGTCTATTACGGCATTGAACAGTAAACGCCACTTATTATTAAAGTTACTATTATTTTTCTCACCGTTCCGTAGAATGTTAAAGTCACCACCTATAACAATAGGTAAGGTTTCTTTAGAACATACACGGACCATTTCGCACAAGAAATTGGCCTTATGTTCGCGCATGTGCCGCACCATAGACTGCCATCGATTAAATTTGAAATCATCTTGTTTGTACCAAAGTTTGAATTTAATATAAAAATCACCTTCATCAATTTCACCAACGCCAAAAGTTGCCAAATGAATTCCTAGTAACATACCACCGGATCGACCTCGTGGAGCCATACAAAGGCCACAAATAATCTCTCGGCACAAGCAGATATATTATTCAATGTGGCCTCGCGAAAAGTTGGCTCTACCGGTTTTCGATAAGGCAATGAAATCTATATTTTTTTTCTTTTGTTAACTCTGACAAAAATCTATATTTTTTATAATCTGCAAACCCATTGCAATTCCAAAATATTCCTTTCATTTAGACTGAATTTTGTATATCTTTTTTTAAACAATCTTCTTTTCCTTTTTAGTACTTTTAGATTTTGATTTAGCTCTAGGTAAGACGGAGACAAGAGACACTTAGCATCACAGCCCCCATCACCCAAATACCTCTACTACCTCCTAACAAATTAAATTTAGAGCCTCTAAATCAATGTTGTTATCTTCGAGCAAATTGTAGAGGCATCATCAGCTACATCTTTTGGAACATTCGAACAAGTCCTATTCTCAAAAAAAACGTTGGCATTCTAAATCTCTTAAAAAATTAATTGATTTACTAACTTGACAAGAATCATTTCCTAACTGAACCCCTAGAGCATCGGTGGTTTTAATTAAATATGAATCATCATGGAAAGCAAAGGTGCTAGGTTGGGGGTAAATACCTTTGGCGAAGAGAATTCCAAATTCAGCGAGCCTTCAACTTGGCCGCTTTTTAGAGAATCTTGGTCCAGACTGGATGCTACTCTCTTGCTTGATCTACCAGGTGACATAGTCCCACCAAGTTGACTTTTAGCCTTATCAATAATTCCAGAGTCATTTGCTTTTTGAGCACCTTTGCATTCACCGTCCAGCTTTCTCGTGAGGACAACAAAGACTAAAGGTTTGTTTTTATTGATACTTGCCTCTCGCTAATGTCGCATTCAGCTATCTTTGCCGGTGGTTTGACACCTTTAGAATTATTTCCCTCGAATTTTTACCATCAATATCCATAGGCTTCTCCTCACCTATGTTCTCTTTTGGATTATCATTTGGGTTAGCCTCTTTTTCGGTCTCATCTGTCGCCGGAGGGTCATCATCCTCCATGGTAGAATCCAAATCAATTAATTTGGGCTCACCATCTAGCATGTTTTCCTCAACCCCAAATTGCAGCGAGTAAACATCGTCCCCCGATAACCACATCCACATAAACAGGGGATAAGTTTGGGATCTAGCACCGCTACCTTTAGTCTAGGTCTTCCATGCTTCTTTAGAAAGTTCATGTCAACAGTTTTAGGAACACCCAGGATAGAGGCGATCGCCCATATTATGGGGAAAACCTTATGCTCCTTAGGTAGCCCCGTAAACTGTACCCAAACTTTCTCAATCTCATATGAGTGCACATCTTCTTCAATTAATTTTTCAAACTTAATCTTTCCCTTTACTAGCTTAGTGTCCATCGCACCCCAGTTGACCACCATCTCAAACCATTCTGAAGATGGAAAATTAATGATGAAAGTATCTTTTCCTTTCACCTCAACTTCCCATTTGAAGTTGCCTGGTAGTAGTTTTTCCAGTTCCACTGTCAAAGACTCAACAGTAATGGAACCTTCTAAGACACGTACCATAGCAAACTTCTCCTCAGCCTTTACTTTGGGATGCTCATTAGAAACTGGAATATAATAAAAACCAAGGCCATCCACAGCATAACCATACGGCAAAGCAGAGAAACTTGTTTTCTTTCCAAATGGGCAAGCCTTTTGCACATGGTCACCACAGCAGAAATCACAACATAAAACAGCAGTGCACTCACTAGTGGTATGACCTTTTTTGTGACAACGATAACACAAAGGTTTACCCTTACTCTTCTTGGTTCCTTTAGATGACTCTGGAATATCAATATTCATGGTATTTGGTGGATCATTAGTCACAGGTACCTCTGTCTTGTTCTTGTGCGATGTGTTGGTCACTGCCAGGGCCGATGCGTTCTGGGTTGTGCCCTCGATGCCCTCGACGATGGGGCACTGTTGCTGCGGCTGGCCATGCATCGGTTGGCCATGCATCTGCTGCACCTCCAACTGCACCTGCTGAGCCCCGTCCGTCATCGGCTGCTTGGCAGCAGCTTGAAGCACTGAGTTCTGGGCCACCTGCTGTTGCAATTACAACGTTGGCTGGGGCTGCACCACTGCTTGCGGCAGCACCACTGATTGTGGTTGCGCTGCTGCTTGCGGCTGCGTCGCCGCCCCGCCTTGGACTTGTCCTCCATGTGCCGGGAACTGGTTAGGAGCCGGCTGATGGCGTGCCGCGTTGGGGAAGACTCCCAAAGCCGGGTTAGCCTGATCTGGATTGACAGCTTGATAGGGCGCCGGGTTCTGATGAAACTGGTTGCCGCCGTAGCCATCGCCATGACCACGGCCACCACCATAACCACCGTTGTAGGGCCTCCGAGCACGCCCACCGCCGTAGCCTTGGTAGCCGTAATTGTTGTACCCGCCACCGCCACCAAATCCGCCATAGCCCCCGTGCCTACCACCGTATCCGCGACCTCGTCCGCGTGGGACATAGTCACGGGCACGGCCTCGATGGCCTGGGTCGAAGTTTTCTTCAGTTTCAAAAAAATCTTCAATACAGATGCAAGACAAAAAAAATTTGGGATCGAACCTTTTACTAATTTTTAGTAGTTTTGGAACAGCAGAACTATGTAAGTTACTGAAGTGGACGAAGACACCTTTATCCTTTTTTATATATTGATCGAATAATTCGGATTCAAAACTTCTCATCGATAGTTTTGAACAACAATATGTAGAAAATTATATTCTAAGTAGTAATTTGGTAAACAAATGGTGCAAACGAAGATCGGAGATGATTTACTTCTCACATCAAAAGAAACGTAACAAGATATTTGTTCCATAATCAAATGCAATAAATTATTTTCTTGTTGACCTTTGTAGCTTCTTTGTAACCTATGAAGTATTTCTGCAGCATTTGTTAGTGCTTGTCCATGTCGGTGCTGATAAAGTTGTCACATTTGAATCCAACCCTCCACTTCCCTCTCCTCCAACACGCCCACGTGTCCCAACACAGCCACACCCAGACCTGCCAACATCTCCCATCATATGCCTTTCTGATGAGGCAACTCTTCTCGTGCACATCACTCTTAAGTGTTTAGTACGCTCTGTCCTCGTGCACACATCTCGATGCAAATTGGATGGTAAGGATAGCATGTGCTGAGCACATACACACCATAAAAACTGCTTTCGATGCGGATGCCAGATTGTGGCCTTTTGACTGTTTAGCCTATTTTGTATCCATCTCTAGCCTTATCTTACTTCGTCTTGGGTGAGGATTGTTGAAGTTCTTGCTCTTGATGACTTGGATTTGCAAGTGGTTGATCTCTTGAGAGCGGTTAGGGTTCCCCTATGTTCAGAGCTTATGGATAGACCTAAAAAGATTGGGTGTAAACACTAGACCCGCCTAGAGATGAACTAGGGAGACACCTCGTCCAGCTTGAGACAAATAGATTTTTCTTAGGTCATACTTGATTTCAAGGATTAAGGTGGTAAAGTAAAAGCTCACTCTGCCTTTAACAAGAGGGTTTTTTCTAACGTTTTAATTAGGGTGTTTTTGTGCTAGGGCACCCAATTGGTGGATCCACCACTAAATACAATTTCCCCTTTCTTTATTTTGTCAAATTGTTTATGATCCAGCCACTTGTGTAGGGATCATATGAGAAATCACGCTTTGGTCGACACATGTAGTTGGTTCAAATCGACACAACACAGACCGGCGGTGATCTCAATCCCAACCTTCAAGAGGACATGCCTAAACCGATTATGTGATGTAGCAAGAGACGACATATAGCACAAAAGCGTTCAAGATGACATCATGTGCGCCCCTGTGCATTAGTTAGGTCTATCGACCCTACCACGTGGCCACAACCTCCTCTCGCTCGTAGCCCTAGTCTCGTGCCATGTGGTCGTAGCCTCCCTCTCGGCCGCCCAAGTCCGTGCCACGGATCGCAACCTCCTCTCACTCCCAAAATTTTAGTTCGCATGGCGGTTGCTCCACGCCAAGCCTATCACATGGTATTCATTTTTGCCCACATGGACCTCTAGAGACACACTACTAGGAAATCTGTTAAATTCAACACCTCTCGAATTGCAACGTCGAAAAATTTGGTTGCTAGAGAGGGTTGTATTGCAACAATTTCCAACAAATGGTAGTGATATGTACCATTAATACAACGATTGTTAAGGGGGTTGCAACTTGGTCAAAAAAAGGGGGGGGGGTTGCAAAACTTTGTTGCAATTGGTTGCCAATATTGTAATGGTGAAAAAGCATTGCAAAGAGTATTGATTTTGGTTGCAATTGTGTGGTAGTATTGCAACTACATTTGGGTTAGTTGCATTTGGTTGTGACTATTGCTATGGGTTTTTGGGTTGTGAAAGCTACATGCTTAATGCAACGAGAACTTTGATAACCGAAGGAAAAGCTGAGAATTCTCAATTGCAACGATTTTTTGAAGTTGCAATCGCTATAATGTATTGCAACAAGGACTCTGTGGGGCAAAGCAAAAGGGATTCTCAATTGCAACGCTTCGTTGGAGTTGCAATTGCTACAACGTATTGCAACGAGAACTCTATAGACTATAGGGGCGAAGCAAAAGTGGTCCTCAATTGCAACGTTGTTTTGGAGTTGCAAAATGTTACATTGTTGGTATTTCTTAGCTTACGAGAGAGATAGATCCGCAAGCGCATGGATGTCCAAAGGAGCATTTCACCCGGAAGGGTTTTAAATATCGAATCCACGAGGAAGATATGATAAGCAGTTCAAATGATTAAAGACAAAGTGATAGAAGACTAATGAGATTCGGTGGTTTAGCATTTACTTAAACAGGTGAGCCAATAAAAGATAATAATGATAAGGTATATAAGACAGTAGAGGTGCACGTGGTGAACAATAGGATAAGATTAATTCCTAGTTAGATTAGGATTGATTTAGGACAAATGGGACAGTTCTTATGTAGTATACAAAAGAATTTACGAAGTGGAAATAAACAGGCATAGCATAAGATCATATATAAATCAAAACCATAAATAAAAATGTGTACCCCAAGATTACTTAAGAAAATCAAGAACTAAAACAAGATAATCCCAAGAACCATTATCGACTAGTCTTATACACGGGGGAGGATTGCAAAGGACTCAATAGTGCTGCCACCACTACGATCTACCACACGACCCTAAAAGATATAAGGTGAATCCGCTAAGTAAATTATATCTAAGCACCATGCTTACATACTCTCTACTACCTAGCATATGCGCATAATATACTAGGAGCTCTACTAATAAGTACTTCAATTACCATGAATAATGACTATATCAAATATGCTATGACTAGAATAAAGTGTAAGTAAATTAATTGCATACATAATAATGAAATAGCACGAAGGTGTATGAGAACAATAATTATATTGAACCATAGTGTAACTTACTGATCCAGAACCGAGCATACACTCTCTTTTTTAAACCCGACTTTCTATCTAAACTAGGCTCTAGATTAGAGCTATGAATTAGCTATCCTATCTCGTGGTGTCTCCTCTTCTTCTCCTGTCTTGGCTCTTCCTTGATCTACTTCTTATTGAACGTGAAGCTTTAGATCAACTTGGATTGAATTGACTTGAGGGGTCTTGGGCTGTTTATATATGGGTCTTCCTCTGTCTCTTCAACTTCAACAGGCGATGTGGTATTAATCCTTGAATCATCCCGCACTTCTACCGTCGCCCTCGGATCAAACCGACCATAATCATACGGATTATATTGCATCTTGGAGGCGGTTGAGGAAGCTTCCCGAAGCGGAGATTGATTGGCGGCAGGGGCAGGCCGATCGGCCTAATAGTTGTCGATCGGCCCGCAGTGGGGCCCACTGGGTCCCGCGATGCGCCGTGTCTTCTCGAGTCTTCTAGATGATGTATTTTCGGGTTTTGGGACTCTTTGGACGCCGTGTATTCCGGAGCCTTCTAGACTTGTTTCGAGTTGGATTGCGTTATGTTACGTCGGTCGTGTGACACGCCATTTCTTCTGCTTTTTTTCTGTTAAGTCCCTCAGAAATCACAACTTCACCAAAACTCATGGAAATCATTAGTAGAATCTCCTAATAAGGTTATCTAATTATATTTTAATTCTTTTCCATGAATGGTTGATGCATAAAAATATGAGTTAGTGAGCATCAACAAACTCCCCCAAGCTTACCCTTTGCTAGTCCCTAGCAAAGCTATATGCTATAGTAGGATCAGGAGTTGCTACTACGCTTTCATACCTCCAAAGTACTATGTTTATCAGAAATAAATTCTCCTCTTAACAAGATTGCTCATACCTGTTTACCATGGGGCGTAGCCTTTTCACAAATCATAAGCAAGATAAAACAATCAAGTTAAGTACCATGTCTCAAACTCTTTGATCAACTATCATCCTGGGGTTTTGCATTATTTTTCAAAAGAAAACTCAGAGATCCTATGTATGACCCTCTTAAGTAGATAGTACGTAGTGAAGTGACACACGTATAATAGGACATACATAGTGGGATGATAGTGGTGAATGAATGAGGATGAAAGGTAGTAATTAGCCTTTAGCCTTTTCTAGTATTATTATTTTTTTTTTTTCTTTTCAAGCATCTTGGACTATATCTCTTTTCTAAAAATTGCTAAGACCTGGGTCATCCATTCTTGGAGAGGTGGGCTTTTCCCCCGAACTTGTGTCCATTTTTCTCTCTCCTTAGAGATGTGGGCCCTACTCACCCTCGGACACGTGTCCATTATTCATCTCTAAATATATTTTTATTATTTAGGGAGGTAGGCCCTTCTCGCCTAGTATGACTTTTGTCCGTTACTCTCCCTCTCTTGTCTCACTTTTCTCTCTAAATATTTTTTCTTTTCTTTCCCTTTTTTTTTTTTGAATGTAGCCCAGAATCTAATTGGTATAAAAACATTGAGAGAGACATATCCAAAATTGCTAGAATTTATTATTATTATTTTTATAATTATGGCTAGCGGCTTGATGGAATATGGGGAGGCGTACTTCTGGATTAGAAGCAGCGTATTTGGTGGAGTGGGATGTTTTGATGCGAGTGACAAACTCTCAAGGGTCATATCTAAGGAACTCATCATGTAATATTTTATAATTTTTAAAGATAAAAACCAGGGATCAAGTATCTCTAAGAATATGATAAACAGTAGCTCAACTTTTCATGCACTATTATCTTTCAATGCTAAGACTTAGATTAAGCATGTGCTTCCCACAGTGTTGGGTTTAGAGCAAATTAAGCATTTAAAGCTTTGGGAGAATCTAAGTCTAAAGTGTAAGTACTTTTAAGAGGAATTAAGGCGGAGCAACTATTCATCATTTCCAAGCATATGTCATCAAGGTCATAATTAAAGAAAAGAGAGCTAACTCATGAACTTCTAATATTTATTGGACTCTTAAAACTAATATTTTTATTTAGGACTCATTAACTCTAAGCAAAATATACTAACTAGCTAATATTTAAAATAGATAGGATAATAATACTTATCGTGATAACTCGAGGGTGCTCTCCCCAAGCTGAATCTTGAAGTAGTCTTTTTATTCGTCCTTGGAACTTGTTCATCTCCTGGGTTTTCCTTAAATGTTCTCCCCGCAAATATTAATTTCGCACATACCCGAAGGAACAAATTCTAGGATTATGTTGTGAGCCTTCATGTGCTCACTTCTTTTTGGATTTTTAGAAAAACGTGTGGACCTTCATGTGCCCACATTTTTTTTTTTTTTTTTTTTATGCAATAGAGATGCTAATGTGAAAACATATGAGTGCAATATTTTTGTATTTTTTATTTTTATGCCACCACAAAGAGGGGGTGCTTGCATGGGGCTTTTAAGGAAATGATGCAAATGCAAAGAAACATAATTTTATGATTTGCGTGTTTTTTTAGAAAAGTAAATATGCTTAAAGGAAATATGCTAATTAAAATATGCTATGCGAAAATTAAATATGCGTGATAAATACCGAAGTTACCTCTCGGCGAGAGTTTCGAGTACTTACTCTCGTGGCGTGTTTGTCATCTATGGAATCTCGTCGGGATGTCGGGTCCGTGCGGTGCCTTCAATGATCTCGATGAGTAGCGTAGATGAGGTAGCCGACGGTGTTTGATCAGTCAGTGACGCGGGTGGTGGTAGGTCTTCCGAAGGTGTACTCTTGTTGTCTCCCTTGGTAGGCGTGTTCTTTCTTCCTCCAAGCTTGTTTCTTCGGTGGAGACCTTTCTGGAGTGGCTGGTTCGGCGTGCTTGGTTGGTGGGAGCTAGATGGACTTTTCTTAAATCTTCTTAATGTCTCCTCTGTCCATCAGCTCCATATCCCACTTGTGATTTCTCCGCGTCTTGTTCTTCTTAGGTTTGCTTGTCTGATCTTGAAGTTGCATCTCTTGGGATTGTGATCCCGAGGATTGCATCACCCATGTTCCTTGCTTATTGTGCATGTTGTAGGCAGGGACATTAATCGGGCGCAAAGTGTGTCCTGCTCACAAAGTTAAGGTAGAGATCAAGTGCATGGGCTCACTGGTGGGAAAACACCAACAACCCAAAATTGTATTCATCCTACTCTAACCTTGAGCATATATAACCATGGTAGCATAATGTGTTTCATTTATTTGTGACAAAGGTGAAAAGATCAGACGACGGGTATGAATGTGGCTTTTATAACATAGCAAACTAAAAGTGTAGAGAAAAATAAAACTAGAGAGACAAGGGTAAGAACAACTAAGAGCTAACATGTTGAGCTATTCAGATTAATCCAAGTGAGGTTGTGAGCTAACATATTTAACTCCTTAGTAAGCATGCAATGATTAGAGTAAAGCTTTATCGATTAGGACACTTACCCAAGATGTTACCTTTATTGTAGAATCATGGCAAAGATCGTAACACCTCATGATGGTTCTCTCATGGTATGTATGGTAGTTGAGTGTCTTGTCTTCTCTTCATTTTTCTATGTCGGAACGGGCGGGAGTCCGAGAGGAGGGAGAGCCTTGTCGGAGCATCTTTTAGTGGAATTGGTCTTCCTCCCCAAGCTCAAACTCGTGTCACTCGGCGCTTAAAAGTCGTGGTTGACTGCTCATCATCTCCTTGAGTGTGTTGTGACCGCCGGTCTTTGATGGAATCTTGTTGTGTTCGTCCCTCTCCCTTGTACCAATCCATTTTCTTTTTCTTCTTTTAATCGGCCCAAGGGATGAGGATGCCGATGACCAATTGATCTTACTTTGTCAATTCTTCTTCATCTTCTTTTACTACTGTTGACAAAAGGATGCTCATTTGAGATGTAAACTTGGAGTCCCTCCTTGATTGCTTTGTCCTCTAACGACGTGGTGTGGAGTGTTCTTCTTGATGATGTGTAGCACACCGGTCGCCTTGATGATCGAGGGAGAAACCTCATTGGTGACATCCTTGTCCTCCATGGTCCGAAGGCATTATTGTGACTTCTCTTTGTAATCGCCCGTCATTGATTGGAGTGCGTTCCTACCGGTGTATTTCTTGTTGTAGGTGATGAGAGCAAGCAAGTCTTTGATAAGATGATGTAGGTTGACGTTGATCCCGCTTCTCTGCTTTTGTAGTGGAAGTGGTAGTGAGGTAGGTCCATGAACGTGGCCACCACGCATTTCTTTCCCTCGCAAATGCATTAGTGGACATATACCCCAGGATAGCAATGATATTGAAAATAGGGTTATTGTCCATATAATTTATTTGTGCTAACATAATGATGGTTCTTTTTAAAAACTTAGCACGATTATATAAATTTGTTTTTGTTTTTATTATTTATTATGAAGCGGTTGCACTTAAAAGCGTGGCTAAGGCAAAGGTAACTTAAGCGACAAAAGACAAATTGAGTATTTAGGCACTTACAGTTAGTCCCTTTCGTAAGGAGTGAGTTGAGTCTTCTTTTTGTGCAGAGTTGTTGGAGTTCATTACATATCTTGCGTAAGCTAATCTCTTTTCCCAAATTGGATTTGACAATTTTTCTCAAGGGGGGTTAGTCTCACAAAGATAACCGGAATCTACTAAAGTATACTATCACCCAAAAATCAACCTAGACATAATGTCCAACTCAATTTAAGAAGGCAATTTAATCTAAACACCATGTTTAATTTAAAAGCCCTTAGAAATAAAATCAACACACCTTTTGTTTCAGAATCAAACTAAACACCATGTTTAACTTGAGCCATGAAAATAAATTAAGCATCATGTCTAAGGTGTATGAAGATATTTCAAAACTTAAGCATACTATAGTAAACAAAGGCAAATAAAAAGGTTTTATAGAGATGAAGGGATATGATCATGATGAGACTAATATGATTTTAAAAAGTTTAAAAACCTTCTCACATTCGATCATACTTACCTTTACTCACAAAAATAGAATCTCGCGTGAGTTGTGCGTACTTCTTTATTCGTCACTTGAATTCTTATGACGACGACACGGGCGAGTTCCAATGTTAAGGGTTTATGAAGTTCAGTACACCGGGATTCTCCTACCGTCGGTCGCTTCGAAAATATTAATCAATTACCCCGCATAAGATAGACTAATAGACAATACACGGGTAATTCGTTTAAGCAGAGGTGCTAAGTAGCAAATCCACACTTAGTATTCATCTATCAATAATCAAAAAGAAAAGCTATCAAAATCTTCCCCGAAGAACGGCGCCGAAAATGCTTGTTGGTATTTCTTAGCTTACAGAGAGATAGATCCGCAAGCGCACGGATGTCCAAAGGAGCATTTCACCCGGGAAGGGTTTTAAATATCGAATCCACGAGGAAGATATGATAAGCGCTTCAAATGATTAAAGACAAAGGATAGAAGACTAATGAGATTCGGTGGTTTAGCATTTACTTAAACAGGTGAGCCAATAAAAGATAATAATGATAAGGTATATAAGACAGTAGAGGTGCACGTGGTGAACAATAGGATAAGATTAATTCCTAGTTAGATTAGGATTGGATTTAGGACAAATGGGACAGTTCTTATGTAGTATACAAAGAATTTACGAAGTGGAAATAAACAGGCATAGCATAAGATCATATATAAATCAAAACCATAAATAAAAATGTGTACCCCAAGATTACTTAAGAAAATCAAGAACGAAAACAAGATAATCCCAAGAACCATTATCGACTAGTCTTATACACGGGGGGAGATTGCAAAGGACTCAATAGTGCTCTCACCACTACGATCTACCACACGACCCTAAGATATAAGGTGAATCCGCAAGTAAATTATATCTAAGCACCATGCTTACATACTCTCTACTACCTAGCATATGCGCATAATATACTAGGAGCTCTACGAATAAGTACTTCGAATTACCATGAATAATGACTATATCAAATATGCTATGACTAGAATAAAGTGTAAGTAAATTAATTGCATACATAATAATGAAATAGCACGAAGGTGTATGAGAACAATAATTATATTGAACCATAGTGTAACTTATCGATCCGTAACCGGAGCATACACTCTCTCTTCTTTAAACCCGACTTTCTATCTAAACTAGGCTCTAGATTAGAGCTATGAATTAGCTATCCTATCTCGTGGTGTCTCCTCTTCTTCTCCTCCTCGTCTTGGCTCTTCCTTGATCTACTTCTTATTGAACGTGAAGCTTTAGATCAACTTGGATTGAATTGACTTGAGGGGTCTTGGGCTGTTTATATATGGGTCTTCCTCTGTCTCTTCAACTTCAACAAAGCGATGTGGTATTAATCCTTGAATCATCCCGCACTTCTACCGTCGCCCTCGGATCAAACCGACCATAATCATACGGATTATATTGCATCTTGGAGGCGGTTGAGGAAGCTTCCCGGCGGAGATTGATTGGCGGCGTGGCAGCCGATCGGCCTAATAGTTGGGCCGATCGCCCCGAGTGGGGGCCCACTGGGTCCCGCGATGCGTCGTGTCTTCTGGAGTCTTCTAGATGATGTATTTTCGGGTTTTGGGACTCTTTGACGTCGGGGTGTATTCCGAGCCTTCTAGACTTGTTTCGAGTTGGATTGCGTTATGTTACGTCGGTCGTGTGACACGTCATTTCTCGCCGCTTTTTCCGTTAAGTCCTCAGAAATCACAACTTCACCAAAACTCATGGAAATCATTAGTAGAATCTCCTAATAAGGTTATCTAATTATATTTTAATTCTTTTCCATGAATGGTTGATGCATAAAAATATGAGTTAGTGAGCATCAACATACATGCTTATTGCAACGAGAACTAGGTGGCGAGGCTGATTTTGGTTGGGCCTTATAGCTCGTGATGTATCGTGGGCCGTCAATCTGTAGACATGACCAGGGGGCTATACCAGAGCCAAGGCGCCGCGCCCATCGATCGCCTACGTGCACACGGCGCATTTACTAAGAGGTGCGCGAGGGGCCAGTGCACGATCGAAGGCTTACATGGATGCTTACGTGGATGATGACATGGACAGTAGCTCAAATTTCATATATTAACAGACTAAAATGTAAGATAGACACATTTCTAGCCCAATTTTAGCTACTTTTGTTGCCCATTTTAGCCATTTAAGCATCTTTTTTTTTACCATTTTGGCATCCCAGTTTCAACCATTTGGAAGCCCAATTTCAAAGATCAATTACAACCCCTTTAGAAGCAAATTTTCGTCATCAATTACAGCCTATATACATAGCTCATTCTCACACATACAACACATATACATAGCCATAATAATGTTAATGATTGTACAACACATTAAATAAATAATGACATAACATGTATCTAGTAATCAAATACAAATTCTCAAACACGTAAAACAAGCTCGCAACAATGGCTTTATTGCTTCTTTGAACACCCGATTCCATCTTCCAAAATGCACTATAATTCCATTTGATTTGTTACCTTGCAACAAAACACAACACGGAGTAGGTGTGTCATAACATATTCCTATCCCCTCATCCTCAAAGGGAACATAAATGTTTTAAAATAAGAAGAAATGTGTTGTTGCTCTACCATTAGGCTCCCTTTGTAACTAAATCTTATTCTATAAATTGTAGGATCGACTACTAGACTATATTGAGTGCATACTAATACTAATCAAAGTTATTTCTGTACTAATTACTCAAAAAAAGTTATTTCTGTACTATTGCATAAATCGGTTCCTTGTTTGAGTATATCATCTATTTGGATACATTATGTGTTATATCAATGCTTTTGTACATGTTCTCGTTTAGTTTGATATTAGGTGTGTTTCATTAAAGATTTGTATGAACAAATTATATTTTCTTTTAATGGATGTTGATGTTTCATTCATTATATATTTGTCATTGTGCGATTGTTGATTTAAGCTACGAAATAAAGTGTTGCAACATGAATTATTATCATATTCATTTGGCATTGTAATTTATAATAAAAAGCAAATCAAATGGCGTTGCAATATATGGTCGTGGCAATAGAGATGTTGAGCCATAACAACTACACGTTTTAGCATGGCAACAGGCAAACTATCTCTTGCAACTTCAATAGATACAACTGTGGTAATAGAGGACCCACCTATATCAATCATTTATTTACGTAACGTGGCAATAGAGGAGCTATCTATAACAACAACCGAAGTAACGTGGCAATAGCCTGCTCCATCTGTAGCAACCAACCTAGGTAACATAGCAATAGAGGATCTATCTATAGCAACCAACCTAAGTAACGTGGCAATAGTTGGTTCCACCTATAGCAACCATGTAGGGTACCGAGGCAATAACCTGTTCTCTATTGCAATACTTTTTTCACCATCGCAATAATGACGATTGCAACACCGATCTTGCGTTGCTATTATACTTTTTTGCTACAAGACCATCATGTAGCAATAAGTATCACTAGCAACACCTAGTTCATTGCAATTGATACTATTGCCACACCCATATTGGTTGCTATTGGTCCTATTACAATACCCACTATGTGTTGAAAAAACATCGAAAATGTGCAATAGAGGAGTTGTGTATTGCAACAAAAACACAAATTATGGCAACATGCTATTGTTGTCGTCACAAGTGCAACGACTTTTAATCTGCTACCATTTTTGGGTCTTTTGCTACACTTTTTCATCGTGACATAAGACAAATTTCTTGGTAGTGACATCACCTACCACTTAATGCATAGCACTACTAAATTCGAGAATAAATTGAGAAAAATACGAGCACTTGTGCCAAGTCGAGAACTTGGACTCGAGTGCGTAGGTTCCACCATAAAGAACCTACCCAACTAATCTATGATCGGTTCGCATCCGAGTATTCATTGAATACCCTTGAATGAGTTGAGCCAAGCCCTTGGCCCATGGTGCCGTCTCGAGCAAGGCGTCATGTCGCTGCCCTCTGTGGTCGGTAGGGACCCTAATACTAATACCATGTCGCCCACCCCCAAGGCCACTCATGGCTTCGAGCATCCGAGCCAAGCTTCGTGCCCTCGTCTTTGATGGGTAGGTGCCACCAAAGGTTAGCCGCGCGTGTAAGTGCAATCAAGCTCTAAGTGGGTTTTGGCGTTGATGACCACCGGATTAGGGGACTAATGAGATTTTACGAAGATGACATGCGGGGATTAAAATGCGGAGTTGATGTACGGTCCAAAGGCACCAAATAAGCTAGATGGTGGTGTTTCCCGATCAAGGCGTCTAAATTATTTCATATTTTGAATCTTGAGTTTAGGAAATGCCGTACTATTAAGAGGGATCCTAGGATTCTCGGGTACACTGTGGACCAAGTGCTCTAAATCTCAAATCCGGACACTAAACATCACTCCAAGCCCCGACCACCAGTAATTCAACTTGTTTCTCACCTTTTCTTTGTCAGGGGCTGCGCGGCGCGATGCCACAGTGTCGATCTTGGCAAAGCCACACTTAAATCCTACCGTTGGGCCCGTGGGGTATAAATACCCATTCTACCCCTCCCACAACGGTCACCTGGCTCACTTCATCTTCTTCCTCGAGCAGAACAGCCAGAACACCTCTTGCTCTCTCTCTCACTCCTCCATTGAAGCACCTTGAGCTCCCCACTCAATCTCTCACTTCCCACCAGGGATTTTTGAGGGAAAAGGCAGCAAACTTCGATTGGAGGCCGGATCTACTACTTCCCCCACTCAAAAGAGCATTTGGTTCACGTTTGGCCGGAACCCTAGGGTTCTTTACTCTTGGAGCTTGCTCCTAGACGGCTAGGCGTCGCCCTTGAGCTTGCCCCCTTCGTGTGGCAGCCTTGGGAGGTTTGTAACCTCACTACAACAGCAATACATTACCCCACATCTCTAGGGTTTACTCCCTAGACTTGTGAACGAGGGAAAAAGCAAGCCGGTGGGCAAGCTAAGCCTTGTGTGGCAACCTCAACAACGTGGACGTAACCCAGCCTGTGTGGCGCGGTGAACCACGGGTCAAATCCTTGTGTCACTTGTGTTCCTTACTTTATTGCATATTTTGTCTTGTGAGATAGGGCTTCGACCCGATCTACTTTGTTGCAAGGTTTCTGCCATATTAGCTCTGTCCTCTGTGAAGTATTTGTGTGCAGGAAGGAGTGTGAATCACAAACTTCAAGTTCATAGCTCTCAGATTCACCTCGGAGTCACTTCTGTGAAGTGACTCGCGGCAGTGCCGCACGTGGACGCGGCAGTGCCGCGCCAGACCTTCCCGACAGGCCTCGGTTCACCTCTCTGTCTCTGTCAGTTATTTTCACGCGGCAGTGCCGCGCCTATACGCGGCAGTGCCGCGCATATCTGTACTGACAGTGCGCTAAAGTTTTAACAGGTCGATTTTCAGGGGGTAAGCCTATTCACCCCCCCTCTAGGCTTCCATCAGATCCTACAAGTGGTATCAGAGCTAGGATACTTCGTACACGCTTCACCGCGTGAAGTATGGAGGCACCGGAGGGATCGAACAAAGGAGGCAAGACCACCGTCCTCGTGGAGGAGGTGGAAGCTAGCAGAAAGCGAGCTTTCTCTCGGCACGGCCGGGAGAGCACCATCAAGGGTGATGCTACCGATGCCGAGAAAAGCCGCAAGACTAGCAAGACGAAACACAAGACGACAAGAAAGAGAAAAGAAGAAGCTTGAAGAGCAAGCTAGTGTCAAGCTTGCCGAAAAAAGCTTCAAAGAAAAGAACAAAGGAAGATGATTCGTGAGGCAAGGGTCGCTAGAAGGGCAGCTAGAGAAAAGCAAAGGCAAGAAGAAGCGGAGTCAAGTGAGCTATCAAGTAGCTCCGAAGATGGAGATGATGATATCTCCTACAACAAGAACAAAAAGAAGAAGGATGAGTGCAGCGTCAATAACAACAAGTTCGCCGCCATATCCTTCAACTACTCTTCTTATTTGACTAACCGCGATAAGAAGTCTTTTATCAATGTGCCCGCGGGAAAGTTGCCCCGTTTCGATGGGACCAACTATGCCAAGTGGAAGCACTTGATGAGAGCCTATCTTAGCGCCCTTCACCCCGGTCTTTGGGAGGTTGTGTGCAGTGGATTTCAGCCACCGGTGAACCCCAAGGAACCAACAAATGAAGAGCTAGCAGCTGCCCACATCAATGGTCAAGCCACAAGCATTCTTCTAAGTGCTTTAGAAGGCAATGAGTACAATAGGGTGATGAATGTCAATGAAGCAAAGAAGATTTGGGACACTCTAGTACTTGCACATGAAGGTGTAGACAAAGTGAGAAAAGCCAAGATTGACTTGTTGAAGGCCAAGCTCAACCGATTTGTGATCCTTGAGAGAGAAGGAGCCCAAGAAATGTTTGATCGGTTGATGGTGTTAGTTGGCAAGATTAGAGGATTTGGAGATGAGGATCTAGATGACCACACCGGTCGTCAAAATCATGCTTGAAGCATACACACCTAGAAATAACATAGTGGTCACCTTGATTCATGACAAGAAGAAGTTTGAGCAATTCACTCCAAATGATGTGCTTGGAAGGCTGCTCACCTATGATATGCAAAGAGAGGAAGCAAATGAGAGAAGAAAGCTTGGAGAGTTGCAAGCAAAGCTTGAAGGCATCAAGGTCAAGGATGTGGCTCTCAAGGCAATCAAGACAAGCAAGCCAAGCTCCTCCAATGAGGTCAAGGGCAGCAAGCAAGCATCTACAAGTCAAGACAAAGAAATGAAGAAGATGCAAGAAAATATTGATGCAACCTCTTCCTCAAGTGATGATGAAGATGATGGGGCTGATTACAAGAAGATTGATGACATGGCCCTATTCATGAAGAAGTATGGGAAGGGGATGAAAGCAAATGGCTACAAGATGGTGCAACGAAGATTCCCAAACAAGAAAAAAGAGAACATGCTTCAATTGTGGCAAAGACCGAGCACTTTGTTGCCGATTGTCCTTATGAGAACAAGAACAACAAGTACAAGAAGGACAATGGCAAAGACAAGAAGCAAGATTACAAGAGAAAGGGAAGAAATATGGGTGAAGCTCACATCGGCCATGAGTGGGACTGAACCAAAGAGACAAGTGAAGAGGAAGTCCATGTTGCAACATTTGCTATGTAAGAGACCTCTACACCCAAGATCTTCAACAACATGACCGATGATGAGGATGAGGACAATGACTCCACTCATGTTTGTCTTATGGCCAAGCATGATGAGAAGGTAAAATCCAAACCCAAACCTTCTCCCTCTCTTAGTGATGAATCTAGTGATCTTAGTGAAAGCTCTAGTGAAGATGAATCTAGTGATGATGAAGAATATGCTAGACTCACTAAAAACCTAGATCCCAAAACTAGAGGCTTTCTTGCTCAACTAATGGCGGATTTAGAGAGTACCCAAGCGGAGTTAGCAACTAGAGATAGTCAACTTGATAGACTTGAAAAGCTCTATGTTGATAACAAGGATGCTCTTGTAGCTGAGAGAAGTGAGGTGGCTTCCTTGCAAAAGAGCCTAGCTAATGAGCAAGGAAACCATGCTCTTACCAAGAAGGCTATGGTCACCCTAAATGGGAAATATTGTGACTTGCAAGACAAGCACAAAAGGCTTAAAACTGAACATAGCATTCTTAGTGAGAGCAACTCACAACTCCTAGCCACAAAGGATACCTCTACTCCCTCCACTAGTCAAGGTTGTGGTAAATGCTATAATGTTGATATGAATGCTTATGCCACTAACCTTGCCAACATGAAAGCAATGGAGAAAGAGATCACTAGGCTCACCGCTATGGTAAGAAAAGAATGTGAAACCAAAGAAGGCAACAAAGTGATGAGCAACAAGGTTGAGGCTCCAAAGAAGCCCAACTACATTGATGGGAGAAATCCAAGAATCAAGGATGGACTTGGACACAAGCATGGAAACAAAACCAATGGTCGAAAGCTGATCAATGGTGTTGAATGTGTCAAATTCTTGAGTAGAGGCACAGTAGGTACAGAGAGACTTGCACGCAGCGCCGGACACAAGCCAACCCGAGCTGCACTGACGCCACACGCGGCGCAGTGCGCTGAGGACGGCGGCGGCAGTGCGCGCCCCCAAGAAAAGGGAAGGTCACCTACACCGCCTCGGCTCGAGAATAGACCCAAGAAGATGGTCCAAAAGCCCGTGAAGAAGGTCCGTAAGTCGAGAACCTTGTCCAGGCTGTTCCAAGAGGTCACTCCCATCCATCAAATGCAAAAGCAAACAAGTTGGACTCCAATCCTTGTTTTGAAGTAAAGGCAAACTGCAAGGGGGAGGTGTTTGCAAAGTACTTGGGCAGTGAAAGAAGACTTTATTGCAATACCTCTATATGGGTTCCCAAAGTTCTTGTGACTAAGGTAAAAGGTCCCAAGAATCTTAGGGGACCTAAACTTGTGAACTAAACTTGTTTTGCAGGCATACTCCTCCGGTGGGTCAAGTTGGGTGTTTGACAAATTTGTACAAATCATATGACCGGAGTATGTTCTCTTCATATTCCCAAACCAATGATGACAGGAACAACATAAGGTTTGGAAATGATGATGTAAGGAGTGTGATCGGTCTTGGTAACGTTGCTATCACAATTGAGCGTAATATTTTAGATGTATTGCATGTTGATTCGTTGGGATACAATTTGTTGTCGGTCTCACAATTGTATGAGAAAGGCTACAATTGTCTCTTTACGGATGTTGGTGTGGAAGTCTTTCGCAAGAAGGATTCCTCTGTTGTCTTTACAGGAAAACTCAAGAATAAGCTTTACTTAGTTGACTTCAACAAAAGTGAGGCTAAGCTTGACACCTGTCTAATGGCAAAATCTAGCATGGGCTGGTTATGGCATCGCCGTCTAGCACATGTTGGCATGAGGAACTTGGCCAAACTGCAGAAAGACAACCACACCATTGGACTAGCAAATGTTGATTTTGACAAAGACAGGATATGTGGACCTTGCCAAGCCGGAAAGCAAGTAGGTGCACCTCACCCACCAAAGAGCGTGATGACCACTACTCAACCGTTGGAGTTGATACACATGGATCTCTTTGGACCGGTGGCCTACCTTAGCATCGGGGGTAACAAATATGGACTTGTTATTGTTGATGATTACTCCCGCTTCACTTGGGTTTTCTTTGTTTTTGATAAGTGTCGTACAAGAGAAGGTGAAAACCTTCATCAAGAGGGCACAAAGAGAATTTGGTCTACCTGTCAAGAGAATAAGAAGTGACAATGGGACCGAATTCAAGAACACCCAAGTAGAAGAGTACCTTGATGAAGAGGGCATCAAGCATGAGTTCTCAGCTGCATATACCCCTCAACAAAATGGTGTAGTAGAGAGGAAGAATCGTACACTCATAGAGATGGCAAGGACAATGCTTGATGAATACAAGACTTAGACATCTTTTGGTGTGAAGCCATCAACACCGCTTGTCATGCCATCAACCGCCTCTACTTACACAAGAAACTCAAGAAGACTTCATATGAGCTCTTAACCGGTAACAAGCCTAAGGTGTCATACTTTAGGGTGTTTGGGTGCAAGTGTTTCATTCTCGAACAAAAGGCCCCGAACCTCTAAGTTTGCACCTAAAGTTGATGAAGGTTTTCTTCTTGGTTATGGGTCAAATGAGCATGCCTATCGTGTTTTCAACCAAACCACCGGTAGGGTTGAAATCACTATAGACGTGACATTTGATGAATCTAATGGCTCTCAAGTAGAGCAAGTTGATCAAAGTGTTGTAGGGAAGGAGGATCCACCTTGTGAGGCAATCAAGCAATTGGCTATCGGTGACATAAGGCCTCAAGAAGATCAAGCAAATGGAGAGGAGGATCCACCAGCTTGTTGCTTTGCACAAGATTCCGCCGACGTACTCAATGACCAAGTCAGACACGCCCTGGCTGGAAGTATCCAAATACGGCAAGAACGCACCAACGCTACGGGCAGTGCCGCGCCACTTACCTCAAGCAGCGACGGATCCACCCACGCATCACCGTTCAACCACTTGATCTTGCTCCAATTCTTGAAGTTGATGATGATTATGATGAAGATCAAGAAGAACATGCGTAAGCGCCGATCACCCATGACTACGACAAACAATCCAACGGGATCATCCCGTTGACAACATCCTTGGGAGTCTTCGAAAGGGAGTTACTACTCGATCTCATCTAGCCGCTTTACACAACATTTCTCTTTGTTTCATCTTTGGAACCACGAAAAGTAGATGATGCTCTCAAGGATCCGGATTGGGTGTTGGCCATGCAAGAAGAGCTCAACAACTTCAAAAGAAATAAAGTGTGGGAGTTGGTGGAAAGACCCAAGACTAACATCATTGGTACCAAGTGGGTCTTCCGCAACAAGCAAGATGAAGATGGGTTGGTGACAAGAAATAAGGCAAGATTAGTTGCTCAAGGCTTCACTCAAGTAGAGGGCTTGGACTTTGATGAGACCTATGCACCGGTGGCAAGACTAGAAGCAATTCGCATTCTTCTAGCCTTCGCTGCCCATCATGACTTCAAGCTGTACCAAATGGATGTCAAGAGTGCATTCCTCAATGGTCCACTACAAGAGGAGATGTATGTTGAGCAACCACCCGGTTTTGAAGACCCCAAGTTTCCCAACCACGTCTACAAGCTCCAAAAGGCGCTCTATGGGCTTAAGCAAGCACCTAGAGCATGGTATGAATGCCTTAAGGATTTCTTGCTCAAACAAGGCTTTGAAATAGGCAAAGCTGATCCTACTCTCTTCACTCATAAAGTTAGCAATGATATCTTTGTATGCCAAATATATGTCGATGACATAATATTTGGTAGCACTAACAATATGTATGTTGAGCAATTTAGTAGGACAATGACCAAGAGATTCGAGATGTCCATGATGGGTGAGCTAAAGTACTTCCTCGGGTTTCAAGTCAAGCAAATGGAGGAAGGGACATTCATTTGCCAAACCAAGTACACCCATGACATGCTAAAGAAGTTTGATATGGCTAAGGCAAAGCCAATCAAAACTTCAATGCCAAGCAATGGACATCTTGATCTTGATGAGGAGGGTCCAGCCGTGGACATGAAGGTATATCGCCCATGATTGGATCTTTGCTTTACCTTTGTGCATCTAGGCCGGACATAATGCTTAGTGTGTGTATGTGTGCTCGTTTTCAAGCCAATCCAAAGGAATGTCACAACGTGGCTGTTAAGAGAATCTTAAGATATTTAGTACTCACTCCTAACCTTGGCTTGTGGTATCCTAAGGGTTCCAAGTTCAATCTACTTGGCTATTCGGATTCGACGACTATGCCGGGTTGCAAAGTAGATCGAAAAAAGCACTTCGGGGACATGTCAATTCCTTGGACGGTCCTTAGTGTCTTGGAGTTCTAAGAAGCAAAATTGTGTAGCCCTTTCCACCGCCGAGGCCGAGTATGTTGCGGCCGGTGCATGTTTGTGCTCAACTACTTTGGATGAAGCGACCTTAAAAGGATTACGGATGTCATTTCACAAAGATACCTCTTCTTTGTGACAACGAGAGTGCCATCAAACTCGCAAATAACCCCCGGTAGCACACTCTAGAACAAAACACATAGACATCCGTCATCACTTCTTGAGAGACCACGAACTCAAAGGAGATATCGCACCCGCCATGTGAGCACCGAAAAGCAACTAGCCGATATCTTCACCAAGCCTCTCGATGAGTCAAGGTTTTGTGCTTTGCGTAGTGAGCTAAACATTCTCGATTCTCGTAACTTGGTTTGAATTCCAAAGACACATGCAACCCGGTTTGAGACACTAGTTCGACATAAGAAAAGTTTGTGAAAACTTTCATATTGTGTTTCAAAAGAATTTCAAATTCTAATCCGAAATTCAATGCCATTGTTCTGTATTGATGATCCGTCCCTCGGCAATGAATTTTGGTGTCTCGTGATCAAGTTTGAGGACAAATGAGTCAAAAAGTGGCAATATATATGCAGGACGGAGGCTTGAGCGGCAGTGCGGCGTGCCTGCGCCGGCGGTGCCGCGTAGGCATGGCAAGTGCAGCATCGTCCTTGCTAGCGGCAGTGCAGCGCCTAGGTTTCCCGACTTCGTTCGTCCGAACCATTTTTGGGCCAAATTTTTTTCTTCTTTCCTTTTCTACACCCGGCCCAACCGGTTTTCTTTCTCCTCTCGACCCGACGCCCGCACGCGCCCTCTCTTTCTCTCTAGCGTGAGGAGGCCGAAGGCGTCGTCCTCTCCTCGCCTGCGCTGCCCGCCGGACTGCCGCCGCCCGGCCGATGCCGCGCCGCCGCCCGCCCGCCGGTCTCCCCGCTCGTCCCCTCGCCGGTCGTGCTCCCTTCCCTCGAGCACCTCTCCTTCTTCCCCTCACTCCACGAAGTCTACCGCAAGGTAAACCTAACCCTAGCTTCATGGAGTTTTGCCCGATCTATGCATAGTGTTGAAATTTGTCATGGATTTGTGTTGATTAGTGATGTATGAACTCTAGGAAAGTGATTTGGTGGAATGGAATCGATGGATTTCGTGTTTTAATTGCTTAGATGATTTAGGGGGAGGGCACGGCACTGCCGTCCCCAAAATAGAACTTGACAGTTCTTAACTGATTCAATCAGTAAATATCCCTCAAATCATCCACTTAATTAAGATGGGAAATTGATTAAATCCATATATCGAAGAAATTTTCACTTTAGCTCATACTAAATGTCAAATCCATGAATAATTTGCACCTAAATTGTGATTTGGCTTATGAAATTGTGATAGAAACGTAAATTGAGTCAAATAGATGTGAGAGAAAGGTTTTGGCAGGAGACATTTGATGTTTTGAGCAAGGGGAGCAGCGAAGGCAGCGTGCATGACACGGCGAAGCCGTGCATGCGCGGCAAGCCCGTGCCCTCTCATGGGCGGCGGCTTCGCGCAACCTGTGTTTTTACCCCCGGACGGCTTGCTCAACATCAAGTATCATCTTCTTAATCTTTCTCCTACATATGTTTGGCCACTATACACTCTATCTTATGCAGTTTCTTACCAAACTCCTATCTTTTGCATAGATGGATCCTGGAGGTGATCCCCATGGCAAGAGGAAGATGAGGGTCAAGGTGGTTGAGAAGAGAGGCCGTGGAAGGAAGTACCTGAACAGGCGGGTGGCAAGGAGTAGCCGAGCTCACCGAGGAGCAAAGAAGCGGCGATGGGTACACCATTGTGCCACCTGGAGATCAAGGCACTCCTGAGCACCTATCTGTCTATGACAGTAGCTACTTGGTGTCAGTGGAGGGTGTCTTTGAGATGACAGCCCCTGCAAATGATCCACCCATCCCAGTGGTGAGCTACTTTAAGAGAAGCAGAGGGAAGTGGCAGATGCTAGAGAGATCAATGTCTATGCAGATGAGCAGACAGAGGGCATCGATGAGAGGTTTTGGGTGGCTTTTCACTCTAACTTCTATCTGACAGTCCTCCTCCATTCAACCAAGAGCAAAATCACCACAATGCATTACATTGATTTTGAGAGAATGGCAGACAAAGAAGAGGATGCCTTCAATGAGGCAATTGAGGCTTGTGAGAGATTTGAGCTGACTGACATCATGTCCTTCAAGCATGATTGGAATGAGGAGATTCTAAGTCAGTTTCATGCCACTTACCACCGGAACAAGCAATCTGACACAATCCACTGGATGACTGACAGGAAGCACTACAGGTTGAACTTTGTCACCTTTTGTCAGATTCTTGGTTTTGGGGCTGAGCACAGGACCTACACCGACATACATGAGATTGATGCTATTGAGACCAAGGTGATTAGGGATTGTTGGGCAAACCCAAGGGATGCAAATGGCAAGAGAAAGGGGTTGAAGGATTTTTTCTATGTGATGAACAACCTCTGTAGATGCACCATTGATCCCAAGGATGGGGCAGCCTCAGATGTGAATGGCTATGCTAGGAATGTCTTGGCTCATTTCAAGAATGATGAGACCTTCAATGTTGGGAGGTTCATTTGGAGGCAGCTAGCAAACGCCCTGGATGATGCTAGGAGAAATCTGCCATATGCTCCCTACCTTATGTTCATCATTGAGAGGGTCACTGGGAACATCTATCCCAAGGACTGCTTCCACACAGTCTATAACATAGAGAAGACCCATGGCTTGGATGGTGGGAAGACCAGTGGCAGATCCACAACAGGAGGCACTTCAAATTTCGGCAGAGAGGACTTGGAGCAGCCCTCTAGCTCTAGGCCCAGGAGGCACAGTGAGTCTCGATCCAAGATCAAGAAGTGGATCAAGGCCATCTTTGGGCATTGCTCTTATGCATCGCAGCAGACCTATGAGTTGCGCAGGGAGGTGAGGCAGGCCTTCAAGAGTGTTAGGGAGAAGCAAGGACTCCCAGTTCCCCCTTCTATCCCTAGACCACCTCAGTACGACCTCCCGAGTTGTCAGCTACCAGCGGCTCGGATCGGGACCTATCGGACCGCTTGGTTCCTTTGCACGGCAGATTCCAAATCAACGCTCCACTTTCGCCGCTCCACGCAGCCAATCTCGCTATTTCGAGGAGGACGAGGACACCGCTTTCTCGGTCGCGAGGACACCCGGTGAGGAGTGACTCCGCTCTGTTTCTTCTTCTTTTCTATGATCTTTTTGGTGCTTGACGCCAAAGGGGGAGAAAATTAGAAGAAATGAGGGGGGTCAAACTTTTCGACGCCCGAGATGGTTCGAGGATGATGCGGCAGTGATCTTCGAGTTTAGATCTTTTGAGAGTAGCTTGTTAGGTGCGAGTTCGAGAGAAACTCTATTTTATGTAATAATGCCACCTATGACTTGTTATTTCTCGAATTTGGTCGTTAGATGTTTAAACTCGTGTTTTAGATAATCTGGCCGCAAGTTGTTTTTATATATCATGTCATATATCTTTGTGGTTGCTTTGTCGCCTGCATGCTGCTCGACCCGATAGGCGCAGCGCGATGCCGCCGCACCCCCGCGCGGCGATGCAGCGCACATCGGTGCGCATGCACAACACCTTGTGCTCGATCTAGTTCTTATTGTCATAGGCATCACGGATATATTTTATGACACCCTGTTGAGCACCCCACAGCAACCATGGATGTAGGGGGAGGCCTTGCACACTTTCTAAATGTGTGACTTGACTTTTATGTCAAAATGAGAATTCAAATCTCACTCACACATTTAGGGGGAGGCCTCACTACACCTAAATATGTGAAATTGACCTTTTATGTCAATATTGGGAATTCAAAACTCACTCACATATTTAGGGGGAGGTTCCTACATCCTTGGTCTTCGAAATCTAAGTTTGACTTTACATCTTATGTAAGCTCTAATTTAGTTGTCATCAATCACCAAAAGAGGGAGATTGTAAGTGCAATCAAGCTCTAAGTGGGTTTTGGCGTTGATGACCACCGAATTAGGGGACTAATGAGATTTACGAAGATGACATGCGAGGGGATTAAAATGCGGAGTTGATGTACAGTCCAAAAGGCACCAAATAAGCTAGATGGTGGTGTTTCCTGATCAAGGCGTCTAAATTATTTCATATTTTGAATCTTGAGTTTAGGAAACGCCGTACTATTAAGAGGGATCCTAGGATTCTCGGGTACTGTGGGACCAAGTGCTCTAAATCTCAAATCCGGACACTAAACATCACTCCAAGCCCGACCAACCCGGTAATTCAACTTGTTTCTCACCTTTTTCTTTGTCGGGCTGGCTGCGGCGTGCAGCGCGTGTCGATCTTGGCGGTGCCACACTTAAATCCTACCCGTTGGGCCCGTGGGGTATAAATACCCATTCTACCCCTCCCACAACGGTCACCGCTCACTTCATCTTCTTCCTCGAAAGAAACGGCCCGAACACCTCTTGCTCTCTCTCTCACTCCTCCATTGAAGCACCTTGAGCTCCCCACTCAATCTCTCACTTCCCACCGGGGATTTTTGAGGGAAAAGGCAAACAAACTTCGATTGGAGGCCGGATCTACTACTTCCCCCACTCAAAAGAGCATTTGGTTCACGTTTGGCCGGAACCCTAGGGTTCTTTACTCTTGGAGCTTGCTCCTAGACGGCTAGACGTCGCCTTTGAGCTTGCCCCCCTTCGTGTGGCGACCTTGGGAGGTTTGTAACCTCACTACAACAAAGAATACATTACCCCACATCTCTAGGGTTTACTCCCTAGACTTGTGAACGAGGGAAAAAGCAAGCCCGGGTGGGCAAGCTAAGCCTTGTGTGGCAACCTCAACAACGTGGACGTAACCCGGCTTTGTGTGGCGCGGTGAACCACGGGTCAAATCCTTGTGTCACTTGTGTTCCTTACTTTATTGCATATTTTGTCTTGTGAGATAGGGCTTCGACCCGATCTACTTTGTTGCAAGGTTTTACGCCATATTAGCTCTATCCTCTCGTGAAGTATTTGTGTGCGTGGGAAGGAGTGTGAATCACAAACTTCAAATTCATAGCTCTCGATTCACCTCGAGTCACTTACGTGAAGTGACTCGCGGCAGTGCCGCACGTGGACGCGGCAGTGCCGCGCCAGACCTTCCCGACAGGCCTCGGTTCACCTCTCTGTCTCTGTCAGTTATTTTCACGCGGCAAAGGCCGCGCATATCTATCATCGACAAAGGCGCTAAAGTTTTAACAGTCGATTTTTCGGGGGTAAGCCTATTCAACCCCTCTAGCCTTCCATCGATCCTACAGTAGCGTGATAAGGGCTTTTTTATGCCACACGAGAGTCATTAAGGTGAAAGATTAAAAAGGCTAGCTATCATGGAAGTGTTTGGTTTTGTTGGCAAACACGTACTCCCAAGATAGCTACCCTAAGACTCTGGTGGCACTTCTAGCTGTCAATGAGAAAACTTCTTCCGTCGGGACCGTCTGCCGCCAAACCATGCGGAGTCACTTCGAACGCAAATTTGCTGACCACCGCCTCCCACGTCGACATCCTCGCCAATTTCGTGGGTGCCACATACGTCCACACCAACTTCGTGGACGCAACTCTTCTAATTTGGCTCACTTACTTGGGCAAAGAAATCCTTACTCACGCAAGCAAGATTTTTAGGTAAGTTAATCCTTTGCAACAACTACCAAAAATAGCCTAAAGATGAGGCAAACATGAACAAAGATCCAAGCGGATCCTTTATCCTGTGACAATCAAACGGATAGGCAAAGCTATCTTGGTCTCTCTCATGCCTCACATGTTCTTTTGATGACAAAGATAAAGTTTGAAAGTGTCGAATAAGCAATGAAGATAAAACCGGTGTTAAACAGAAAAAGATTAGAATTTCTAGTGTTTCCTCTATTTCCAATTGTAAGTCGTTTTGACTTTTTGGTACATCCATATAGCTACGTATCTAGATGTAATATACTCCCTCGCAGTAGAAAACATACAATTCTCACATCACGAAGAGTCAAACATTATGAACTTTGACTAAAATTATATCACAAAAAATACTAAGACTTATGAGACAAATTAAGTCTTGTTAGATTACTTATGAAATATATTTTCAAATAAATTTATTTCAAAACTTAAATCTTAATACGCTTAAAGTTGCTAAAGTTTGACTAACACGCTTCTCATAATTATATGCTTTTTAAACAGGGGAGTATAATAAAATGGATGAACCACAAAAGTTAAAAGCGACTTACAGTGTGGAACGGAGTATTTATTAAATAAAAAACATGATTTATAAGTTTTATAAATAGAGAAAATTTGTCTTTCTTAATTGAGGTCGCTAAATGTCACTCGTGGAACAATCTGGAAGGCTTGAGATATTTTCCTGGTGGATGAGGCAGATGAGACAGCAGGATCACGAGCGTCGAAGCTCCAGCAAACCCAACGCATATCATCCGCAATCCGCAGTCCTCCGCAACCACTCTGACGGCAACCGTTGCCATCTCCTCTCACTACACCGCACCGTCCGCGCACGGCTCGCCGGCCGTAACTCACACACACACCCAGCACGACACCATCGGCCCCTGCCCTTCCTCCCGTCCCGTCCCGTGCACACACCGCGCACGCGCCACCGGGAAAAGTAACCCCGAGATCCAGCCGCCGTCGGCACGACCAGACCAGGGATGGGGCGGAGAGGGGAGCCCTACTACGTGGAGGCGGCGCCGCCGGTGGACGTGAACAAGAACACGGAGTGGTTTATGTACCCGGGCGTCTGGACCACCTACATCCTCCTCCTCTTCTTCGCCTGGCTCCTCGTCCTCTCCGTCTCCGGATGCTCCCCGGGGGCTGCCTGGACCGTCGTCAACCTCGCGCACTTCGCCGTGAGTCTCCCCGACCACTCTCTATCCCGTCCCCGGTCTCTCGCCGGCCCTTTCTACTGGGGTTGGGTTTGCGTACGAGCGGTTTGCTCGCGCGATCGACTTTTGATTCTGCGCATGATTCGTCCCTTTCTTCCTCAAACTGGATTGCTTCTGCGGTCCACTGTATGTAGATATCCCCAGATTTGGTTGTACTGGTAGTTGGATTTACCAATTAGCATCTCCTTCGGTGTTGATTATTTCTGCTCCCCAACTGTCTGTGGCCATTCACTCTCCAGCAGGACTGTTTGATTCTTGCTCTGCTTGTGCGTGTTTAGCCAAAAAGATTATGTTCTTTGCCATGATGCCAAGGCGGAATCTGTGTAGGATTAGAGTGACAGTTCATCTGCAATTAAAATATCTCCTCGGCCCCGGTATGCCCATGGATTGCTACGAATATAGGAAAGCCATAGAAGAAATATTTTACGAGATGAAATATTAGTAGTATAAACTGTCCTTGTCAGGCTGGATGGGCTTATCATAAATTTTGTTCCCCATTGGTGTGTGGAACAGTTCTCCTTGCATAAAAGTCAAAACAAGCACGCCATTCTTGGCCAGGACCATTTCTTTGTTTACTCAGAGCAGGTTGTTATCAGATATTGACTATTGAAAGGTCCATTTATGTGTACTATTAAGAATAGCTAGTCGATAGAATTTATTAGGTTTCTATAACAAGAACTGTTCATATTAGTGGTCCACGACAGGCTTCTCATCTTGATCTGCAGACTTATGTATCGTTCCATAATCAACATTTGGACTTGCACATGTCATGTTGGTGTGAAACGTGAGCATTGTAAATTATGCTTGGTAATTCTCATATTGGGATAAACATATTATGTGTCTTTCTGGGACAGGAACAAGTTTGTCTCTTCGACTCAAAAGATGCATTTCATGCCATCTGCACTGCACCCTCTTCCTCCCTCCCTCTCTCAGTTAAGAAACACATGGGTTGTGAATGGATAGGCAGACTTAAGTGAAAGAACTCAACTCCTTGCTATTACTTAAGTGAAAGAACTCAACTCCTTGCTATTCATGTTGCCTGTTCAATTTCAGTTGCTATTATTTAAGTGGAAGAACTCAACTCCTTGCTATTCATGTTGCCTGTTGAATTTCAGTTGACACACTAATTTTCTATTTTCAGATCACTTACCACTTCTTCCATTGGAAGAAAGGAACCCCTTTTGCTGCTGATGACCAAGGCATCTACAGCAGATTGACATGGTGGGAGCAAATTGACAATGGTCAGCAGCTTACCCGAACAGAAAGTTTTTAACTGTGGTACCTGTGGTGCTGTAAGTTCCATCTCATCCTCATGCAGCTCGCACTTCAACAAATTACTCAAATTACTCTTTAGATTCTAGAAAGGAAACTTGTAATCAGTACGGCAGTGGTTGCTTGTGCAACCATATTCCACTTCGTCCCTAATCAACAATTTTGGGTGTATCGATTGCGACAGAATGTACTTGCTTGCTCATCAGACTACCTTTCTGAACATGGGTTGTGCATAAGTCTCTGCCTATATATTATAGAAAGCACAAAACATGCTAGAGCATAGTTATACAGTTGTACTTATTCACGCTTTTTGTATAGATAATTATGTTAAATGATGTTAATGATGCATTATAAAAAGGAGTTTATAGACAAGAACAACAATAAAAAGTATAAACTTATTTGGCTAAGTTATCTAGCTAACCCTAAATATATTAGGAAATTTCTCTTCCAACTACCAACCACACTTCGCTGCTGCTGCTGTGCCTTCATTGACTATTTTGTTTCTTTTTTGATCCAAAAGTTAAAATGAGAAGAACTAGGATTTTCATGCGCAGTGCAAAGTTTGGCTGATGATTAATCAGTTAGTGTCTGCCAGTACTGCAGAGGCTGCATCTTAGCATTTTTGACAAATTAAAAACTTTTAATTTTGTATGATAAGATGCTGCCTCTGCAGTGGTTAGTCATAGTTAAAATCTGTATGCAATTAACAATGTCATTACATTTTTGAAACCAAGTTGATATTGTCATATTGGGTGGCATATATTCTAAGGCGCATTCTTCCAGGTATCTGATTGCATCTCACCTGACCGACTACAAGCAGCCGATGTTTTTCCTCAATACGGTGGCAGTTTTTGTGCTGGTTGTGGCGAAATTGCCGAACATGCACAAGGTCCGCATATTTGGAATCAATGCAGACATCTGAGGATCACTGCAAGACTTTCATGGATGCAATGGCATGATGTTATGAAGAGCTACGCAGAACTAGCAGTGTGTTTCTCAAAGTCGACACAACTGCCTGTAATATATGTACAGGTTTAGAAAGAACTGTAAATGTTACTCTAGCATACAAGGTTTGCCTGTAGACTGCTCTGTGTTGTTTCCGTTGCTGCTTTCTTCTGAGTTTCACTGGAAGTGGAAATGGTAAACAATCACCGGCATGTGGATAAGTGGGTAGCAGATGCTGTTCGGTATCTGGTAAGATGGAACCAAGAAACCAAGAAATCAGTAAATTTCATCTTTCTGTTTTTTAGCCCATTTGCTTATTATCTGCTCCCTCTATTCCAAATTATTTAGGCCACTTTACATTTATCCAAGTCAAATGTCAACTTAACTCTGGTTTATAGAAAAAAGTCAATATCTACAATATGAAATTAGCTTCATTAAGTTATCTATACAATATGAATAGTGTATTTAGCTGAACTTGCAGATTTTAAACTTTTAATAAATATTTTTAGACTTGGTTAAATTTAGAAAAGTTTGACTTAATAAATGTTTTTAAAGATCAGGTTAAAATTTGTCTACAAAATAGGCTTCAACAGACATTTGTATCCAAGAGCAACTCTAAGAGCCTTTTTATAATGGCAACATATCCTCGCAAACTATTTGTGTGCAACCTATGCAAACTCTAATCTGGGTCACAGGATGTAGATCCAAGGGGCATGAGGTGATAACCACCGGGAGGTGGAGGGGGTTTGTAAAAGTGTGATTAGAGCGGGGGTTAATTATAAAATTACCTAAACCTTGGATTAGCATCCTATGGTCCATATTAGCGTTTGCATAGGTTGCACACCTAATCTAGTTTGCACCGATACGTTGTCACTTTTATAACCTCTCTTACTGATAAGAATAGAGATTTTGTTGCAAAAATATCCTCCAACAATTTCTTTAAGATATTCAAGTTATTCTCTATTCTAGATTTCTACTCCTCGGTTCCAAATTATAAGTTGTTGACTTGTTTGTTCATTCATTTTGTTATATATGTAGACGTATATTGTATCTAGATACATGCTAAATGGATGTATCAAAAAAGTCAAAATGACTTATAATTTGAATGGAAGAAGTAGCTTTTAAGGTGCCCATAGGATATAAAAAAGCGATGATGAAGGATATAAAGAGCGATTTTTATTTTTTTTAAAATGACTTTCAAAACAGCGATTTAGAGAGTGAGTTTTACCAATGTACTTTCAAATAGTTGATGATCTGGTCCATCCCTGCCATTGGCAATTTGCGGAAGCACCTGGGAGGTCACGGTAACACGTGTCCTAGGGTAGCCGGCAACACCAAACCAGCTTGGCCAGTTTTCTTGCTAGAGATTCAAACCTGGCCAAATCTCCTTCTGTTGTTGTTGAGGCTTGCGAGAGCTTCCATAATTCCATTGTTGCATGGATTTGCCAAATCCTCTATATCTAGACATGGTGCTAGTAGGGTTACTTCCTTCGAGCTAGAGTAAGGACAGGAAATTGTGTTGCAAGTGAAGATTAATTTAGATGCATACATATTCGTCAAACAAAATTACTTACTTGCTACTAAATCCGTTTCAAATTGTAGTTCGTTTGACTTTTTCAACCTTAATCCGTTCCAAATTGTAGTTCGTTTGACTTTTTCAACCTTAACTTTGACTACTTCGTCTTATTCAAAATTTTGTACAAAACATCATTTCTTTTGTTGTGGTTTGCTTTATTAACAAATGGTCTTTAAGAATGACTTAAATTTGACTATTCTTGTGTAATTTTTTTAATAAGGCGAGAGGTCAAAACTTAGGTCAAAAAAAAATCAAACGAACTATAATTTAAAAAGAGAGAGTATTATGTATCATGTATTCATGCTTGATGGATAATGTCAATAAAGTGACCGACAAGAGATCGAAGGCCTCGAGAGAGGTCTGGGAGGCAAAGATTGCGTTGTCAAATCATAAACAAAAAAAAACAGCAAATAGTTTTAACTTGGTTATGTAGTTTGGAAGACTGTTGTCTTTTTGGGACCCCCAAAAAAAAAAGTTGAAGTGGTTTTCCAACAGCGTGTGGGATTCGGTCTGAAAGAGTACGCCTCCATTTTATTTTTTTTTTGAAATGTCACCCGGGGAGGGGGGTGTCGGGCTCCAATTTTAAATAAACAAGATAAAAAAAAATATGGCCGCCGTGATCATATCCCTGCCCTTGTAAAAGCCATATATTTTAAATATAATCATGTATCCAACTCGATGTGAATGTGAACCCCTGTTCCTTACAAAATTTTTGCACATGTCAAAAATACTCCTCGTTTTGTTTGACATTTCCACAAGTTCCTCCACGAGGCCATTGAGAAATACAACGCCAACATGCCCAACAGTCACCATATCTGTTTCTAAAAAAATCACACATCTGTTTATCACAAGTCAACTTTGAGTTGTAAAGTTGAAACGTGGCAATGAGTCAAAACTTCAACATCTTTGCCTTGTCTCAGTCATTGTAGCTCTGTTTATCTCAGCCAGAGCAACATTTTCAATGCCTTGCTACAGCTCAAGGCTTGCCATTTCGTTCAAGACATCTTTAGGAGCATTATGTGATGGTTCTCTCAATAGTCAGTGGCCAATCATGGTGACAACTGACAAATCAGACTGAATACATATTCTGAAGGTGGCTTGTACACCTCACAGGATTATACTGCAGTATTTCAAGGTTAAAACAGACGCACCCCGACACAGCAAACCTGAGACCTGTGTGAACCAAATTCAGAGTACATGCAAATTTTGCACATGCAACGAAGGATCTTGATGTACCAGTCTTTATGAGCGATAAAAGAACAATCACCTCTATGCTAGTAACTTTGCTAGTTCATCTACTCTTAAGGTACCTTTGGGGAACCACATCAGATAGAAACTCTTGTGCATGGTCATTTGTCTGCATTGCCAATCCTCCATTAACGATACATTTCTTTTCAACATGACTGCTGGTCAATTTATTTTCTACAAGATGTTTTTTAAATCTTACATGATTTTCTGGCCCATTTCTCTTGGCACTGAACTTCCTTTGAGTATGCTCAAAAGCCAGTGTTCGCGGAATTGACTTTGTGAAAGCAACAGACTTTTCATAGACCACATCTGAATTAATAAGCTCTTCTTCACTCAGAACAAGTGCCCTGCCACTGTCAATGGCCTGTTCCAAAAGACATAACAATCCCTCTAGATAGGATGGAACTTTAGAGCCACTATTTAGAACAACTGTACCTTTTATATCATCGTTTCTTTTCCTCTTCGT
Source organism: Hyparrhenia diplandra (assembly GCA_015847255.1). Taxonomy (NCBI): domain Eukaryota; kingdom Viridiplantae; phylum Streptophyta; class Magnoliopsida; order Poales; family Poaceae; genus Hyparrhenia; species Hyparrhenia diplandra. The sequence goes on along the minus strand of JADLZK010005091.1, from coordinate 418,549 downwards.
CTCCAAATTATAATCATCCGGACAATGTTCTGAGTTTTCAACCAGACCTCTATTTTCACTGTTGTTTGTTGGGATACTTTGGCACTTCAGGGATGGATCAATATCACATACTGGCTTTAATGGTGAATATTCCAATGGAGTGTCTGCTGAGGGTTCAGTTCTAGAACTACCTGTAGAATGGAACAATGCAGGAACTTCCTTTGCAGAATTTAGAACTGTATCACTGGCAATGGGATCTTTAAGTCTTTCTTGACCTTCAACCAAGTTGACCAACTCAATCTGGGTCAGAACATTTCCTGAATGTGTAACCTTTTCATTAGATTCTTTGCCACTAAAACTTTCTTGCACCTTTGTAACTTCAAAACTATTATCTTCTAATGGAGGAAGAGATGATTTCCAATCACTTCCTCTCCACATCAGTATATGCTCAAACTCAAAAGAGAGTAAGATACAGGGAACTAGATCCTGTGAAGGTAGAGTTCATCAACTTCTGAACAAAATAATCCATGACTAAAGAACATTCTTCAAGATTTATCAAACCTTTAGTTTAGCTCCAATTTTTCTGCAATCACTTTTGTTAAGACCTGAGCAATCAACACGGACAAGATCACATGCTTCAAATGCTTCTCTGACTTGCTTCACAAGGTTGGCATAAACACCATTTTTCCCTAAATAAAATTGGACAAGTTAATGAGTATACAGAGAGTTGGGAAAACTACAATTACTGAACAATAAATTGCATTGCATACAAATGTGCTATGTTGATGTTGGATATAATATGCACAGCATGAAAGAACTTCAGACAACCAGGAGGAGCCAAAAGTACAGTACAGCTATCAAATGTTGCCCGCTCTCTCTCTCAACATGGCAGGGAGCTGTTGGGTGTCACCTAGGTGGCAAATAGGCCAGTGCCAGGCACCCAGGTCCCCAAAATCTTGCAGATCCTCATGTGTCCACAATTCAAGGGCCCACGAAAACACCAGCGAACCCTTCATATTGGTCTCCAGTTGCCTCTCCACTGCCACCAGGGCTGCAGCAGCTCTCCATCATAGGTTGTCAGCCTGTTATGGCCGTGGAAGAGGTCATGACACTAGGACTCCTTCATGCTAGAATGCCGAGCTACTTCCAAGCTATTTTTATAAGCACGCGCAATGTCTATCAGTGCTTAGTTATTTTTAGAGTGAGTGGCTAGGAGCTGGTCCTGCTCATGCAGTGGATCAGCTAGATAATTACTCGGTGCTGCAGTTCTATAAGTAGCACTGGAGAATGTAATAACGGGTCATCGAAGAATAATAGAACCAACCTTGGGCGGCCTGTTCTTCAGCTATCTGGCCAGGCTGCCTGCCCGGCCAGGCGTTCCAGTCCAGTTCCTCCACATGTTCTAGTGGTTCCATAACACAGCCTCATTACCTAAGCAAGTGAAGGAACACATAGATGGTGGCCACCTCAAAGAATGGAGTTGTGAAGAGGCCATCTCTTTCCAGTTCTGGCTGCTGCTTTCTCACTTCTAGTCATCTATTGATTTTTTTCCTCGAAAAACCTAGTCATTTATTATTGAGTTGCATGCGCAACCAGTTCAATCCAAAAACTTAAGTCAACTTACTTATACAGTTATACTTCAGCATTCCCCTTCACGTGCAGGCTCCCTTAGGCTTCAAACGTGAAAATAGGAGTCAGCTGCAAATATTTTTATTTAATTGCAGCCCACCAGGATTTGAACTCACGACACCTCGCTCTGATATCATATTGAATTATATGCGCCAACCAACTCAACCCAAAAATTTTTGATAGGAAAAGATGGGCAACAATTCACTTATATTTCAACAGCTATCCTTGCCAGTCACTGCCACAACGCCTCTCGCCCATCACAAAATCAATGCCAAATCTCTCCACCACCACCGGACTATTTGAATCACAAGCTCGGTGAATGCTGGTCTGATTGGTCAGTGCTGCTTTTGGTTGAGTAGTGAGCACTTTGCTGCAAACTGCAAGAATGAATCTAGCTACTTCTGTTGTAAGCATGAAGGTCACATAGCTCGCAACTACATGCAACCTCAGTCTTACACTTGTTAAGTTGAATGGCTAGTCGTGTCAGTAGGTGCTCCTCCCAGAGCACCCCAACCAGTCAGGCTGTAGTAGGTGTCAAGAGCCTGCACTCCCAAGGTAGGAGGTCCCTGACTTCGTAGCTCATAGCTGGGTAGAGGAGGTGCCAGGGCGCTGCCTGGACACTGAGCACGGGGATGAGATTGAGAGACAGCAGAGGTGAGGATGTTGGGGATAATTTCTTTCTTGATTCCTCCCACGTTGCTGCTTACATATATATATATAGGAGCTGGCTTATAAGACTGCCAGGCTCCCTACTCTCCTTTCACACTCCACCTCTCATGTTCACAAGACATAAATATTCTAAACCTTCAAACTTCAAACCCCCTCGGTCCCTCCTGGACCCTTGGTGCTCTGGCCAACTGTGCCATTCGTCTTCTTGGAGTGTGAACGCCGGCTGTAATGCCGGCCCCACATCACAGTAGGCGTCACCGCTTGATTCCTCTCCGTCTACAGTTCTGTCAGATGCTGTGCCTTGATCTCCATCCATCAATGAGCCATCTGCTTGATTGCAAGAACTGGAAGTTGTAATCCATGCTCGAGGAGATGGAGTGCAGGGATACTCTCTCAGGCTTCAGTCGCCATCACTGATTGCTCCTGTCCTTTGACGTCTTGGCATAGGTGCAACTAATTGTTGATCAGTTTGATTAAATTCAATCGCCTGTCACCTCTTTGGTGCGAAGGATTTGTGGTCTCACCTTGAAGCCATCAATGATGGATAGTCAGAGAATGAATTTCCTAGTCAAGGTTGCCATGGCGGATAGATGGGATCTGAAGATCCTTGAAGCATCTATATCTGTCCACCTCGGTTGGCAGTCAAGGATCCTGGTTGTCAGGCCACTTCCAATGGGATCTATATCATATTGTGGTCAGTTCGAGTCATTGGTTTCCATCTAGGCATTGTGTTGGTCAAAGAGTCATGTAAGATGGCGTTCAGTCTTTGATTTGGTCAGGTAATGTGTTATTTGATCATTGATTTGGTTGTGCATAAGGTGTTGTCAAAAGCATGCTTGGTCGTAAGGTCATTGTTTTGGTCTTGTAAGGTCATTTGTACTTGACTATTTTTGTCTTTCTTCCCTCTTAACACTAGATTTCCTGCGTGTTTAGAAGAAAAAAAGAACTTTACATATCTGTATAGTCCATTTTTTAATCAGCACACATTGTGTATGATCATATAGTCCTTTTAGGCTTTTAAGAAATAATGCATCTGAAAAAAAAAACATGTTTTAAATTTTTCAAAATACTTGTCAATAAGTTAAGCATCAGTATAAGGCTACAAGCCAAAGTTTAGGTAGTGATTTCCCTGAAACAAGGGGGCACATGAAATGTGCTGTACATGAGTATACCCAAAATTCAGAACAGTTCAAAGGAACCAGTACTCTGAAAAAAAGGAAAGCAGCCTTACCAAGTTTGCAAATTGGTGGTAACTGACGTCCTCTTGTGCGCATTTCTGCGGCCTCATCTGGAGTTAAGCCACCTGGGACCTTCGGCACAAGTCGCGGGGTACACAGGTGCAACAGGTTTCCAGAGCATAAGCGGAAAACATGGGCGGGTCCTGTAATTGTAGTTTCTACCACGAAAAAGAAATATGACGCCCCCTTGGCGGTGTATTACTTTTCCTCCCACTTTTCCTGTTGAAGTATATGATAAAGTTGTCAAAAGAGAGAAAAACGTGCAACCACAGAAATAAGTTCATTAGTTACTATATCTATTACTAGGATGACTTTTAAAAGTATGAATGGTGTATTTGTTTCAAAGGAACAAATGCGAGCCTTTCAAAGTCTCAAGAATGAGTTTTGCATGCCTCTCGGGAAATTTACTTGTTTTCAGACCTTGATCGGACCACATTTTATTTGTGCATTAATATCATTATTGATGCAGCTCAACTAATAATCTAAGACGATTAAAAATGCAATCTAAGAAGTAGATTATGTTCAACTGTGTGATCAATTTTGGTGGCCAAAGATGCGAATGGAATCATGAAAAAGGATTCAGATGGCACCACATAAATCCTATATCTTCCAGCGAAAAAGCATGGCATGCGTTAAGCTTCTTGTAAAAAGAGCAATGCTGATATGCTAGTATAGTTAACATTGGAGAGTTGGATGTCACTGGTAACCTTCTACTACTTTCATAACTCCAAAGTCATGTTTATTGGGTAAGTCAGATGTTTGGCAGTAAATACAATATCATTGAGTTGTTAACCCCCTTCAACTTTAAGTACACCATATATTTCAGCACATCAATTTCTTGGGTTCATATGTGCTTGATTGTCGCGCCAAATTCTGATTTGGATGCCTCATGTCAACAACACCAATCACTTAAGCAATATTTGTGTTAATCCCCTCACACACAGGCACACAACTACTAGAAAGTTACTACTACTCCTTGAGTCCTTGCCGGTGACTTCGCCAGTAATATAGGTACTAAAATTTCAAAGAACTTTGGAAATTCAGAGAAAATGGGTGGGAGCTATTTGTCTTAGCTATACTATATGCCACTATCCCTATTAAATCATGAAATTTTGTCGATGCATGGTCATAAATGCACTACTCTGCTGAATCACCATAGACCATCTTTTACTGTGTGCTTAAATGTGGAATCCTGGAAAAGGAATTATCGCTAAACTTCGGGCACCATGGTTCGCAGTTGAATACATCTAATGAAAAGCGATTTTTTTCTTTGAAGAAAATATTTAAAATTTCTGTGCGGGGTTGTTAGCAAAATATATCCATAGAAACATTTTCTTCAAAATCTTCAAAACTTCTAGAAATATGACTGATACATAGTCGTTTTAATAGCCAACGAAATATTTTCATCGTGGTAGTTTGCAAGTAATACAGAAAATATCATACAATCCTATTTTCATGGATTGTAAGCACCTGTCCAAGAGCCCTATTCACATCCCTGCTCTTCAGCATTAACATGGCAGCTTGCACCCAAAATGCCTAGAACGTAGCAACTAGCTAACTATGATCACAACTGTTGATCAAGACCAATTAAACAGCAAGACAAGCTTCCTATGTAACCATCTGACCGGATTACATTTGATTTGTGTATTGATAAGCATTATTTCTGCAGCTGGACTAACACAAGCAACTGAACCAAAAGGAAGGAGAAAGGAGCTACCTACCTCTAGTTGCTGGCAGATATTATCCATATCCACCGTGCAGACACCTTTGCACCTTATCTTGCAAACTCTTTTCCTCTTCCAATGTGAATGAATGTTCTCCAGCATATTATGTGTCAAACCATCCCTACCTGCCGAAGTTAAAAGGAGACTATAAATTACAGCAGGCAGAATGCACCAACAATCCACATCCTAACTGAATTCGGCAACACAGCTGAATCCACAGCAAGAGGGGGAATGAACCCACCCATATTGAGTTGCCGTTTCGACTTGAGGCACCCTTTCACGAGTTCGGAGACCTCTTCCTTGGTGAGGGGCTCCCCGAGTATGTCCTCCCCTGGACACCGATTGGTACCTGGGCTCCATACCGGCGAGGAACGGCCCCGGTGACTGCACGGGCTTCACCCCCTTCTTGCCCGGTGGTGGCAGCACGAACGAGTCAAACTCGGGAAGCTCCTTGCGGCTCTTGGGCAGCGGCTTCCTTCCCGTCCACGGGCGTGGCGTGGCCTCGGGACCGAACGGCAGGAACGGGGCCTCACGGAGCGCGACGGGCCGCGCGCGCGGGGCCTCAGTGTAGCTGTACTGGAACTCGAATGGCGCGCCATCGAGGCGGTAAGCGAGGCCGCGGTCGGTGACGCGGACTCCGGCGGCGGGCTCATCGGTGTCAACGATGGGGATCTTCTTGGCACGACCCCGCGAGCCTGCAGAGAAGGCCGGATGCGAAGTGGCGGCGCGTCGGGGGCGCTTGGGGCCGGTGGGAGGTTGCTTGGGGTGGGAGAGGCAGAGGCGGATCGAGGCGGGAAGCCGTGGATGGGACTGCTGAGCTGGGGCCAGGAGGGAGCGAGAGGGCAAGGGGCAGTCGCCATGGATGGATGTTTGCCGTGCAAGGGGACGGCAGACAGAGGTTTATCTGCTTCCGTTTCGACGCAGGGATAAGGCAGGCAGGCAGCCCCACGGGATGGACTATTTAGGGGACAGCTTATTGAGGCCAACAAGACGGAGCTCGGCGCGAGCTGCACCGGCGAGGAGGTGGAGCTCGACGCGGAGCCAGCAAGCGCCGTCGCTCCCGCCTCCGCCCAGGAACTGTTGCCTCAGAGGCTCAGACTTCCGCCATCGCCGCACAGGAACGATTCTTCAGTTCGTGCCACGAGTGGATAAGGAGGAAAGAGCCAGGAAGAATAAATAAATATAATAGAATTATTAAAGGAAAAGAAAAAAAAGAGAAAAACAAAAAACAAAAAGGGTATTAGAATAATTTTTTTCATAAGTTTTTTTACCAAAAACGTAACCAAAACAGTACCTATAAAGCTATTTCTTATAGTTAAGCATAAAACCAATTCACTATGAAGTTATTAAACTGTAAAAGAAACAAACCCTTACTGTTGCTCCATTATTACAAATATGAGTATACAACACATCTATGTACCTCAGATGATTGATTAACTTTAAAAAAATCGGTAAGGCATAGCAATAAAGATACTTGTTAGATAAAACAAGCATATTAAGTCTAATCTAATAAGAGCATCCCTACAAAAGTTAAGAGCGAGGCTAGCAATTAGCAAGCTAAAACAAAGCGAACTTCTACCCAATTCTAGTGAGGAAGTACTGCACACTAGAACACGTGATTACTCGAGTTAGCTACACCTCTTATCAAACTTCACAACACAATCCCCAAGCTAGAGAGACACAACTAACATAAGCTATGATTGCACAAAGTAAAGGCACATGTTTAGTGATGCAAACCAAGAAAGACAAGTTGACACAGTGATATTTGCCCGATGTTGGATTGCTTGTCAACAACCTACTCCTTATTAAGATGCTTAAATGATTGATGCTCCTTCGTAAGTTAAACAAGCCCTCAAGCTTAGCCTCAACATGGGGCTTGCTTATGAGTCAATTGATTAACTTGGACACTCAACAAGTCTTGATTCCAATAGAGTTGTTTTAGCACAAGAGCCCATCGTAAATCTTCTCCGTCAAAGCCACCCACAATCACCAAATGGTGCTCAGTGGTGTTGTTGCCTCCAAGTCCTCTAGGCAGCGGCAACCATCAAGCGCAATAAAAAAAAAAACTTGTAGCCAAAAAGATGAACCAATGCCACCATATGTAAACCCTCGATGCGGGAACAATAGATCTTCTCCAATTTCACCAAAACACAATCTCAAGTGAGCAAGTATGAGTGGAGGCCTAAATTGAGCTCTAAAATGTGCGAATATTAGCCAAGGGCCCAAGAGAGGTTAAGGGTTGTTGATTGGTTGATGACCCAAAGTTACTTACCAAAACTTAGACAAAGTCAAAATTCTAGCAACCATTTGGTAGGCTACCGATCTGCCAACATCCACAATTATCACATGTCAAAATTTTTTCTTACCAAATTTTTGGTATGGTAATTTTGTTAGCCAACCAAACAAGCCCTAAATGCTTGAGCGCACCACTTGTTTTTTTTTCATACAAAACTAACCATTACCAACTTTGGCTCTGCAGACGTAAACATCAGATAGCCATAGTGAGCATTAGAGTGCTCACACTAGTGCTATCTAGCAGTCGGGTTATCACCTTCCATAACACTTTGAGTTGAGCTTAGGCTTAGTAGCACGATAGCCTCCACTTGAGTTGAGTTAAAACTAATCATTACCAACTTTGGCCCCAAAACGTAAACATCGTATAGTTGTAGTGAGCATGGCACTAGAGCTATCTAACAATCGAGTTATCGCCTTTCTTTGTTGGATGTGTATGCTTTAATTGAGCTTAGGCGTAGTAGCGCAACAGATTCCACTTTGAGTTTATGAGCTGAGTGTGTGTTTATTTGTTTAGCTCGACTAAAAATATATATTTATGTGGTTTTGTTATATGACATGAGATGCATCACGTAGGGAAAAAAGAACATGATGTTTATTTTGTTAATCTTGTGCATGTTATCATATTAACATTTGTTCTCTCCCTCTTGATAAAACTTTATCTTTTTTGAGAAAATGAAATCACGTATATGTACCGATAACAGCACACTAAGCAACTCTAATAGAAATCCTTAAATTAGAGGTTTTGTTTTTTTATTCGAGGACTTTCCTCACTTTTTAGGGTCTACATTTTTCATCTACTCTAATAGGAGCCTTCAAAACCTTCTAGTAAACACAAGCATATGGGGTTCACTCCTTTATTCACTTGTATCTATCATCGTTAGAATTGACTGAGCTATAAGGTCATGGGGAGGAGGGCAAGGAGCATCGAAGATGTCAATGAGACAACACTTGTGGTAGGTTGAGTGCCTCCTATGGAGAGGAGCCATGCCGCTGATAAGGGGCTCTGCCAAAGGGCCGGGAGAGGAACAAGACATCGACGAGGGAGGGAGTGAAGGAGAGGGGGGGGGGATTTTCTAGGAAGAAGTAGGAATTCTTCCTACATATACTCTCTTGAATTTAGGTTTTAGATACATTGCATCCTTGTATCTAGATAGAAAATCCGTAACATTTTATTGTCCATGCGTTATGTGCCATTTGCCATATAAAGACCTTTACCTTGTTAGACACATTTAATCTCCATATTTCCTTCCATTATCATAGAAAGTAGCACAAGAAGTTGATGCATCGGCTCCATTTTTTTCTTATCAAGGATTTGAACGCCAAGGCATAGGTCGACTCTACTGAAAAGACTCCTTTGGGGTCAGGGTGCCAAGCTAGAAAATCCTCTGTATCTTGCACAATTGGAAGAGACATAATTATTCTTGCATCTTTTTTCCCAAAATTTGTCTTTAATTAATTGTTCATCCCAACAACATGTCCATATTCGGCAATGTTAGGCGCCGACCGGTCGGCGCATAGATATTTCGCCGACCACCACCCTTTGGTGGGTTTGAAAGGCCCGCATGGCCCAAGGCTGCTTGGGGGCGGCGACGAGCGGGACGGAGGCGGAGACAAAGGCCGCGGCGCCGGCGAAGCTTCCCTCGTTAGGGTCGGCGAGCTCCCTCTTCCCCCTCCTATTCTTCCCCGGCTATAGAAAGAGCCGGTCGGCTGGCCGCGACCCGTCGCCGACACGGCGGCATGCGGTCTTGATTCGGCCGGTGAGGCGGCCCGGCGTGGGGGCGCCCATGCCGAGCCGAGGGGCGGGGTAGGACCCATTCGGCCGGGTATGGGTAGGCGGCGAGGGGAGGGAGGTCGTCCATGGCGGTGTGTTCGACCTCGAGGCGGCGGGAATGGCGGCTAGGGTTTCAAATGAGGGAGAAGAAGAAAGATGGAAGGGGAGTAGGCGGCGAGGGAGCTTCGGCGAGCCCTAGGGGCGCCCGGCGGCGGGGGCGGAGGCGGTGGCGGCGGGGCGAAAAGGCGTCGGGAGGAGGAAGATGAAGGTGGCGCCGTGACGGGCCTTTAGGTGGGGGCTAGCCCACCCACGCCTAACACCCCGCCCATATTAACGTATATGTTTTTTTGTCTCTCCATTTAAAATGAATCATGAAAAACCACAATTTATGGCACTTTGTAGCATGTAGCCGAAGGCAGCGGAACGTGAGCCCAACAGAGCTTAGATGGGCCGAGAAATTTTTCCTCTCCGCCTTACTTTGGTTGGACTGATATCTTCACCCGAGCCCAGCCCAACGGGAGCTTAGTTGGGCCGAGAATTTGGATGGAAAAAAAAGTCCAGATTCCCTCCCCCAACTATCACGAAAGTTCACTTTTCCTCCCTCGGTAGCTAAAAGCCCAGGACAAATCACCTCCCTCAACTTTTCAAACCATGCAAATTACCTCACTTTCGGCGGTTTTGTGGGCGGTATTGCTTTCTGATAACGGTTTGCCTTTTCTTTTTAAAAAAATTAGATTGAATCTTTGAAAAATCATAGTAAATCATAGAAAAATCATAAAATAAAAAAAATCTAATTTTGTTGGACTCCAAATGATTAGATCTACACAGTGAATATATAATATGATATACTTTAATATAAAAGTTTTTGCTTTCGAAGGTTTTGTTTTTTTTTTTTTTATTTATTAAATTTGAATCTTTGAAAAATCATAGTAAATCACGAAAAAATCATAAAATAGAAAATCCAAGTTTGTTAGACTCCACATGAGTAGATCTACACATTGAATATATAATATGATATGCTTTAGTCTAATAAAATAATTATAGAAGTTGCGACTACGAATTATTTCAATAAATTACACAAAAGTATAGATCTAAAGCTACAATAAAAATTTTGTATTGAAGCATACCATATTATATATTCATTTGCGTAGACATGCATATGTGCAAAGATAAAAAAATAGATTTTTCTATTTTATAATTTTTCTCGTGGTTTACTATGATTTTTAAAGATTCACCAAATAAATATAAAAGAAAAAGACAAAACCTTCATAGCAAAAACTTTGTACTAAATCATATCATATTATATATTCAATGTGTAGATCTAATCATGTGGAGTCTAACAAAATTGGATTTTTCATTTTATGATTTTTGTGATTTACTATGATTTTTGACGATTCAACCGATTTTTTTAAAAAGGAAAAGGCAAACCGTTGTTATCAGTAAAAACCGCCTCAAAACCGCCGAGGCGGCGAATTTGCATTGCCAAAAGTTGAGGGAGGTGATTTGTGGCCCCGTTTTGGCGTTGAGGGAGGAAAAGTGAATTTCGTGATAGTTCAGGGAGGGAATTCAGACTTTTTCCAATTTGCAGATCGATCGTGACGGAATCACGGCGATTTCACCGAATTTTTCCCTGCAACAACTACAGAACAGAACAGAAGTACACCCATCGGTTCCAACGACCCCTCCCTCCACCTGCTCCGCTTCCCACCTCGTGCTCGCCGCTCCACTGAGTCCAAGCCGAGGAGGCGGCCTCCTCACGCGCGAGCAGCCATGGCAGGTGAGTTCATCCCCACTTTCCCCACCGTTCCCACTTCTCTAATCCGTGCTGCGGCGCTGTACAGCTCTTTTGATCTGCCCGGCCGAATCGAATAGTAGGCGAACCCGAACCCATGGATCGGCTACTCTATCCTTATAAGCCTCGGAAGGTTCGGGAGGGTACGAGCGTGGGCAGTGGGCTTCAGATACCGTAGCTGAACAGGGGGCATACATATGGACGTTGTTCCTCTCGTAAGATGTCTGGAAAATTAAGGGAACTGTTTGAAAGAGAAACCGCAGGAGAAAAACCCTTAGCATGTCCAAGTCTAATAAACATGGTCCAAACTTTTTTTTTTTTTTTTTTTTTGGAAATCTACATATCATTGTTAGGCAGTAATATTTATTTGTATATATTTGAAACATTGCTCTAAAAATTATAGAATGAAGCTACTTAAACTCAGTTTGCTCCCCTAAAACTCTTTCTCAGCCTTTTTCTGTGTACCCAAATGCTTAAATTAAAAGATAACACAAAACAAGTTAGTGAACTAGGCCGCATTCAACCTGACCTAGTGACACTTATGTCCCCACATGGACCTTAGGTCCGAAAACTTAGCATCCAAGGTTACTGGTTATGTTTGAAATTAAAAGGGCAGAAAGTTTGCAACAACCTCTTGAATATCTTTCATTATGCTTGTAAATTTGTTTAAATAAATTACTTCAGAATGATACCTTATCAGAAGACTAGTAACTGTTGATTTACGATGCACCTTTCTAGTTATATGAGGTGGCTGGGAGCAGCATTATCTGTAGTAATGTCAATAACTGTCAGAGCAATGTGGTGCAAGGGGATCTACATGAACCTGCTCTCACTAAGAAGTGGATGTAGAGAAGAAAGCACAGAGTATCTAAGGTGGTGCATGTGTGGTCCAAAATTTGTCTGGTCCCACGTGAGGTCCCTCTCTGTTTTGATCAATTAGCGGATTTGTAAATTGAAATCAACACTTCAGCCTTCATGTGGTGTTTGTCCTATAGGTTGTGAATATATCTGCCTTCATGTGGTGTTTGTCCAAAGAAAATGGTCATCATGATGCATATTCAAGCGAACAATTCCACCCTGGTTAAACCACATCCTGATCAAAAGCACATTAGCTTCTTTGTAGCTAACTATCCAGGTTCTTGTGCCCAAGTTGAGAAAAAGGGTTTGTGAAAGAAAGGGAGCAAATGTTAGTGACTTCATTTAACTGGTGAAAATTTATGCATTCATTCATGGTATTTGAGAACAACCGAAAACAAACCAATTATCTTGTACAATATCTTAAACTAACATTAGAGGGAGATCTGATAGATTTGGCAATTTGTGCAGCATTATCAGCGAAGACCATACAAAATGCATTCTTGGCACAACATCACCCACGGACTAGGCATGGTACAAGATATCCCAGTGACTTTTGTTCGCTCAGCATGCATTCCTTCCAGGAATGTAGATTGACAGTGGCTGATTCTTCAGCCAAATGGTTAAATACCACATCAACAACCACATCAACACTATGGACTAGCTTCAACAAACAAGCAGGCATTAGTTGCAATGGTGTGTTCTAGGCTCTCATTGATCAGGTTGCTCACTAGTGTTGCGTAGAAATTGTTTTCGCTTGTTCGTTTTGAAGATTTTATTTCAGATAATGTGTAACTATCAATATCAGATCATAGCTTGGCCCCTTTCTTTGTTATAAGTATGTTCATGCATGTTCAAGTGTGAAGTATTGCTTACAGTAACTTCATTGCAGCTGCTCAAGGTGGCACTGTTGTCTCTTCCTCTGAGAAAGTTGAGTTTATGAAGCTTCAAAATGGCAGGTATATAGTTCCTATGACAATCTAATTTGTTTACAGTGATATAGTCTCATTTTACTTTATAAATATAATATTAGAAATATTAGGCTTTTATGTTATATTTTAAATACCATGTAATGTAAGTGCTACTTAGTTGCTCAGGTATTTTGACAAAGGTCCTTTCGTGAGTGTTAATTGCTCAGGTGTTTTGACAGAGGTTCATTTTTTTTAATTTTGTACACACTGGTATGGGATGGTCAGAGTGGACTTTATGACATTAATTAGCCTAGTAACTGGGTGGGGCTGGGGCTGTGAGTTCATATATTCACTCAGTCCAATTTATAAGGCGTACTCTAACATATCACGGTCGCCTAAATTATACTTTTATCATTCATTTATTTTATATTATTTGTTTATGAGTATTGGATAGTAAATTTTATTATGAATTTAATATTATCAAGTTTGTATTACTGGTCAGGCCTCACCCCTTTGTCAGCCTTTTATAGTTTAACCGACTTAAAGAAACAACCCTAGCCTGGCCCGGAGTGAGATGGTGGTGTTTGTAAGGGGTCGATCCTTCTGTCTCTATAATGCAATGATACACAGATCTCCTGTGTATTCGAGAAAAAAAAAAAGTTAAAATTTGCTGGCCAAATTATTGGTCAAGGATTATAAAGTTTTACCATTGACTTATGCAAAATGTCTTATAAACTGGACCAGTGGGAGTAGATGCTGTTAGTTCTCTGTGTTATTTTTTTCAAAGAAAGGGACTATAACTATATTTATAGAAGGTAATAATAAACTACCTTTGAGCAATAGATTATTGTTCTGCTGATTATAGATATTCACAATATGCTGTTAAGCCTTTTTTTGCTGTTAAGCCTGCATGGATCGTTATATTAGTAGAAAATAGAAATCATATAGATGAAGATATGTGTTAGTGCGATACATGTCATGCTTGTTATGCTGTGTTCTGATCCACTCCTCTTTCAACATGAATTAATTACTTGACACTGGTGTTAGCAGGGGCAATCGGTGCTCTCAGTTGAAATTCTTATTGCTTCTCTGTTTTTTTGAAGTGTCTTATTGCTTCTCTGTTAACTTGATGTATTTCTGTTTTATGCAATTTTGTAAAAACTAACATCAAACGGAATACCTTCTTCATTCCATGGACCATGATAAGAACCATTTCATCTAATTTATGGGCCTTTGGTGATCTTTTTGGAGTAATGCAATTATTGAACTGATATTGTTCCTTTGTAATGTGAAATTGGTAGAACAAAGTTGATGCCATTTAAAAAGGCTTTATTATCTTTTTTTTTTTTTTTAAAAAAAATAACTTTTAGAGACAGCTATACATCTGTTAAAAGTGGTAATGAGTGAATCAGTTAAACACTTAAAAAAACGTTCTTAGTTTGTTAATTACTGTTGTAAGGTGTTATATGTGTGATTTATTGAGGCTGTTTTTTTTTGCAGTGATATTCGGGTGTTGCTGTTGCTGGGGTTGAAGGTGAGCCTGTCAACCTCACGGAACCTGCCACTGAAGCTATAGCTGCAGCTTTTGCTGCATGGCTGTTAAACAAGAAGAAAGCAGATGGTTTGAGACGTTTAAGAATCTCTGTTGGACATGATTCACGAATTTCTGCACATAAATTGCAGGTGGTTCTTGTTTTTTGTTCATTTAATTAATCTTATGAACCAAAGTTAGAAATATTTTAATCCTTTATTTATTATTGGTTGCCAAAATCCTGTTTCAACTAGTGATAGTTCCATAGTTTGGCCTTCTCAAACAGGGTTATATAGCAAGCATCTGTAATTGTGTGACAACTATTTAAATACTTGTACGTTTGCCTGTTGCAGCTTTCTTCTCCTGTTGATAATAATTTTTCATATTTAAATAGCACACGAGTAGTATTTGTTTCTTGGTGGCAAGTTCTTGTAAATATGAAAATTTGGTGGAATCCCTTCTTACATGAAGGCATGTGCATGCTTAAAGTAGAAATGAATTACCCACTTTTCCTCATTAGCTTAGACTTTTTGTGTTGACCTGGTTGGTCATTGGTGCATGCAACTCAATATGGTATCAGGGCCACACAGGCGCAGTTAAATAAAATAATTGAAGCAGGAGCATCTGCCTAAGGAAACATGTATATGTCCGCTCAAATAGATACATTATTATCCCTCATGGCAAGAGTTGTCTTCTTTACAGTTTACAGGATTTGTCAGTGATCTGATTTCCATTCACCTTGTTTTTATGTTCTACTTCTAACCGCTTTTTCACATTGTTTTTATAAATATTAATTATAAATGCACCTTTATGGTAAAAAACCAAACGAAAAATATTCAGATCTGACAAGTTTACTATGTTTGAGCAGCACACTTGCCATTTTTTGTGTTATTAGCCACTAACAAGTTATTGTTGTCAGAATGCAGTTACTCATGGAATCACTTCTGCTGGACATGATATCCTACAGTTTGGGTGAGTTGAACCTTTATTTTTTGTTTACATACATTTATGCAAGATCTTTATGTTTATAGAGCCATTCTAATTTAGACACCCAGAAGTTTGTTCTTTGATTCCTTCGTCATGTGTATTCTTTCCCGATAATTTTCACACATCAATTCTTTGGAAACAACAATGCATAATTCTAGCCATATAAAATGGTTTCAATAGCTTCTCCAGTTTGATAGTTTCCTCAGAACTTTGTTACCTAATAAGGAAGACAAATATTCAGTTCTGACAATGGATTATGCATACATGTAGATTGGCTTCAACACCAGCAATGTTCAACAGTACACTTACGGAAGATGAGAGAAGTCATTTACCTGTTGATGGAGCCATAATGATAACAGGTATTTTCTGTAGTTTGATGTGGACCATTTTAAAACAAATTTCAATGTAAATGCCTTTGCAAAGGGAAACAAATTTGCGACTTGCCACATGAGTTATGTCGCTAACACTATTTTTCTTCATCTGGAGTTTTGTTTATTTAGTTTGAGCATGGTTGATCATTGTTACTATCTTTAATGGGCCAAACTTTTCTATCTTGGTAATGGCCTGACACTTGTTTACCTTGGATGGCCCGACACTTGTTTAATGGGCCAAACTTTTTTTTAATTGTGGCATGCAACTAAACAGAATTCATGACATCCAGAACTGCTAGTATTTAGTGGATGTTTCTCAGAGAATCTATTTAGTGGGACTTCAATCTCTGATTTTCTATCTTGGTAATAAATGACTCCATCTGTTTTCAGATTTAATAAAATCAGTTCATTTAACTCACTTTATCATAGGAAAAGTCCAACTTATCCCCTTCGTACTTTTTACGAGTTCTAACTTCTGTCAGCTATTAGCGCTCACTCTGAACTCATTTCAGAGATGATTATTGTTGCTAATCTGTTCACTGCTGAACCTTGGTGCCGGTCTCTGCCAGACTGCGTGGATTGCTTCAATTTGGATTATGCTTGGATGTTTGATTTGGGGACCCCTCAGGATGCAGAAATCCAACTTAGCATATTCATATGTTACGCATATATTGTTTGATTCCTACATTGGCTGTTTTACTCTATTCTTAATTCAATTCTTGTGGTCTTCCTATGTTATCCAATCCGATTCGTCACCTGCTTGTTAGTTTTCCTTTATTGCGATCCAAACATTCCCTAAATTTTATTGGATGCCAGGAGAAGTTTTAGGTTCAAAAGGTAGATAAATAAATGCAACTTAATTGATGATCTTCATATGTAGTTTCATGATTATTGAGTATGACTATTCTATTGTTCTCTATAATCTCTATGATATTGTGATTATATGGAGTTACGGATGCTCATTTTTTGCAGCTTTCAGTTCAAGCCACAAGTTCATACCATTTCCACTTTTCAAAAGTGTTTGGAAATTTTATAGGGGAGCTAACTTTTGGGGGATTGTTCTACTTTACAGCAAAGCCATCTTCCCTACAATCGGAATGGTCTCAAGTTTTTTACAAGTGATGGTGGGCTAAATAAAGCTGACATCAAAGATATCCTGGAGCGTGCTTCCAAAATATCACGAGGAATCACATGGTAACCTGAAAGAACAGGGGAAACTTTGAAGGGAGTTGTGGCTAATGTTGACTACATGTCAATTTATGCTTCTGATCTTGTACAAGCAGTTAAATAAAATCTGCTGGAGACAAAGGTGCTTTCATTTGCTATATTTTGAAACTCATTTTTAACTAACTAGGCCAGTACGCTGTTAAATTTCTTGTCTGAGACTTACATTAACTTTTCATATCCAGTTATCCACCGATATTTTCTGCAATGTATTTTATTACTTTTGTGTGCTCAATCAAATTCAGTGCCTTTTGTCCTCCAGTTGCACCTTTTTAGTCCATTAGGGCCTGTTTTGATAGGTGAGGAGATTCCCTTCCATCTAAACAAGCCCATACGATTTGTTGCAATACCGACTCATTGTTTGAGTTTTTCTTTAGCTTATAATTATGATTTATAGACACCATGGAGGGCAGGCCTGGTGCAGTTGGTTGGCGCTAGCTCACCGGTGCCAGATCGTGGGTCGGCGCCACTCACACAGTTTTACTGTAGAGGATAGGCTGGCTCGTGTAATCCCTTCCCCAGACCCCACTCGTGTGGGAGCCTCTGGCACTGGGTCTGCCCCTTTTTTAGACACCATCCTATTTTATATTCATATTTTTTATTTTTCTGCACTTCTTTATACACAGCAGAAATTAGATATAGTGAAATTTTCTGAAATGATTGAATGTCAATCATTAATATGACACAATTTTAGGCTTCAGAAAAAAAAAAAACTAATGAAACAACTTATGATGGTTATGTTTGTTTTTCTTTGGCCTTAGAAAAACCATTGGAGGGACTGCATATAATCGTTGATGCAGGGAATGGTGCTGGTGGTTTTTTGTGGTAATGTGTTACACTTCCAAAGTCCTGTAGCAATTTACATTTTTAGCCTTGGTTCATTGTTATGTTGTATATCATTACCTTCGGTCAAATGGTTGATCAGTCTATTGAAATGCTTCACACTCTCCTCTCTGCAGTTTAATAGGTTGATAAGGCTTTGTTTGTCATTGAGATGGATTATTGATAATCTTGTTTGGTGGAACTTTTAGAAATACTAATGCTGGCCAACTGTTTTTATTCTAATCCAAGTGTGAGAAAATCAACTACTCAGCAGTTGTGTAACACATTTTTATCTAGACTTTGTTAGTGTATATGTGTAGAGGCCCATGAGGCTAGGCCCATGAGGCCCATGTACATCAACTATATTGCCCACCCTTCTAGGGTTTGGAGGAATCTGAGACAATCATTGTCCTAACATGGTATCAAAGTCGGTCTCGAGTTCAAATCTGGTAGAGGCAATTTAAGTCCTCCGCCCCTTTATTTTTCCACGTTTGCTCTCTGGTCGCGTGCGTGGGGGGTGTTGAAATGTGTATAAGTGCATTGCCCACCTCTTCCCAATAGCTTAAGCTTTTGGGTTGAACCGATCGGTGCGTGCAACTTAACATGGTATCAAGCTAGGTCCTTTTTCTTCCCCGTCCAGCCCGACCTCCGGCCCGCCGCCGCCCATAGCCGGCCGGCGGCCGCGCGGCCGCCCTTCCCGGCGCGCCCCCCGGGTTCCTCTCCCTCCACTCCTTCCCCTTCCTCTCCTACACCGACACCTTGATGCGGCACGGACGCTGGGCGCGGCGCGCCGTCAAATGCGGCCCTTGTTGCGTGGGCGCGGAAACCGCTCCTTCCTCTTCCTCCGGCGCCGCCGGCCCTCCTCCTCCCTCCGCGCCGCCTCTCCCCTCGACCCGCCCCCTGGAGATCACCACCCGGGCGCCGCGCCGCCGCTGCTGGCCGCCGCAGCCGCACCGCCGCCGCCCGCGGGCGGAGGTTTGGGCGCTGGCGGGCACCCCTGGCGCGGGCGGACTCGGCGCCGGGACCTCCTCGAGGACGACGAGGCTGCCGGGATCGGGCCCCGACTTCCCGTGGAACCCGCCCGCCCACCGGCGGCCATGGTGCTGTTTTTGGTGCCTGGTGGAGGCTGGCCGCCGTCCTGCTCCCGCCCATCTCTACGGCCGGGTGGGGTCTCGGGATGCACCCGCGGGATGCACCGCTCACCGTGGCCGCTCTTGAGGGCAAGGGTGTTGTCGATGGTGCTCCTGGACCAAACGCCGAGCTTGCCCGTGCCCCTTCGGCGGCCAAGGTCCAGGCCGGAGGCGCAGGGCGTGTTCGTGCCGCTGCCTCGCTTGGGAGCCGACGCCCCGATGCTCTCGCACGCCCGGGTGGCCGAGGCGGGCTCGTCCCTCCGTCCCCACCCCGTCTTCACGAACACGGCGCCACTTCTTCCTCCCGGCGAGCACACCCACCTCCAGGTGCCCTCTCCACCGGCGTCGACCACCGATCCCATGGTCGCCTACCACCGCACCTCCAGGCCGCGGCCGTCACGAGCGTCAAGAACACGGTCACCGTCGTGCTCGACTCCACGCACACCTCCTACGCTCGTTGGCGTGATCGAGATGCTCCTCGCGCTTCGTCGCTCGCGCCATCGGCGACCACGTGCGCCTCGACACACCCTTCGCGGCGCTGGATGCGGCGTGGCGGCGCCTCGACAGCGTCGCCTCTGTCTTGGATCGTTAAGGACCATCTCCCTCGAGATCCGGACACCGTCCGGCTCACGGTGCCTGCCTTGCGCGATGCGGCTCGCCATCGAGGACACTTCTTCGCAACGCCGAGGCCCGGTCTCTCCAGCTCGAGGCGACTTCCGTGCCTTCGTGCGGGGGGACCTCTCTTAGCTTGAGTCTCTTGCCCGGCGGATGAAGATAAAGGCCCGGCGCTCTCCGCGACATTGGGTACCCGCTTGACGGCCGTGTCACGGTGCTCAACCTCTGCGAGGCCTCAACGGACCCGTTCGGCGCACCTGAGGACTTGGATCACTCGTCGGACACCGTTCCCCCACCTTCTGCAGGTCGGGGCGACCTCGTCCTTGAGGAGCTCGGATGGGGCCGTGCCACACAACCTGCTGCACCGCCCCGCTCCCGCCCGGCGCTGCGTCCTCTACCTCGTGCTCGTCGGCGCCCGCCTCCTCCCGGCCAAGCGGGGTGGAGGTGGCCGGGATGATCGCCGGCGGGTGATGGCCGTGGCGGTGGTGGTCTTTGGGCGGTACCGGGCGGGCGGAGCCGGGCCGGGCCGTGGCGGACCCACTCCACCGCTGGGCTTCCACTTCGAGCTTCCGGTGCGCCCCGGTCCTCCTTCACCAACCCATGGGCGGGGCGCATCTCCATGTGGCCGTTCCTCGGATGTGGCGGCGGGAACACTCAACCTCCACTCGGGCGGTCGCCATGTACTCCACCATGGCTCCTCTACCGCCGACCGCTCCCTCCGCCCAGCCCGTCCCGGCGGGGGGGTGGAATCAACGGAGCTCGCCGATCCTTGACACCATGGGGTCGACACCGCCTAGGTGGATTGTCGACTCGGGCTTCCTACCACCCTCGGGATCTTGGTGATATACTCTCGACTCTTCGACCGCACCCTTCTTGCCCTTCTTCTATCATGGTGGGGAATGGTTCATCTTCAGGTCACCTCTGTGGGTTACGCTCCCGGTCCTTTTAGTCTTTTCGAATGTTCTTGTTGCTCCTCGGATGGTCCACAATCTTCTTTCTATTCGTCCGGTTCACTTTAGCGATAACTCTTGTTACGCCGAATTTGACACCGGTCTTCTTGTGAAAGATTTGGCTTCCGGCGACCACTCCTCCGATGTGAGAGCACGGGACCCCCTTACACTCTTAAGCCTTCCGTCTTCTGCTGCTTTGCTCTTGCCGTGACGCCGTCTTCTACCATCTGGCACCGCCCGACGGTCATCCCTGTCGGCGTTTTGGCTCGGCTTCGATCGTAGTGCGGACATCTCTTGTACTTTCGTACTCATGCCGAGCATCTTTGTCATGCGTGTCGGCTCGGTCGTCATGTTAGACTACCTTTTTCTTCTTCTTCTTGGCGTGCTACGCATGCCTTTGATCTTTGTACCTGCGTGATTTGTGGACCTCTCTGTCTGTAGAAACATTTCACGGGCTCAAATATTATCACGGTGTTGGTTGATGATTTCTCTCATTACTCTTGGACTTTTCCGTTGCGTGCTAAGTCCGAGGCGTTTCCCCACCCTCCTCCACTTCTTTGCACGGGTGTCCACTCGGTTCGGTCTCACCGTCAAGGCCGTCCCAGTGCGACAACGAGGCGTGAGTTCGATAACAACGCCCTCGTTCTTTCTTCCTCTCTCGGGGTGTTCAGCTGCGCATGTCTTGTCCGTATACTTCTTCCCAGAGCGGCAAGGCTGGCGGATGATCCGCACCACCGAACGATATCATGCGCACTATTCTTCGCCTCTCGCCCCCTTACGGGCCGAGAGCCTCCACACCGCCACCCACCTCCTCAGCCGTCTTCCGTCCACTTGCTTGTCCTGCTCCCCTCCCCCACCACGCCCTCTTCGGTTCCCCTCGTACCTATGATCACCTCAGGTGTCTTCGGGTGTGCCTGTTACCCAAACACCGCGCCATCAAGCCTCACAAGTTGGCGCCCCGTCGACCGGCAGTGTTCCTAGGCTACTCCCTTGACCATAAGGTACCACAAGTACGACCTTTCCTCCCACCGAGTCCTCATCTCCCTAAGACGTTGTCTCGACGAGTCGGATTTCTACCCAATTCTTCCACACCTTCCACCCCCCGGCCGAAATGAGTCCCTGTTTACCGACCCTGGTTCAGCCCACCACCACCGCCTCTTTCGCGTACCTGTGCTCACCGTCGCTGGCCACGCGCCGCCCTCGAGCCCCCGCCGCGCCACGCGCGGCCCCGGGAGCCCCCGCCCGCGCCACGCGCGGCCCCGCAGATCCCCTCGCCGCGCCTTACGCGGCCCCCGGGCACCCGGCCGCGCCACGCGCGTGACCGAGGGAACAAATACGCCACGCGCGCTCCCGGATCCTCGCTGCTCCCTATTCGCAGTCGGGACCCGGGCGTGGCGGGCCACGCAGTGTATCGCGTCAGGGCTGCCCCCGGCGCCGTACCTCGAGGACCGACTCAGGCTACTCCGCCACCGCCTCCACCTCTCCACCACCGGGAATCTCAGGTTACCCCGCGTCTACCACCGCGATCCTTCGCCGAGACTCCCCGCCACACCTCACCCGATGGTGACTCGCCATGCGGTGAGGGTTCTCCGCCCCGCGGCCCTCTCCGCCACCGAAGCGTCGCCGGTCTCTCCGATTCCTTCCTCCGTCTCGCGCCGCATTGGTAGATCCCCAATCGGCGGCGCCGGCGATGGAAGAGGAGCATGAGGCTCTTCTTGCCAACCGGGCGTGGACCTTGTGCCGCGTCCGTGCGGTGGCGAAATGTGGTCCTGAGCAAGTGGATCTGGGCGCATAAGCGTCGAGGTGGCCGACGATGCAGAACGCTACAAGGCTCGTCCCAGGTACTCGAGGGGCTTCACCCAAATACCGGGGTTGATTATGATGAGACCTTCATCCGGTGGTCAAGCTCGCTCTGATCGCCTGATCCTCTCACTTGCTCTCTCGCTCTTGGCGGTGCATCGGCTAGATGTCAAGAATGCCTTCCTCCATGGCACCTTGTCCGAGACATTATCTTGCGGCCCGGCCAGGCCGGGATTTGTCGATTCGGTCGGCTGATCGGTTTGCCCGGCTCAACAAGTCACTATATGGTGCGAGCGGGCTCCTCGTGCTTGGTATTCTCGGTTTGCCACCTACCTTCTCACCTTGGGGTTCGAGAGGCCAAGTCGGACACTTCTCTGTTTGTCTATCGCCACGCCGGTGGGGGCGCCTACACCGCTACTCTATGTTGATGACATTGTCCTCACGACCTCGGCCCGCTGACTTCTCCGGGTCATATCGGCCTTGCGGCGGGGAGTTTGCCATGAAGGATCTTGGTCCACTTCACCACTTCCCGGGGGGTTCTTGTGGAGTCTCGCCCTTCGGGTTGTTCTGCACCGGCGGCGGTATGCTACGGACATACTCGAAGCGGGTCAGAGATGACGCAATCGTCACCCTTTGTGCTCCACAGTTGATACCCAGCGAGTCAATGGCGATGAAGCGACCACGTGGCGGATCCCCATCGCCTTCCGGAGTTTGGCCGGTGCCTCCGCACTTCACCTTCACCAGGGCGACACATCGCTGCACGCCGCTCGCCAGATCCCGTCTCATACGATCCACGGCACCCCATCTTGTCGCTGCGATGCCGCCTTCCGCTATGTTCGTGGCACCGCTGACTCTGCCCGATGCTCCACCGGTCTCCCTCCACTACGTCGTCTACACCGACGCCGACGGCGTCGTCTGACACTCGCCGCTCTACCTCGGGTATGCCGTCTTCCTTGCGGCAACCTCGTCTCCTAGTCCTCCAAGCGGCGGCCGGTCGTCTCCCGCTCGGTCGGCAGAGGCGAGCCGGTCGTTGCTAACGGTGTCGCGGAGGCCTCCACGCTTCGTCGGCTCTTGGCTGAGCTTCACGGCCCACGACAAAGACCACACTTGTCTCGCGATGTCGGCGCCGTCTACCTCTCCACCAACCCGTTCGGCATCGGCCGGACGGCATGTGGAGATCGACTTGCACTTTGTCCGAGACTTGGTTGCCATCGGCCATTGTTCGGGTGCTCCATGTACCGACCACCTCCCGGTTCGACATCTTCACCAAGGGTCTGCCCTCATCGACCTTCTCCGAGTTCGATCCGGCCTCAACGCGTCGCCGGTGGCTAGTTGTGACTGCGGGGGCCCCCGTGTGTTTGATTTCTTTCATGTCCAGTCTTGATCTCCGCTGCGCCGGTAGTTCGAGTTGCGGGGGATGTTAGTGTATATGTGTAGAGGCCCATGAGGCCCATGTACATCAACTATATTGCCCACCCTTCTAGGGTTTGGAGGAATACTGGATAATCATTATCCTAACCGGACTTAGTTGGATTTCGTAACAATCTATGATATCTTCGTTATTTGCTTCCTATATACCAGCCTAAAAACAAAAAGACTTTAATTGGATTTCCGTAACAAACTATGACATCTTCAGTTATTTGCTTCCTGTATAACAGACGCAAACAGATCCTTAATGGCTTAATGTAACAACTAGAGGAATCAAATTATTTGAGTTTGAATTTTCAAACATCCCCCCCTCAGAACACGCAATTTCCAACCATATAGGATAGCAGATTACATTACCATTCAATTTTCTTTCAAATGTTCAATCGAGAAATTTCAATCTGCTTTGTATAAAAAGCATGTCAGTATTGATCCATTTCTAAAACTCCATCCTAGAGTAATTTACCAATTCAAAAGAAAATTGTTTCAATCTCAAACCAAAACAGATAAGAAGTATATCACTTAAAATTGCTATCTAGCCATATGGGTATATGAAGAGCGCAAATTCCTTTATACCCCACCCAATTAGAATTAGGGGAAATAAAACATAAATGTAGAAAGCTGTCATTATAAGATCAGCCAATAGAAGGAAAAAAGTCCCTTACACAATTTTTTTGCTCTCCACTGAACACATAGGAGTGATACTTCTGAAACAACTAGCTATTGATAAAAGAATGATTTTATGTTTGTGGTTTTTGTATCAGGATAAGGTACTCAAACCATTAGGAGCTGTTACTACTGGAAGTCAATTCCTTGAGCCTGATGGTAATAGCTTATTGTTTTCTTCATGCAATTATAATACTTTTGGCCTTCTCCCATTTCTTATACACTACATGTTTAGGTTTGTTTCCCAATCACATTCCCAATCCTGAGGACAAAACTGCAATGAAATCTATTACACAAGCAGTTCTTGATAACAAGGCAGACTTAGGCATCATATTTGATACTGATGTCGACAGGTACAATATAGCTAGTCTTTCTGCTGACGCTTAACAGGTCGGAGCCTAAACCTTACCTTTTGCAGGTCTGCTGCTGTTGATTCAAGTGGTAGTGAGTTGAACCGTAACAGATTGATTGCTTTGATGGCTGCCATAGTTCTTGAGGAAGTAAGATTCTTTTCTGAGTTGCAGTCTTAACGTTTTATTTTGTACTATTTTATTGATTGCCACTAACTAATCCATTGCTGTGGTGCTAGCATCCAGGAACTACAGTCGTGACAGATAGTGTGACGTCTGATGGGTTGACTGTATTTATTGAAAATAAACTCGGTATGTACTGCTCACAATTTTGTGCTTTGTTTGAGTAAATAGTCATTTACTTATCTTTTTTTTTTTTTTTTTGGGGAAGCATCACCGTTTCAAACGAGGGTACAAGAATGTAATAGATGAGGCTATTCGTCTGGTTAGTTTATACTTTCTTTGTAATTGAGTTAGTCCCTGGATGCCCCCCTCCCCCCTCTAATTAATTATCAGTAGGATGAAATTTGAATATGGAAAATTTTCAGAATTCTATTGGTGAGGAGTCACATTTGGCCATGGAAACAAGCGGCCATGGAGCACTGAAAGAGAACCACTGGCTTGATGATGGAGCATACCTTATGGTGTAAGAACTGTAGTTCTACTATTCATTGAACTTTGCGAACAATGCAAGGGGAATAATATGACAAATGGATAATCACATAGACATTTAATGCATAAGGAAAGGTGTATTTCTATTACCCAGTAAAGAAATTTATTCATGAAGTTATGTTCTTCACACATTCAATCTATCAATGATATATGATCTGTAGATGTATGAGGCTAGTCCTCCTTGTTAGAGTGACTCATAATACTTTTAAAATTTGTGGTGTGCTATTTTTCGTGGTTTCATAAAAAGATAGGACTGCATCTTCTTTTGCAAATATGATACTTAAATTTCTCCTTTTCCCTCAGGTCAAACTTCTGAATAAACTTGCTGCTGCTAGAACGCTGGGTTCAAGTATTGGTAGTAAAGTTTTGACTGATTTGGTTGAGGGTCTTGAGGAAGCTGCTGTTACTGTTGAGATAAGATTGAAGATTGATCCGAATCATGCAGATTTGAAAGGAGGGTATGTTAACTCTGATATGTATTTTGATTATTTCTCAAGGAGACATCTTGTGTGCACTAGTAGTTTTCTAGTATTGTGCACTAAAACAGAAACAATCTATGTCAATGAATGGTAAGTTTGATCAAATAACATGAGACGTTCTTATTGACTGCAGTCAGTGATATTTTGTTTTCTGGAATCTGAAACAAAAGAACAAATATGATGGGTATCGTTTTTGAATTTTCCATAACCAAACGGGTAATCCTTCAGTATGGCTTCCCCTGTTGAGAACTCAAGTTCGCATATCCCTCTCATTGGTGATAATTGTATACCTGTTAATCTTGCGATTTTATCTAAGCAAACCAATACTAGAATTCTCTGACTGGCGAATGCATCATTTCTGGCTTATGGAAAATCCAAGTTTAGTGAGGGAAATGAACTGTAATGTGAAAATAGGATTGGGGTTACAGTGGGGGGTCTCTCCTGTATTTTCGGGTAAAAAAAAAATTTGGGGCATCAGTTTACTCCTGGTAACATGGATTCCTTTTTGGATGTTGGAGGTGGCTATTGTACAACAATGTTTAGCTTTGTTATAAGACAAACAATGTGCCATCATAGGTAATATAGGAGTGGGGTGACAGTAACTTGATTAAATGCTTTACCCCTTTTGTTTGACATGTTATCACAGTGGGTCATACAGGATTGAGCTATGACTAGAGAAGTCTTGCGAAGATTTTAAAGATTTGTGATTTGATCTCTCTACAGGTCGTTCCGTGACTATGGAGAATCAGTCTTGAGACATTTAGAGAATGCAATCAGCAAAGATCCAAATCTCCAAAAAAGCCCCCAAGAACTATGAGGGCGTATGTCCATATTCTTTGCTTTGTTTTTTTCAAAACTTCAATACAGATCTTGATGTATAATTTTCTTTTGTGAGAAAGCTGGATTTCTCCCATATTCTTTGCTTTGTTTTTTCGAAACTTCAATACAGATCTTGATGTATAATTTTTATTTTGTGAGAAAGCTGGATTTCTGCTTATTTTATGGCATACTACTATACACAGGTAAGGGTTTCAGGATATGGTGGGTGGTTCCTGCTGAGGCTCTCTCTCCATGATCCTGTTCTTCCCCTAAACATTGAGGTAACTCTCTTTCCCTCTTCGCTCAATCCTAATAACGACGGCATTTGAGAGTCATGTGATGTGCGCTTACTACAGGCACCAAGTAACGATGATGCGATTAAACTGGGGCTTGCTGTTCTTGCTGCCGTGAATGAATTTTCAGCACTGGATGTGACGGCACTGAACAAATTCTTGCAGCAGTGAACATTGCAGGGAAGCATGGCACAGATATCATACAGGAATATACCTGTTTACCAGACTTTTTAGTCTGGGAAGGACAAGGGAGGTTCCAGTGACTTTTCTTCTAAGATGATTTTGTCCTGTTTATACCTGCTATCTGATTAAGAATATGCGTGCGTGCTGATGAGGCTGGTCTTTATACTTGAGTGAATAAGATTTGAGTTACCCGAATGATCAGGTGGCTTGCTGTGATGTGAGGCCATGGATTTGACAAAAAGAACCTCTCCATTTTTAAATTAACGTTTTCACCTTGATTTGAGTTACACATTCGCTGTTCTTTGTCGGTGCCATATCTTAACATTTCTTATCTCTGGATACGAGGGATGTGCTGCCAGGCCTAATATGGCTTATATTTGTCCTTTTCTTTTAGAAGAACATATAGCAGAACACACTGGAATATTTTCGACAACTTTTTTGCGTTCTTTACGAAACCTTGGTAGGATACGTAGCAGCAAACCTCTACAGTCTAAAGAGTGTTCCACAGT
This sequence comes from Hyparrhenia diplandra, assembly GCA_015847255.1. Taxonomy (NCBI): domain Eukaryota; kingdom Viridiplantae; phylum Streptophyta; class Magnoliopsida; order Poales; family Poaceae; genus Hyparrhenia; species Hyparrhenia diplandra. The sequence continues at coordinate 390,860 of JADLZK010005091.1, read as the reverse complement.
ATGCTTGCAAATTTGCTGTCTCGCTGTTAAAATCGCTGTTAAAAGAGCCCCGGCGTATTACATTTTTGTCGTTTAGTGTACATGAGTGCACGGATGGTAGCATCTGACGGGGACACCATGCAAAGCCAGGTGCCGTACCAGTTTGGGCCCACGTCCACCGCCTCTCCACTGTTGATGCATGTTGTGTCCAAGCCAGCTGACGAGAGAAACGAGTAAGTTAAATTCTGGCTAGGTGCATATGCGCACCCATTCTCGGACCACTGGGATGCGGCGTTGCGATCCGGTCTTGACACTTACCAATGCACACTTTCTGCGAGAAGTGTCTTTAAGACGGATCACAATGCGTATCCTCGTGGTCCCACATGATGGGTGCATGTGCACCTAGGTGTAAAAACCGCCCCTCAATTTGTCCATGCATGTTTTGTCTCTTGGTTGCTAACTTGCTGCTTCCTTTTTTTTTTTCTTAAACTAACTTGCTGCTATTTCTTATGTTAACAACACAGAGAGCTAGTGCCTTGCTTAAAAGTAATACATATAGTTAATAAATCAAACTCAGCATGGTACATCCCTAAATAAAGGGAAAAAAAAAAAAATCAAGTCATTCCATCCTCTGGTCTGAAGTCATGTGTTTGTCCACCATAATCAGAATGATTATCTAAGATACCGAAACAGAGAATGCAATGGAAGGCAAACATATGGCACCAAGCTCTGAATTTCTACGGAGTCAATCTTCAGAACCTTAAAGTCAGAGACGAACCTTTGGCAAATAGATTGCGACCTGAATTGAGTGTGTGGGTAATAATCATGTAAGAGTAACTTTGGTACTTCTTAACAAGGGCGCTTTCAAGTTTACCCATCACTTGCATTCCTCCATCTTTATTAAAATAAAATTGACTGCAAGCCAACTGGGTACACAGACGCCGACGAAGACACACTTGCTTTCCACAGCACACAAATACACAATCACTTGCACTAGCTGCCGTTGACAGCAGCTACAACACTTGACCTGACTGAAAAAGCTACTGCTACTGCATTAACCACCCGGTGCAGACCCTCTCCGTTCAACTTAAATTCCGGGAGAGAGAGCTCGGTCACGGCCTGGCTGGCCGTGGATGTTTACCAACACGAGGTGAGCCTAGGCGTTGCTCCGGAAGGAGCCGTACCCCCTGGCGCTGGCGCGGAGGACGATCTGGTGGTACAGCGCCGCGATCGCCGCGCCGATGAACGGACCCACCCAGAAGATCCACTGCAGCAACACAGCAACCAACAAAATTGTGTGAATTAGTGCTGCAGTCTTGGACAATGTGTGTATGGAGGGCTAGGGAGAGAGATGTGATACCTGGTCGCTCCACGCCTTGCTGTTGTTGTACACGACGGCGGCGCCGAGGCTCCTCGCCGGGTTGATGCCCGTGCCGGTGATCGGGATCGTCGCCAGGTGCACCATGAACACAGCGAATCCAATCGGAAGCGGTGCCAACACCTGATGATCATCTCGTTCATCAGTACAGAAAAAGGAGCAACTCATCGGCTTGCCACGTGCAAGAAGATGACAATTACCAGGACGTGGGAGTCGCGGGCGTTGCGCTTGGGATCGGTGGCGGAGAAGACGGTGTAGACGAGCACGAAGGTGCCGATGATCTCGGCGGCGAGCCCCGTGCCGGTGGAGTACCGGGACTGACCTCGTTGGCGCCGCCGCCGTAGCGCGCGTAGAAGCCGCTCTGGAAGCCCTTGACGAGCGCGACGCCGCAGATGGCGCCGAGGCTCTGCGCGGCCATGTACAGCAGCGCGCGCACCAGGGACACCTTGCGCGCCAGGAAGAGGCCGAACGTGACGGCCGGGTTGATGTGGCCACCGGAGATGCCGGCAGTGCAGTAGACGAGGATGAAGATCATGCCGCCGAACGCCCACGCGATGCCGAGGATGCCCACGCCGCCGCACGCCGCGTCGGCGCCCGACGTCTGGTGCTTGTACCCGATCACGGTGGCCACGGTGATGTACAGGAACAGCAACGTGGCCACGAACTCGGCGATCACGGCGCGGTACAGGGACCACTTGCCGAGCTCGTCGATGTCGATCAGCGGCGCCGGCGGAGGGTCCGCGTAGTCACGGACGCCGCCGGCCTCCAGAGTGGACACGTCCACCTCCTTGCCCATCTGAGCTTTTTGAGTTATGAGCTACTAGCTTGCAAGGGAGCAAGAGGTGGTTGCGAAGCTCTGATTGCTTGCTTTGCTTGTGTTGTTGTTTTAGGGCTGTCATGGAGGGTATTTATAGGGGTTTATGGAGGATGGCATCCATGAAGGTTTAAGTTATAATGATTTTAAATAAAAATGGAAATTTTTTGGTGCTCAGGGGTAGCTGTTGTGGGTGGGGCAGAGAAGGTTTCCTTGTTTAGCTATTCATGTGCGTGTCTTGCAAGTTCATACTTCCTGCTGGACATATCAATGAGGACCCATCTCAAAACTCATTCTTCGAGTGTCAGCGCAGTATATGAAATATAAAAGTATGTGAACTATGCATATACATGTCATCTAATACGAAATTAATGAATAACATTTTCATTTTAGTTTTCTGACAAATTTCCGTAAAATATAGAAGGAATTTGGATATTACTTTTTTCGAGATTAATTTAGGTATAGCGGAGGGAAAGCATTCTCATATTGATGGTTCACCTTTACTAGGAAACATCAAATTTAGAATTTAATATTATTATTTTATTTTACATGATGTACTACATGGGACTCCACTTAATAAAGGATAGAGACTATGCGGCTTCATCCACTCGTGGGTAGAATCAAGCCAAAATATTACAGCAACAAAAAGTAAAAGAAAGAAATTGATCAAAGAAAATACATCCCAAAAGGAGCTCGAGTAGTCCTATATGACCTCTAACTTCCACCGTAATGTCAATTCCACGGAATAAGATCACCGGCGTCAAGACGAAGCCACCCAACACGTTTGTCGGACCTAATAAAGGTATTGAAAACGTTGGACACCGACCACCATTGAAGATTGGATGCTTCTTCCTTGGCAATAGCACGAAGCTCTTGGTGTAGACCACCAAACGCCGAAACTGTTACGCCATCGAATGCCACATCCGCCTTGAGTTGAACACTGAACAAGGTAACCACGTAGGAATACTTGTCCCGGCCTTGGCGATCAAGAACTTGACGACGCGCCTGCGCCATCGTGCCGCCGGCTGGAGAAACCAGGCTAGGTTTTCACCCGTTATTGAGCGTCCCGCGGGCGCATCAAAGGGACGGACTGGGACGGACGACCAACGCTCCACCGCCCCTTCAACAAGGTCGTGGCACAAAAGTTCTACCACCGCCCGGCCCGCGTAACATGCCGAGCAAGGATTTCTCCCAAGCCGCCACCGCCACCACCGTCGACTTCTGCGCCAACGCGTGGAAGACCGCCTTCACGGAAGGTCACCATCGAGACGCCGCTCGAGGGAAGGCGGGCAGCCCGGCGCTGACCGTGGATTCGGGCGGAGCTTCTGATGAAGGCTGTGGGTGCGGCCGCACCCACAAAATTTTTAAAAATAGTGATTTGACCTAAATTTCCACCATATATGCACCACATATTGCAAACCCTTGCACCTACTTGAGACAAATGCACCCCCTCGATGTTACTCTAGCTCCGCCTAGTTCCGCACCTAGGGCGGCCCAATCGTGACCCACCGCTAGGCGAACGGCACGCCGGCCGCCGGCGGCGATCCACCACCATACGTAGCGGGTACCGCTTTGCGGCGGGGGACAACACTAGCCCGGGCCGAGGGGCGATCCAGGCCCGTAGGGTCCAAACCCGCCGGTCCACCGCCACAAATGACGACACACCGATAATGGAGAAATCCACCACCGCTGCACCGCCCGTGCCTGCCGGGACACCGGCGCGGCGCCGCCGTCGTCGGGGTCGGCTACCTCACCGAGCCCCATCGCGGTTCGGGCGAAGTCGCCCCCCCCTAGCCGTGTCGCCCAACGCCGCATGTTAAGTAGGAATCCTATATATATGTAGTTTACTAAATTCAATATAGCAAGTCAGACATGATTTAGATTGGAAAAACAGAGCGATCAGAATATTAAACATACCATAAAGAATGCAAAATCCAAAAATAGTGTGATTTAGATAAATACATGTAGGTTGCAAAGTCTTGTTTCTTTTTAAAAAAAGTTGGGGACTCCCATTTCCATTAAGAACGTAAATACAACAATATTTTTAAGAGTGGTTCAGAAGCATGGAAAGAGGAGTATCAAGAGAACCGACACACTACCAGCCCATCTTGGGTGGACAAGACAACACTTCTCAGAGACTGCGCTTAAACGCCACCAGCGCAGTCTCTAGGACTTCTAAGCTCAGCAAAAGCAAACATCAAGGAGAGATCAGTTTTTGCCGCGGCCATCTAGTTGCACTCCATCGGCGTGATCCTTTGCATGGTTGGTCTTCTTGGATGCCAGAAGCTCTGTTGCCATCTTCAGCATCAGAGAGATGGTCTTCTTGGTTGCGAAGTCCTGTAACTGAAGATTGAAGAATTCAGGCCAAAACATTATTCAGGCAGTACCAAAAGGATGCTATAGTTAACATTATCTTCAGTAAGAATGGGTAACCAACAGTATATATATGCTTTAAATACATAGAAATACACCACTTTTTTGTATGATAAATATGGCCCAGCAGCAAACTCATTTCATACTTTTTTTGCAGCAAGGCCCACACATAATTTGTACTAATATAATCTTTAATTCAACATGTATGGTCATACTACTGAAGAAGAATACCACTCCCATATGTTCCATGCCTTTCTCGATCTTTTTCTTTTCATAAAATGCTGGATAAGGTTATGCATACTAGCAAGAAAATAAACAAATAAAGAAACAGTTAGTAGTTCCCTTATAATTGATGGATCAGCTGGCTCCGTCCTAACAAATGGACCAAAAACAAAAAAAACAAGTAGTAGTACTAAAAAGGAAGCATGATTGATTGTTTTTTTGGCGCATAGAGCCGCCCTGCACCGACCCACCACACTCACACACACTGACGACACCACACTGATCCATTTCCATCACGGCCCCCGTGGCCCACCACCAGCGCCATTTCGGCTCATCCTGTGGCCACGGCTGCCTCGCCCCATGGAAAATACACAGAATTAGGTCACAATCACAGGCAGAGTAGAGTAAACAAGGACAGAAAAAGCTTAGCCACACTTGCTAATGACACTGATCATCAACGTTAAGTTGGGCAGTGCTGTCGTCGATCGTATTCTTGGTGCCGGTGGTTGAATCCGTCCACGAAAGTGATCACGCCGGACAAAAACAATCGTCGTCACCACTATATATATATAATGAATGAATAATGCACACTTGTGATGGGAAGTCGATCATGGTCTTGGTGCCAAAATGTTACCTATTATACGTGCGTGTGGCTACGGATTCTTGTCAGGAAATGCTTGGCCGAACTAGTTAGATCCATGACGATCGTGTTTGGGGCCGGAGTGAAAAAGGCATACGTGCGTGCGCCGACCAAAAAAGGATGAGAATCTGAGGCGCAATTCACATGACATGACCGGCAACTGAAGAAAAGTTGCAGCGTATATCCAACAGCTCCTCGTTGGGTTGCAAAACAGCCCATGGTTTGATGCATGTATCCGTGGATGGGGCAGCATGGGAATTCCTACGTTTTACGTTTTTGCTTGTTTGTTTGTGTCCTGGCCCACCCGGATGCCAGATGCTTGCTCCATGTGGCATGTGCATCTACGTGGCAAAGCCATGCCCTTACGTGCTTGTTTGCATTGCTAATCTTTTCTAAAAAAAAAGACAGACGAATTTAAATAGATCTTGATATAATCACGGACTGACCATAGATCCTGTTCAATAAGAGTAGTCCTCCACTCTCTGGTTGGGCAGTAAGGGTCGGAGAAAGACAATCACTGTTCTTAAAACTAGCATTCTTAAGTTATGATCAAAGAGTCGGGTGGCATATAAATGGGTTTAGGACTGGTACGTCATATTAATAAGAGTGTAAAGCCTTTCATTCTATAAAATTCATTTCATTGTAGTTAATGATGAACTTCTAATGTTCCTAAATTCTATGGCCTCTCCCAATCTCGACGATTCACGATGGCAAAATTTTGATTTTTTGGCAATTTGTATTTAAAGAAGCCACCCAAGCGCTGAAATCGTAATAGTGTGCGGACACACACACCTAATTTATTAAAAAATTTTAAAAACTGGAATTGGAACATAAGCCATTTTGACTATATATAATTAAGAAGGTAAATTTTACTCACGGACAAAGTTCAATCGGGTTATTTACCGGCGGACACCACCAAATCCAAAACTTATTCAGCACAATAGCAATATCTTGTTTCTTTGACCCTAGATACCGCGTGTAATAAAACAATCATTTATTTGACATTAGGAAAGAAAAAGAGGTAGGAAAGGTCTTTGGCCTCCACTCTATCTATCTTTTTTTTCTCCCTCCATTGTCACCTTGCCGTGGCAAGCAAAGGATCCGCCGCCCTATGCCATCTTCCCGAGCAGCGAGCACGAGAGGTCGCCCTGCAGTCGATGTTTTAACACCGTCGGCCCGTCCCACTTCGGGTGACCCGAGGCGGGGTTTTGTTCGGAGGGTGGTCGGCAAACGTAGGAACTTCGATGGTAAACGCAGAGAGACAACGATTTATCTTGGTTCGGCATGCCACGATGGCACCCTACGTCCGGTTGAGGTGGAAAGTATGGCGTCTGGCGCTATGGAGTTCGAGACACGGAGGTCCGAGCCTTTGTGATCAAGCCCGCCGATCTAGGGAGCCACGCCCTCCATTATATAGTCCTCGGGGCGGGAGTCCTAGTCGGTTACAAAGTGAGGTTTCCTAGTAGGATTACATGGGAGTTCTACTAGGATTACAAGTGAAAAAAACCTAGTAGGACTAGAGTTTCTCCCTTGTGAGGTTCTTTGGTACTACAGTACTTTGGTGATCCCGTATCCACAAGCCCCCGAAAGCATCTCAAGGTTGAGTCATAAGAGTTGTTCCACTCTTCTCGGATGAAGCCTTGATATGGTCTTGAGATCATCATACGGTGTGCACTTGAAAAGTGCACCCGTAGGGTGTAGCCCCCCAGCTTCTTGCTTTTTGGTACAAAGAGCTGGAAGGTCTTTGAGTTCTTCTCCTCCATCTTCAAGTCCTTCTTGTCAAACCTACTGACCTTACGCTTAGGAACGAGTTCTTTTGAAAAAACTTGTACTGGGTATCCCGCGGCCCCGAGCCTCTTTGGAAGGCGCCGTAGAAGTCTTGTAGCGAGGGGTCAAGAAACCGGTACTAATCAAGGCCCCGATGAACGCCCAAAGTCGGCACCACGACCCGAATGTAATGGAGCCGACTTGATAGCACGCCCCAACTTGACTTATGATGGTAGGGTTCTTTTCGTCCCGATCTCTGGCCGCGGGGTTCTTTTACGATCCCTTCTAGTTGAGTTCTTTTTCTTCGGATCCCTTCGGTAGGGTTCTTTTTCTCCCGTAAAGATCAAGCCCCCGGGGTAGTTGGAGTTCTTTTTCTCCCGATCCCCGGGTAGGGTTCTTTTTCTCGATCTTAGTCGGTAGAGTTCTTCTCCTCCTGGTCTCGGTGGGGCTGATTGGGTTCTTTTTCGACCTTAATATCGAGCCCCCGAGCATGGTTGAAGTTCTTTGTCCGGCGACATGGTCCTCGCAAGGTAAACATGAAAACATGTTGTAATTGATATTCCGGATATTATATTTGGAAGCGGGTCCCAGCCTTATAAAATGCATATAAACTTTTTCCGTGTCTTGCTCTTGGTAGGTCATGTGTCCCGATCACGGTCGGTACTTGAATCTCAGGCGTATGGAACCGAGGGCCTTCGCCATGACCATGTGAGCCTTTTTTCCGAGAAAACAAGCCCCCAGCGTTAAGGCACGTGCTACTTGAGGAGCTTAGCGACCGTTAAGAGAAGACTAGAGCAATTTCTTTGCACGAAAAAAATGCATGATGACAGTTTTTGCGTCTTCCCTCGCTAGGCGGTTAATTTCCAGTAAGTTGGCACATTAAGAACCTTTATCGCACTGAATCTCGCCCACTAGCCCCGAGCATCTCAGGTATGAGTCATGAGAGCTGTCTTAGCTCTTCTCGGATGAAGCCTTGGCGTGGTTTAGGCTCACAGAGGACAAGGTCGGTGTGTGCTTACTCAGGAATATTAGCGACTATTAAGGGAAGGCGATCTGGTCGTAGAGGCAACATCACGGCGTTTAAATCGCCGCCCTTTTGGCGTTCTTTCGAAGGGCAAGGTCGAATTGAGCTCCGAGAGCTCTTGGCGGCGAGCCGGTTTGGGCGGAGCCAACCACGACCAGACACAGGTGTAGAGGCATGAATAATATCCGGAATAAAAATAATAAAATATGACTTAGCTGTTTTCGACGTTCGTGTCGTAGTCGATCTCGCAGCCGAGTAGTCGGAGTAGCCGTTCCCTGACATGCTGAGTACTCGCCAGCAGGAGTTGTTGAAGTCTGGCGTCTTGCCGTACTTGAACACCTTGACGGATGTCTTGGCCTTTCTTGGCTTGGCGTGACGTACTCTTCTTCTGACTATTCTTGGTCGTAGCTTGCATGTCTTGATATCTCTTGCATGCTTCTTGAGTTGTTGGCCGTGTGCGTCAGCATGCTTGGTTCCTATTGCTGTACGCACACATGCATCTTCTTGCATTGGCCGGTCTCGGTAGGAGTCGGACTTGTACGCGTGGCCTGGCTGGAGCTCTTGTCTGCGAAGTCAACCGAGGCCACCGAGTTGCAGTCGGATTGAAAGCTGAGTTGTAGCCGATCGAGTATGCCCTGATGTTGATCGGACATCTTGCTTTGCATCTTGGTCGAGGCGTAGTCAAACTCGGATAGGAATCGGACTGGCCCGAGTCGGCGAGTTGTCGCAACCGGGCGTCGCGCACATCCCCGTGCAAGATCGACGTCAGGTCACGAGCTTAATGCGCTCCCAGCAGCAGCCTGTACGAGATTGTACGAGGTCGTCGCCAGGAACATGTCGAGTCTTGATCTTGAGGTCCATCGAGCTCTCGAACGCAAGCGCGGAGGGAATTTCCTCCCCTATCGGCACGCCCGGTGCCGATGTTTTAACACCGTCAGCCCCGTCACGGGGTGATCCGAGGCGGGGTTTTGTTCTAGAGGGGTGGTCGGCGAAGGTAGGAACTCGATGGTAAACGCAGAGAGACAACGATTTATACTGGTTCGGCATGCCACGATGGCACCCTACGTCCAGTTGAGGTGGAAAGTATGGCGCCCTGCGCTATGGAGTTCAGACCCGGAGGTCTGAGCCTTTGTGATCAAGCCTGCCGATCTAGGGAGCCCCCCCTCCATTATATAGTCACGGGGGCGGGAGTCCTAGTCGGTTACAAAGTGAGGTTTCCTAGTAGGATTACATGGGAGTTCTACTAGGATTACAAGTGGAAAAACCTAGTAGGACTAGAGTTTCTCCCTTGTGAGGTTCTTTGGTAGTACAGAGTACTTTGGTGATCCTGTATCCACATCGTGATCATCCATGGTCAGGGCTCGGGAAACGACGTTGTCGTCACCGCTCCACTGATCTTATACCCACTTGCTCTCCTGGCAAATTCGAATAATCCATTTCCTCTTAGCCTCACGCTCTCTGGTGCTTCTGGATCTCGATCTCCCACCGGGAATCATGGAGGTGAGGCGAGCGTCGACGTCGTAGAGTTTCTTGGTGACGGTGTCAAACTTGGTGATGATCTCCTTAGTGAATTCCTCGAACATCTTGCGGAACTCAGCTTGTGTGGCCATCACAACGGCGTGTAGGATCAAATGGCCTTGTGATACCTATGTGAGGGGCGACCCGAGGGATGTTAGCGGCGAGCGGTGGCGCGACAGCTAGGGGTGCCGACGTAGGAGGCTAGGGTTAGGGGCGCATGCGCGAGGGGGCAAGGGAGCGAGTAAATAGGGAGCTTTCGCTCTTTCTATTACTTTATTGAATTGATTACATCCCTCTTATATTTATAGTCTGTACTTGTCTTGAATCCTAAGCAAGCTAGGATATCCTTATCGAACCGGATTCTCCTCTAACAACTCAATCTTCATAACCTAACCACTTGTTTCCTAAACCAAAAAAGGACTCCATATGGCAACTCGTGGCGCCGACGGCAGCGGCGACGGTTGGGACGCCTCTCCTATCGCCATACCGCCGCCGCGTGGCCAATGTGGCATCGCAGTGGCGGTGGTGCTCCCGTCCTGGGCCCCTGCTGGCCTGTTTCTTCAGCCGGGGATACGGCTCACGTTGGCGTATGACAAAATATTTAAAAACATATTAATATTTGTGGCATATTTTAAAAACTATTACTTCAAATAAATTTATACATTTTATATAACTCAGAATCGGCCGGGATGTCGCCTAGATGGTGGTGAATAGGCGCTTCTAAAAGGTTAGTGAGGGAACTCCAAATCAACGTAAATAACCCCTCATGGTATTGCAATAGATGGTATATATAATATAAACCAACAACACAAAAGGTTAGAGCAAGGAATACCGGACATGTCCAATATTGATACCGGACATGTCCGGTCTGCTTCGGCTGCACACAAATACCAGACACATCCGGTATGGACACCGGATACGTCCGGTATTCACAGGTTGCACGAACACCACCCTTTAATCTCTATTTTCAACTCAAACCTACAAATACCTTTCTGATCTACAGTGCAACACAGATATCCTAGAGAAGATCACAAGGAATAACAAATATCAAAGATAGGCCAAGAGACACGATATTTGTTTTACTGAAGGGTTCGGTTCTCCGTCAAGAACCTACTCTCTGTTGAGGAGGCTACACGTGACCTAGCGAATGCCAGCCCTACTAGACCATGAAGGTCTCATCGGTCGGTCTTTTCCACTTCCTTTTCCCCGTCATAGTGGATGATCCCTTTGCGTTGGAATTGGGGCGGTACAAACTTTCCGAGGCAACCCACAATCTCTTGGGTGCTCTCCGGCGACGCTAGCCGTCTAGGACTGAAGAATCCGAGAGTAAAAGATACAAATCATGCGATTTGACAATATGCACAAGTGCTCAAGGTCGCTTGCTTTCAATTTCAAATTTTGCTCAACCCACAATTAGGGTTTGTCACTTTGGATCAAACACTCACTTAGAGAGGGTTAGAGAGATTTCAAAAAGCTTCGAAAATGCTCTAGGAAGTTAGTAGAATGAGCGACCTCAAAGGTGGAGGCTTGGGGGGTATTTATAGCCCCATTCAAAACTAGTTGTTGCAATGTCGTACACGTCCCAATATGGCCTCTAACAACTACTTTGCCCACGAAAGCTCGCATTTGACGGTCGGTTTTGTCGGTACCACCGGTCCACGCCGGTACCACCGATGAAACACCGGTACTACCGGGAGGACAACTTTCGACAAAATGATTTTATTTTCTATCAAAAAGTTTTGTAGGAAGTTAATAAACATTTTGTCATGTCGAAAAGCATTTTGCCTTGAACTGCAAAAATACCGGGACATGTCCTGTATTGCCAAGGTGGCACCCCCCCGTTAGATTTTGTCGCTCAAATCATTTCGAACTCTCATGGGTTGGCTTGAGCACTTTTGTTTACTTATCAATCATAATGATGCATCCCTCTTGATAACATGGCATACCTATCAACTCAATTATAAATGAAAACAGATTTGAGATGCTTTGAGTTGCAATCCTTGAATCGAAATGCCATGTCTTTCAATCTTCATCAATAGACGATAATCATCATGCCGACTTGTTAGTTTCCTTGAGCATAGCCATCTTGACCAAGTGACTTGACTATATTCGTCAACTCGATTTACTTCCAAATATATCAAGTCACACTCATCGGTTTTATTCTCCACTTCAATATGACCGAGGCTTGATGTAGCTTGGACTAAATGCAAGTACTTCCTTCTTCACCTTAGCTAGGTTCTTCGGTCACCAAACCATCTCTTGTCCTTCACCCTTGCTAAGTACCTCGAAGCCTTTCCTTGCTATCTTCACTACCTCACTCCATCCGGTCACACTTGGCGTTGAATCAATGATAGCTCCACTTTTGTAATCTCTTCTTTTATCTAGCAAGCTTCATAGATGTGACCAAACCACAAGCAATCTCTCAATGTCACATTCCCAATATGTATAATACTATCATTCACATGGATGATAGAAAATTACACAAAGATAAGCCTTTGCATATAATCCATTTGCATTGTTGTCTTGTCACACCCTAAATTCGAAATACGAATTTGGATGCATATCATATGTGTGCGGGATCTTTTCCACACATATGACTTGACAAAAATAATTGGTACACAAAGACGATTGCAAAAGAATAGAGGATTATTATTATTACAAATCCATCGAGTTTTTTGTAGCGGTCAACGTGGTCTTATTCTTAAAGTTAAGGGAATAAATAGGCTCTCCACGGGAAGGTTGACGTTAGCACACGTGCCTAACACCCTGAATATCCTCCGATTTCCGTCCCCAAGGCTCCTCAACAAACTTGGCAACCTTTTTTGTTCTGAGAGGAAATAAATAGCAAGAATGTGTTCAAAATGAACCCGGCAAGTACAAAGGGAAAGTATATGATATGCAAGATGTAAACAAGGAATGTAAGCCCGATACGATTGTAATTTAATGAGCTTTTAGTTGGCAAAGTTTTATTTGGAACATCCTATTACTAGTATGAGTAAAGCATCCCAAACCCTTAATTAATGAGTATAGATTAACAACAATTAACTAACCAATAACCATCTCGGCGGGTCATCAACTCCACCCCATCTCAACATCCATCCTTAGTAATGAATCAAGTTTCTAATCATGTGAGGGTCCAGCCGCTCGTGACCGTGAGCACGGCCGATATATCGGTTTATACTCTGCTTGCAGAGGTGTACACATTCACCCTAAGTCGTGATTCCCATTTGCCCTGGGCCACAAACCCCCAACACTTCCAAGGTGAGCGGGGGCGGGGTTTCACTACGAGATTGTTCACAATCTTTCACTAATAAGTGACAACCCATCGGTTCGAAAGTGTGTGATCAAGCGACCCAAGACGGCCCAAGTATCGTTCCACCTTGCGGCAACACTACGAGCGTGAGTTACCACACCCCAACTCAAACCGCCGCCATGCGCCACAAACTAGTAAAACAACCGGTAATAGATCAAGCGAGCCATGATAGCTTAGGGTTGCACCGTTAATCCCGGGTGGCCGCTCCACGAGCCTGGTCCTTGTGGAGGGTAGACATGAGAACACCACAACCTTGGTTCTCATTCTCCCTTTACCTAAATCCATGTTGCTAACAAAAAAAAAAAAATATCACTTTTACACTTTACCAACTTTGCAAAAATTTCCATGTCACAACTTTAGAACTAGTAACAAGACTTACACTAATGTGGTGTTATAGCAACTAAGCAACTACTCCCTTTTGACTCATCAACATACCACAGGTGCAAGGAATAAAAAGAAAGGACTAGGCAGATCCTTAAGTTTGCGATAATTTAGACACATGCAATAAAAGTAAAATGTATTTAATTACAGTAAGTAGGTAAAGCAAAATGATCAAGGGATGTGCCTGTACTTGCCTTTCTCGCAGTTGGGGTTTGGGAGTTCCCGAAAGACCGGTAGTTACCCACAAATTGATTCCCCGCCTATATCTGCGTCAAACAACATACAAGGGGCAATACATTCCTTTTAGAACAATACACCATTGCATAAAATCAGCAATAATTGAGCTCATAAAACTATTCTACTCGTCGAGACGATTCCATAGATATGTGGATCACTAGAAACGGAGTTAAAAGCGAGAAAGTTATGGCTAATCTAATTCTGATGGCAAAACTGTAATTAGTTGGATCTTATTTTCGAATTAAAATAAATAGAAAACGGGTTAAATCCGGCAGCAGGGGCATATACGTTATTAATGTATAGACACAGGGGCTAGTTTGCAAGATTGCCTTCGACGACGTCAGCCGCTGACGTGGGTGACACGCGGCGGCGCATGGTTGGCCGGGTCCGGTGGACTGGCGGTGCACCGGCCCTGTGGACTGCGTCCACGGGTCCACCGTGGACCGGGCGGCGCTGTGGGGCGCGCAGCGCGGCGGCGCTACGCCGGCGTGGTCGCCGGCGGCGGCTGTGGCACACGGCGGGGCAGGGTGAGGGCTCCCACGCGATGTGCGCGGCGGCGTCGCGAGTCCGGCTGCGTGCTCGCCGTCGGCCAAGAGTGGCCGGAGCGGGCTACAGCCGCGGCGGGCGACCCGGCCTTGCCGAAGTAACTCCGGTGAGCCATAGCGGCGCGCTGAGAGGAAAGGGAGCGAGGGGAGGGCACGGTCACGATGCTTACCGCACAACGGAGCTCGAGAGCGGGTTCGGAGCGACCGGGGCGCAGCGGCCGAGCGGATCGACTGCAACGGCGGTGGAAGTGACAACGGCGAGCTCGGGTTCTCGTTTTTCGGCTGTGGGAGGCAGTGAGGTCGAGTGGGGGAGTGAAAGTGACCGTGCGCTCGTGTTTTATAGGCGCTCGGGCTCGATTTCATGCGGGGCGGCGCGCAGACGGCGGATCGGGGTGGACTGGCGGCCGGCTGCCTCGGGCGGGTGCGTGCGCGGTGCGGGTTGCAGCAGCGGGCGGGAGCGCGTCTCGGAGGAGCTGGAGAGGAGCAGCGGCGATGCGTGGGGCGCGGGGAGAGCGGGGACTGGGCCACGGCCACGCGGCGGCCGGCGCTTGCGTGCATCCCAGCGGCGGGAGGAAGGGGACGGCCCCGACAGGTGGGCCCCACCTGACGGTGGCGCAGCTGCGCGGGCCCACTGGCCAGTGAGAGAGGAGAGCTGGTCGCGCGGCCGTTGGCTTGTTGGGCCAGTTGGGCTGCCGAAAATAGGAAAAAGGGGAGGAATGAGAGGAGCTCTCTCCTTTTTTTTTATTTCTCATTTCTATTTCTTTCCTATTCTTTTTTTTATTTAGAGAAGGACTAAACATAATCAAAGCACTTCAAATAAAACCATGCACCAGCATGAATGCAACAACCAAGGTTTTTATTTCTTACTTTACATATTATTTAATTATTTATTTAATTTTAGGAATTACTAATTCAAATCTTCTTCAAATAAATTCAAATTAAAGTCAAATTTCAAAGTTTAAAAATTAGGGTGTTACATGTCTTGTGCTTGAACTAGATTGTTTCCACAACAATACTCATCATTTTGGCTTTTTGTAATATGTTACAAGTATATGTGAGATATTTCATTTTCTATCAACACTTAGCAAACTCGTTAGACCTTTTAATCATGTTGTCATTAATCATCCGAAACCCACTTAGGGGCTAGATGCACTTTCAATAACTAGTTTACGATAAAGTAGTACTAGTGCACATATTCCTTGATGAAAAAGGTTTACATTTTTGATAGGTGGGGATGTTATTGCAAACCAAAGGAGACTATGACCTTCCTCTTTTTGAGAATCTTTTAGAGTAAGCAATAATTGTTATCCATTTGGTCCTGATAAATTGTGTCACTATAAGTTACTACTCCCTCGGTTTCCAATTATAAGTCGTTTTGACATTTATGGTACATTCATTTTGTTATGCATGTAGATATAATAATATATTTAGATATATAGCAAAATAGATGAACAAAAAAAAAGTCAAAGCGACTTATAATTTGAATGAAGGGAGTATCCACTATGTAGCCTCCGACGGTCGGTCGTTACAAGTGGTTGGTAACTATAGATCTATAATGATGCCACTATCAAACACATAGCTAGAGTCAGCATAATTTTATAATAACCAATCATAAATCATTGAACGGTTTATAACCACGTATGAGACGCTAAAGAAGTATTGCCTTTACAAAAAAACAACATTCAAGACAAAAATAAAAACTATCAATATTGTTTTCATATCCATAAGTAAGATAAAAAAAAGAAGTATAATAGCAAATAAAGTTCAAATGGTTGAATTAAGAAAATTCCAAAACATCACTTGTTTATATGTGAGGAAATATTCCACAAAGCAAAAACAAAAAACAGTTCAGATAGCTAGTCTCCAAAGCTTGACCTGTAAAGATGAAGCACACAAACAAACCTATAATTTGGCTACTGTCATCCACCGGGTTGTAAGCGTGGCTTAGCTTTTCGTTTATTTTGTTTATCAACTCTGTGTGATGGTGACCTAATTTTATTCCATCACGATTGTGAGGGTGTCATCAATTAGTGAGCCTGCCCTGGCCTCCCCTGACCACGGGATGAGCCGAAATGGGAGCTGATGGTGGGCCTGGGAGCCTGATGGGGACGCAGATATGATGTCACTGTGAGGATTGAGGTCGGTGTTGGCTGGCCGGCTCTCCTAACCAACTACTAGCAATCATCTATCATGAGGTTTTGTTTACAAATGAAGGAACTGGCAATTGCCTTTCCTCTCTTGGTACCATAATGTCAAATTCCAGCTAGATTGAGCCGGAATTGACACCGATTGCTTGATCGTCGGGTGGTGAGGATGGCGAAGGGGGGCGGCGCGCGGATCGAGGAAGGCGATCGGCGGCGTGATGATGTAGATGACGCAGTGGTGAAGAACGACGAGGTAGGAGATGATGAAGATGACGTGTAGCAGCTCCAGACGATGACGAGAGAGAGAGAGGTGGAGGAAGAGGCGGGCGGCGGGGGGGGGGCTGCCGCGCTGCGGCGGCGGCGGCCGCTGGCGGCGCGGTGGCGCCCTAGGGCGCGCGTGGCGTCGGGGCAGGGGCGGCGGCGTTGGTGGTGGCGGCGCACGTGCGTGAGGTGAGGGAGAGAGATTGAGAGCTGGAGAGGCGGAGAGTTTTTGGGTGTTACCCCTTTAATTTTTCCGATTAATTCGAATGATTACACTCCCTTGTATTTATAGTCCGGGAAAGACTTGCACGCTAAGCAATCTCTAGGAGGTTTCCTTATAGATTGGAATACCTCTCTTACAAGCAACCTATTTATTCCCTATTTTATTCCTATTTTTATTCCTTAAATATCTATTACTTAATGACAAAGGCGATGACGATGATGACGACGGAAGGCGGCGGCCGGCCGGTTGCCTGGCCGTGACGCACGCCACAGCCCTAGGGGGCTTTGTGCGCCATGCATGGCCCATGGGCCCCATCTTATTTTGGTTCATGACATCTCTCCCCCTTTCCGAACAGGCGCCCCTCGCTGTGTGGTTCCCATGGTCGTCGTTGTTGATGGGGCGAATCAAGTAGCATAGCCCGAAGATTGGTGCATCCACTTGTGGCGGGAATGAGCTCAAGTGTGTGCAGAATTATCCCACCCGGTTCGAGAACATCCCATAGTACCGTTGACAATTCCCGAGGCGTAGTAGTGCGCAAGTGTCGCCCAAACCGGTGCTCCCACCGAGCTTGTCGGTTTCGCTATGTCGTGTAGCTCGTGATCCGTTGATGTAGCAAGTTGAGGTTGAACGAAAGTCTCCGGATTGTGACGAGGTCGACGAGGTAGGTGGTTGATGTGGGTGGCATGTACCTCTTGTCGCCGTCGGTGAAGCTCACAAGTCGAGGCTTGCTGAAGATGGAGACGTTGAACTTTTGGGCGAGGTAGATCGCCGTGTTCCTATGTTGGGCGCCCCCGGTACATTGCAGCCCACGGTTTGTTGACGAAGTCGTCGTCGGGCGAGATGTCGCCGAGGAACATGGGAGCCAACCGGGTTTGGCTCGAGTCGTCCCGGCTGTCATAGCCGAGTAGTCGATGGCGCGATGGTCGTTGCTTGGCGCCGTGGTGCCCGGTAAGCCCATGTTCTTGATGGAAGTGTCGGGGCCATAGGTGTAGTTGATCAAGTCGCCGCTCATTGAAGTAGCGCCGGCGTAGTCATTGGTGTCGCCATTGATGGGCAGCTTGAGGCCGCGAAGAAGACACCGTGTGGAGGTGTCCCAAAGACTCCCGTGTCGTGGGGTTGGCATGTAGACGAACCGGAGAAGGAGGAGTGCCACTCTTGTCGAGTATAGCGGTGTACCCGATGTTACTGGCGACGTGGTAATCGATGGTGGCGCCTTTGCTGGATCTCGAGGTTGCCCGATGGTGTTCTCCACCATTGTTGATGCGGAAGGATGTCCAAAGCAGTGTAGCGCATTGTTGTTGTCGCATGTCGGCCGCTGAACGACTGTTTTCGCCGGTGGGCGCCGGGAACGCCGGTGTTCTCATCCGTGGCGGCGTCCGTTGGGTTGACGCCGTGGTCGCCGGTGTCGAGGTTGGGCTGCGAGGGGGTCGCCGTGGTTCATGCCCTTGTAGTTGTTGTCGATGATAGGCATGGCGAAGATGTAGTTGACGCCGTCGGGGTTCGTCATCGGAGTTGGCGTCTTTGAGGACGTCGTCGCCGTTCATGGCGCCCATGGTAGCGTCGTCGTCGTCGATGGTGGCGCCCTTGGGAGGGGCGTCGTTGCCGTTGGAGTCCTTAGTGGCGGTGTCGTTAAGGATGTCGATCCCAGCGGACGTCGATGTCAACGCTTAGCGATGTCGATGTTGACGTCGGTGACGTCGTCTTGTCGCCCATGTTGGCACTCCAGATGTTCCTAATATCAAAGAGGGTGTTGGTAGTGACCGCGAAAACTTATCCGTGCCATTGTAGTAGCCGTGAGACGTTGGCCTAGTTGGGTAGGCTTTTCGGCCGAGCGGTGGTGGACGCCTGTGGTAGCCTCCTCGATCCGTCGATGTGGGTCGCAGCAGGTTGGGGCATCTTTGGGGTAGGCGTGCTCGTTTGCGGCGTCGATGATCTTGGAGGGGTGGCGTGGGCGGCGTCGATGGGAGCGTCGTCACCGCCGGGCGGCGCCATGGCGGGGACGTCGTCGGTGGTGGCTGAGGTGACGTCGTGGGCGTCGTCGGACACGCCAAGGCGGCGTGCTGCGGTGTTGTTCTTGTTGTGGCCACCGGTCGTCGTGGATGTCGATGGGAGCCGCGATGATGTCGGGGCGCGCCAGGCAGCGGGCGGCGTTGTTGGCGCGCCCGTGGCCGTCGTCGTTGTGCGTGGTCGGGCGGCTGCTGTTCATCCAACTTCTCGGGAGGGCGGTGAAGGTGGCCTGGATTTCCCGCGGCGTGAGCCGCGAAACTCGCAAATCTCCATCCGGAGCTCGGCGATCTTGTGGTGTCCATCGGATCTTGGCGTTGTTGGTGGTCGAAAGCCGTCGGTGGTGGGAATCGCCCCGGTCTCCGGATACCGGTACAATCGATTCGGCTAGATTGGGCCGGAATTGACACCCGATTGCTGATCGTCGGGTGGTGAGGATGGCGAAGGGGTGGCGGCGGCGGATCGAGGAAGGCGATCGGGCGGCGTGATGACGATGACGCAGCCGATGAAGAACGACGAGGTAGGAGACGCGATGAAGATGACGTGTAGCAGCTCCAGCGATGACGAGAGAGAGGTGGAGGAAGAGGCGGGCGGCGGGGGGTACGCGGGGCTGCCGCGCCGGGCGCGGCGGCGCTGACGCATACCTGCTGGCGGCGCGGTGGCGCCTAGGGCGCGCGAGCGTCGGCGAGGGGGCGCGTCGTTGGTGGTGGCGGCGCACATGCGTGAGGTGAGGAAGAGAGATTGAGAGCCGGAGAGCTGGAGAGTTTTTGGGTGTTATCCTTTTAATTTTTCTCGATTAATTCGAATGATTACAACTCCCTTGTATTTATAGTCCCGGGAAGACTTGCACGCTAAGCAATCTCTATGAGGTTTCCTTATAGATTGGAATACCTCTCTTACAAGCAACTTATTTATTCCCTATTTTATTTCTATTTTTATTCCTTAAATATCTATTACTTAATGACGGGCGATGACGCGATGACGACGGAAGGCGGCGGCGGCGGCCGGCCGTGGCCGTGCCGCTGCCGAGCCCTAGCGCGGGCTTTGTGCGCCATGCATGGCCCATGGGCCCCATCTTATTTTGGTTCATGACACATAACCTTATCTGGCATTAACAAAATAAAAAAATAAAACAGTACTTAAGTTAGCTAACGAGAAATAGTTATTGGTTTAACAAATTTCATGTAAGGATACATTATGCAGTACAAGTTGTGCCATAAAAGTTTTTAAAATGTAACAAATGTAGGATACATTTTCTACACAAATATATGACCATACATTGATTCCACATATAGGCTTGACTTTGTTATAGGCATATCGTTTGAATGCTCTAATTTAGCGCACTATAAGTTTTTTTTTTTATATGATCGGGGATAGAGCCAGTTTTTTATTAAGAGGAAAAAATTATAAGTCAGCTATATAAGAGAACCCTCGAGCGTAGATTACAAACTACTAGATAGTAGTGAGTAATCTATAAGGGGATGATGTTGTATTCCACAAGATTCATGATATAATTAGAGTCTTAGCTTTGTTTTAAAATTATTTCACAAAAACATGTGTAACATATGTGTTGAATTAGTGAAAATGATTTAAACTGCATTGGCCTTTGTTGTGTTTTTCCTCTAACATGACAGCACATATTTCATTAAGAGAAAGTTGGCCTTTGCTTTTATGTGTACTTTCTCTCTAGCTTAATGCAAGGCAGTGCTCCTCACAGTTGTTTTTTAATACACAAGGAGAGGGAAGAACAGTGCAACACCAGTATACACTCTAAAAAGGTTTGAAATTCCAAAACAGCATTATAGGGATTCATAGTAAAGTTAAAAGAAAAATAAAAAGTGCATTACAGCTTGAACCCTCGTCGACCATATCAACACCTATAAATACACCCCATGGCAGCACCAAAACCACAACACATCGAGGGCTAGCAATTTCTCAAGCAGCTCTTGCAAAACTAGCTAAGCTTTCCAGCAACAGCTTGTGTGAAGCGCAGAGCAAATGGCGAAGGAGGTGGACGTGTCCACTCTGGAGGCCGGGGGCGGCCGTGACTACGCGGACCCTCCGCCGGCGCCGCTGATCGACGTCGACGAGCTCGGCAAGTGGTCCCTGTACCGCGCCGTGATCGCCGAGTTCGTGGCCACGCTGCTGTTCCTGTACATCACGGTGGCCACGGTGATCGGGTACAAGCACCAGACGGACAGCGCTGCGTCGGGCGCCGACGCGGCGTGCGGCGGCGTGGGCATCCTCGGCATCGCGTGGGCGTTCGGCGGCATGATCTTCATCCTCGTCTACTGCACCGCCGGCATCTCCGGTGGCCACATCAACCCGGCCGTCACGTTCGGCCTCTTCCTGGCGCGCAAGGTGTCCCTGGTGCGCGCGCTGCTGTACATGGCCGCGCAGAGCCTCGGCGCCATCTGCGGCGTCGCGCTCGTCAAGGGCTTCCAGAGCGGCTTCTACGCGCGCTACGGAGGCGGCGCCAACGAGGTCAGTCCCGGTTACTCCACCGGCACGGGGCTCGCGGCCGAGATCATCGGCACCTTCGTGCTCGTCTACACCGTCTTCTCCGCCACCGATCCCAAGCGCAACGCCCGTGACTCCCACGTCCCGGTAATTGCCGCACCTGCCACACTCCTTTGAGCTGTGATCCTGCCCATTGCAAGAACTTGTGCTGTTGCATTGCCCGTTGTTGTATTGATGAACGCGATGATCATCAGGTGTTGGCGCCGCTTCCGATTGGGTTCGCTGTGTTCATGGTGCACCTGGCGACGATCCCGATCACCGGCACGGGCATCAACCCGGCGAGGAGCCTCGGCGCCGCCGTCGTGTACAACAACAGCAAGGCCTGGAGCGACCAGGTATTGCATCTCTCTCCGCCTAGTCCCTACACACATTGTCCAAGATTGCAGCACTGATTCACACAATTTTGTTGGTTGCTGTGTTGCTGCGGTGGATCTTCTGGGTGGGTCCGTTCATCGGCGCGGCGATCGCGGCGCTGCACCACCAGATCGTCCTCCGCGCCAGCGCCAGGGGGTACGGCTCCTTCCGGAGCAACGCCTAGGCTCTCCTCGTCTTGGTAAACATCCACGGGCAGCCAGGCCGTGATCGAGCGCTCCCTCCCGGAGTTTAAGTTGAAGGACCGAAACGGCGACCAGAGGGGGGTGAATGGGAGCCTCAACTTTCCTTTAATTTCGGGTCATCGGCTCATCACCCAACCCAAGAACAAACTTAAGCGAGATGCAAATAACACGCGTGCTAACTTGTAGCAAGATGTTATGCGCAAAGTGTTAGTCACACTGAGTCCAACGCAAGAGACGGAATTTGATTCGGATTACTACAGAGCAAACCGCAGAGAAAAACAAAATCGGACCTATCAAAACTCTCTGGACAGGGCAGACAAGATGCTGAAAACCACAGACAGAAGTTTGCTGGAAACCACAGACGAAATCTCAGACACCAGAGACACAGTCAAGTTGCTAACTTCGAACAGGGAAATAGAGAAAGATTGAAAGCATCATCTGTACGAGTGCTCCTAGAAACGTGACCTCCTGATGGACATGAGATCTCGATCCGAGAGCTGAAGCACTACGAGAATCAAGAAACAATTTTGACCAATAAAAAAAAAGACACCTTGATTTACGACAATTCCCAACTACTAACAGCTTCCTGTAGCTTGACGATGACTACTCAGAATTGATTTCCTAGTGCAAGGACGAGCTGCTACTTGCTGCAAACTACAGGCTCATGCTCGATTACCAAGACACTAAAGTACGTGACTTGCTTACCTAGCTATTTACCAATATCTGAAATATGGTTGATACTCGTAGCTAAACGCCTGAAGCAGCTCCTGTCGATTTGCGCTGCTTGATGCTCTCGGCGCTGGAGAGTAGCCTGTGTCCGGATTCCACGGATGAGCGCTTGACCAAGACAGCAAGTCGACGAGCAGATGAACCGACGAACCCACCACCTGCACACAAGAACAGACAGGACAGAGGGCCAGCACTCTACGAACAGAGAGAACGTGAGATCCAAAATCCAACGAAATACAGATCAAATCAGAAGCTCTTGAGCTGAAAATTCGCACAGCTGAAATTCATCTTGGTAGCTAGCTATTCCCCAAAAATCATAGCCTGAGATCAACTAGAACACTGGGAAACTCAGATCAGAGAATAAGACTGGAAAAAGTCGCCCAAAGCGAAAACTGCCTGGAATTTGATGCACGAGTGGAATTAAAAGAATTTCACTTAGCAAGAGTATCCATCACTCGTCAAAGCATCAATTAGTTCAGGCAAAATCGACTCAAACACTCAGAGCAAAAGAAATCGAGCAAGAGGGGGAGAATGGAAAAATAAAACATACACGAGCACAGCTCACAGGACAGCGACACCATAATTCCCAAAAAGCCACCATGGCACAGGCTGGTTAGGGGCAGCCCTTCCCAACTCAAATTGATCTGATCGGAGGACCTCTCACACCGGAGTTTGAAACCCTAGCTAAGAAATACGAAAAATGAGAGGCAAGGGAGGATGAAGGGTATGCCTCTGCTAAATAGTCCCAATTCCTCTCGCCTAAACTACCCCTAAGATACATGAGTCGATTTTGTAACCCTAAGGCTATTTCGGTCGACTACGGGTAATCTTCGATCCGACGGCCACCGCGCCTCCTCATCGGTAGCCTTGCCTCCACGCAACCTCCCGATGCCGCCACGTGCGGGCCCTTCCGTCCGCCCGGAACACTTCGGGTTTTGAGGCCCAAACCCGCGAACCCAGCGCTGTGGTTTTGAGGCCCAAACCACTAAACCAGCGCCCGATGGTTTTGAGGGCAAACCACCAAACCTCCTCGACACGTGTCATCGCCGTCTTGACCGCCCCAGTCGCCAAGTCATCCGAGCTCCCCGCTCTGCTGCACGCTTCGCCGTCTTGACCCGACGACACGGTCCGCCGCGTCCCTCGCGATCCGTCGATGTCCCGGATGTCGGCCTCCATGGCTAGCCACCCGGCGATCCGGTCCCTCGGCCCAAGCCTCACGTCCCGTCCCTTCACCTCCGGGTCCGTCGGCCCGACGCCCTCCTTGGCCCCTTCACCTCGCCGTCGGCTACCATCTCCGAGCTCAACACCCGCACAACACGAACCAAGAGATACGTCTTGACACACTCCACATGTGCCGGTGAAACATAGCCGAAGCGAAAAGATAAAAGAAAATAAAAGGAGAATGTTGACTGTTGACAATCACTACATCACAAAACTAAACACATGCGACCTAAATCAACCATGTGTTCGCATAAGTTG
Source organism: Hyparrhenia diplandra (assembly GCA_015847255.1). NCBI lineage: Eukaryota > Viridiplantae > Streptophyta > Magnoliopsida > Poales > Poaceae > Hyparrhenia > Hyparrhenia diplandra. Next base: position 366,752 of record JADLZK010005091.1, on the reverse strand, counting down.
AACGGAGAGGAGAGCACCGCCGTGGTTAATGCAGTAGCAGTAGCTTTTCAATCAGGTCAAGTGTTGTAGCTGCTGGCAACGGCAGCTAGTGCAAGTGATTGTGCGTTTTGTGCTGTGGAAAGCAAGCGTGTCGTCGTCAGCGTTTGTGTACCCAGTTGGCTTGCAATCAATTTAATTTAATAAAGATGAAAGGATGCAAGTGATGGGTAAACTTTAGAGCGCCCTTCTTAAAAAGTACCAAAAGTTACTCTTACTTGATTATTATTACCCTTACACTTAATTCAGGTCTCAATCTATTTGGCAAAGCTCCATCTCCAACTTTTAAGGTTCAGAAGATTGACTCCGTAGAAGTTCAGAGCTTGGTGCCTTAGGTTTGCCTTCCATTGCATTCTCTGTTTCAGTATCTTAGATAATCATTCTGCTTATGGTGGACAAACATGACTTCAGACCAGACTAAACAACATCCTAAATTATTAGTCATATATGTCTCGAAAAAATCTTGTAGCATAAGCCATTCTGGCTATATATAATTGAAGGCAGGTTTTACTCACGGACAAGTTTAATCGTGTAATTTGTTAACGCACATCTCCAAATCCAAAACTTGTCCAGCGCCATAGCAAAATCTTGTATCTTGACCCTAGATACCGCATGTAATAAAACACCGCTGCCAGGGAGAACTGTGAAAGTACTAGTTTTCTCACCCGTTCCAGAGTGCTCTAGTTGAGAGTGGCGGCCAAGGGACGATTTTGCAATCCGCCCGTCGATTCATCGTCGTCCTCGCCTCCGGCGCCCTTGCAGGTGTTGGCGGTGGAGGGGTGGATGAATCGACGGAGGTTTGTTCATACCGTGCTTATTAAGTACTCCTCCATACTTGAAGAGAAAGACATTTAGAACAGCGGATATAGTCTCCAAAAAACACATGTCTTTTCTATACAAATATTTATTGAAAAGATATATATGTATATTTTTATGAAAGTAATTTTCAAGATAAATCTATTGATATGATTTTCACATTTCCAAACTCAACGACTTAAAAGCTATTTATGATATATATTTCCAATGTTTAACCCAAACTTTATCCAAAACATCTTCCTTTTCCAATACGGAGGGAGTATAGGTTAAATAAGTTGGCAACGTATCCTTAGAAACCAACTTCATGTGGAAACTATGAAAACTCCGATCTAGATCGCAGGGATTCTCATCCGATGGTCATCGGTGGAGGTGGGTTATTTTAGCACATTTTAGCACTTAAATCCCCTCACTAATCCCACGTTTGCGGCCCGATCGGCGTGTTGGGTACGTGCGACCAGAGGAGTTCTTGCGCTGGTTGAAACGACGAGGCGATGGCGTTAGGTACATATGAGACGGTACCTTGTAGCCCGGCGGTCTTTGGGTATGTATGAGACGGGATCGGCGGCGGCCGAGAGGAGTAGCGGCGGCGTGTAACTCCCCTGCGCGGCGATCACGTATAGACGGAGATAGGGTTAGGTGGGATTATATGAAAAAAAAACAAAATTATAGTGGGATGAGTGGGAGGATTTAAGTACTAAAATAACCCACCTCCACCGATGGCCATCAGATGAGAATATTGCGATTTAGGATAGGAGTTTTCATAATTTCCACACGAAGTTTGTTTTCATAGGATACGTTGCCAAATAAGTTAGGGTTAGGTTTTCCTATGTCGGGTGGTCGCATGGATTCCTTTTCCCGGGTGGTGTCTCCACCAGCCAATGACGCCAATGTGCGGAGGGCGGCTCCGACACCTTCAGCCGCTTCCCGGTGGTCGCATGGATTCGTCTTCTGGGTGGTGTCTCCACCAAATGACGGCGTCAATGTGCGGAGGGCGGCTCCAACTCCTTCAACGGCTTCCTCAACTTCGCTGGTGGCAACCTCGTTAGGGAACAACACGAGCTTTCCGGATTTGGAATTCTCTTCTTCCTCTAGAACTAGTCGGTTTAGTCTTTTGTCCCTCCCTCATCTTCTCCGGCGACGGTGTTTACTTTGGTGAAGAGTTTGGGAGGTATGTTTACCGACTTGCTGAAACCGGGTTGGTCCTTACCACCTTCTCTGGTGGTTTCATTCCCCTTCTAGGTGTGCCGACACGCCCCGGCGTGTTGGGTTTCATGGTTGCTTTGAGGCACCGGATTCCTTGTACTCCGGCGATCGATGGTCGGTTGCCATCTTCTTCGACCTAGGCATTCTGCGTCACAACGTATGTTGATTTTGACATACTGCTTTCGGTGCCAATTAAAGCTTGTGTTCAATCGTCGAAGGAGGTTGGCTTCAATCTCCATGTGTTCCGATCACCGGCGACGAGAATGGTCGGGAGGACGGCTATGCAAGGAATATGCTGTAATTTCTCCTTTCTTTTAGGGTGTCTTTGCAAGTCTTGGAATGTAAACTGTATGAACTTCATAGGAATACAAACCCGGTTTCTCAAAAAAAAAAAAAAAAAAAACTCCCCACCGTTGTCTCCATTTGATTCAAGTGACACTCGTTGCTCTCGCCATGTCCATCCGCAACTGCTAAGCTTGTGTTGTCTTTCTTTGCCTTCGGAGCCAACAACGCAGAGGCTCCACACTTGTTGCTCTCGCTAAGTCCGTGAAAAATATTTAATATGTTTCATTGAGACGAATGTGATGATTAGTCCACAAGGTTGAGCTACATGTAGCCATGGTGAGGAGATGGCGGCGATCATGAGTGTGCAAAGGCTCAAAAAATGAGGAGTTGAAGATGATAGGTGATGGAAGAGGATGAAAAACAAAGCACAAGACATTGTTATATTAACAGAACTTTGTTTCCACCGGTATGTGGTGATTATAGAGAAGTATAAAATGGAGGTAGATAGGATAGATAGTCTTATCTTACTATAATGAGAGACAAATTCATTGCCAATACGATTGTCTAGTGTCTGGATGTGATCTAACATATATGCAAGCAAATCCCTACTTACTCCCACTCATAAAACCTGACATTCGGGACAAACACTACTACAAATTTGATTTTACGTGGTGTTCGATTTTTTATTTTCCGTGGCGGGCATTTCGTAAACCGCCACGAAAAATAGATGGCTCGCCCCCCTCCCGCCAGGGGGAAAAACCGCCACGGTTAATCGATTAACCGTGGCGGGCATTCTTAAAAATAACCGCCACGGTTAATCCCTATTAACCGTGGCGGGCATTATAAAATAACCGCCACGGTAAATAGTTTAACCATGGCGGTTATTGTAATAAGCCCGCCCACGAACGAGGCCCAACCCAAGAGCCGAAGAGGCCGGATCCAATGGAAAAAGCCCGGTTTACGATTGTCCTGTATATATACCCCCCCACCTAGGGTTTCGATCCCATTCCCATTCCCTCTCTCTCCCCCTAACCGGCCCTCCCCTCCCTCTCGACTCCCTCCATCCCCTGACCCGGCGGCCGGGGCGGCTCTCGCTCCACCTCGAGCTCGCGGGCGGGGCGGGCGGACCCGAGGCACGGGGCTCGTCGGCGCGGGCGCGAGCATGAGGGCCCCGTGGCGTGGATGCACCGAGCTCGCCCGGCGCCCGGGGCTCATCGACGCTCTGGCTCGGCGGTGCGCGGGCGGCGCATGCGCGAGGGGCCCGTGGCGTGGATCGGCTCGAGCTCACCCGTCGGCGCTCGGGGGTTCGTCGGGCGCGCGTGGCTGGCTCCATCCATCTCCACTCACGACGTGGGAGGCCGGACGCGGGCGGCGCGGCCTCGTCCCCTCCCATATGTGGCGGCGTGGAGGCCGGATCCGGCGGCCAAAGGCCGGATCCGGCGGCGTGGAGGCCGACGGTTCGCGGATTCTGGCGGTTTGGCGGCCGGCGGTCGCGGATTCGGCCAGCTTCGGCGCGCGATGCGCCATGGCGGCGGCCTGGCGGCGCTCTGCATCTTGACGCAACGATGGAGGGGCTCAAGCTGGCTTCGTCGTCGCGAATCGATCTCGGAGGCCCGGCGTGGCGCGTGGCGGCGCATCCTCGCGGCGGCGCCCTCTCCGGCGGCCAAGGCGCGATCTGGGCGGCGAAGGGTCCGCGGTGGAAACACGGTGCCGGCGGCGGACACCGCGAAACCCTAACGGGCGGAGGCCCGGTCTGGGCCCGTTAGGGTTTCGATTGATTTTTCTTTTTTATATATTTTTATTTTATTTACCATGGCGGGCATTATAAGAAGACCGCCACGGTTATCTCTATTTTTCGTGGGCGGGCATTGTTAAAAGTCCGCCACGGTTAATCGTTTTTGCGTGGGGGCATGGAGTCCGCCACGGTTAATCGCTCGATTAACCGTGACCCTAGCTCCGTGGGCGTAACCCAATGCCCGCCACGGAAAATCGAAAATGCCCGCCATGCAAAATCCATTCTCAGTAGTACTTGAAAGACACGGTCTCCAAAAACACAACTTTAATCTCTCTTATTCTAAAAAATTTATGAAAAAATGATCATCACTTCTATTATTGATAATGTTAATATCTTAAACAATAAAAAAAAAAATAAGCACACATGTTCCATCAATCCATCATGCGGATCGTGCACATAGATGCATGAGCAATAAATATGCATACGTCTCAACAATCATCAAACATAGTTTGCCCGAGCATGAATTCCAAAAAAAAAAAATAAAAATATTTTTCTTATTAATATATATAGATAGTATAGAGGGACATGAACGATACCAATAAAAATAGTTGTGGCATATTTTTAAAAAATAATATTTTAAATAATTTATACATTTTATATAACTAGACTATAATAAAGTACTACTTAGTGCGCATAGTCCTTGATGAAAAGAGTTAACATTATATTTTGATAGGTGGGGATGTTAGTGCAAACCAGAGGCGACTATGACATTCCTGTTTTGAGATTCTTTTAGAGTAAACAATGATTATTATCCATTTGGTCCATGTGGCGATAGCCCGGGTGGTTGGCTTCCCGGGTGAGGAAGCAACCGTTCTTGAGTTCGATCCCCATCGGAAAGCAGACTTACGCGCCTCATTTTTCTTCTTAATGAAAAAACACCCGCTTCTCCTAACGTCACTTGTTTATGAACAGAGCAAATATTCCACAAAGCAAAAACAAAAAACAGTTGATAGCTAGTCTCCAAAGCTTGACCTGTAAAGATGAAGCACACAAACAAACCGATAATTTGGCTACTGTCATCCACCGGATTGTAAGCGTGGCTTAGCTTCTCTTTGATTTTGTTTATCAACTCTATATGATGGTGACCTAATTTTATTCCATCACGATTGTGAGGGTGTCATCAATTAGTGAGCCTGCCCTGGCCTCCCTGACCACGGGATGAGCCGAAATGGGAGCTGATGGTGCGCCTGGGAGCCTGATGGAGACGTATGGATATGATGTCACTATGAGGATTGAGGTCGGTGTTGGCCGGCCGGCTCTCCTAACCAACTACTAGCAATCATCTATCATGAGGTTTTGTTTACAAATGAACCGGCAATTGCCTTTCCTCTCTTCGTTCAGGGTACCATAACCTTATCTGGCATATATTAACAAAATAAAAAATAAAATAGTACTTAAGTTAGCTAACGAGAAATAGTTATTGGTTTAACAAATTTCATGTAAGGATACATTATGCAGTACAAGTTGCGCCATAGACGTTTTTAAAATGTAACAAATGTAGGATAAACAAATGTAGGATACATTTGTTACATTTTAAAGATAGGACCATACATTGATTCCATATATAGGCTTGACTTTGTTATAGGCATATCGTTTGAATGCTCTTATTTAGCGCACTATAATTTTTTTTTTTTTTATAGGATCGGGGATATAGCCAGTTTTTTTTATTAAGAGGAACAATTATAAGTCAGCTATATGAGAGAACCCACTAGATAGTAGTGAGTAACCTATAAGGGGATGTTGTATTCCACAAGTATAATTGGAGTCTAGCTTTGTTTTAAAATTATTTCCCAAAATCATGTGTAGCATATGTGCTAAATTAGTGGAAATGATTTAAACTGCATTGGGATTTGTTTTGTTTTTCCTCTAACATGACAGCACATATTTCATTAACAGAGAGTTGGCCTTTGCCCTTTTTATGTACTTTCTCTCTAAAAAAGTTTGAAATTCCAAAAACAGCATTATTATAAGGATTCATATAGTAAAGTTAAAAGAAAAATAAGAACTACATTACAGCTAGAACCCTCGTCGACCATATCAACACCTATAAATACACCCCCATGGCAGCACCAAAACCACAACACAGCAAGGGCTAGCAATTTCTCAAGCAGCTCTTGCAAAGCTACCTTCCAGCAACAGCTTGTGTCAAGTTAGCGCAGAGCTAATGGCGAAGGAGGTGGACGTGTCCACTCTGGAGGCCGGGGCGCCCGTGACTACGCGGACCCTCCGCCGGCGCCGCTGATCGACATCGACGAGCTGGGCAAGTGGTCCCTGTACCGTGCCGTGATCGCCGAGTTCGTGGCCACGCTGCTGTTCTTGTACATCACGGTGGCCACGGTGATCGGGTACAAGCACCAGACGGACAGCGCGGCGTCGGGCGCCGACGCGGCGTGCGGCGGCGTGGGCATCCTCGGCATCGCGTGGGCGTTCGGCGGCATGATCTTCATCCTCGTGTACTGCACCGCCGGCATCTCCGGTGGCCACATCAACCCAGCCGTCACGTTCGGCCTCTTCCTCGCGCGCAAGGTGTCCCTGGTGCGCGCGCTGCTGTACATGGCCGCGCAGAGCCTCGGCGCCATCTGCGGCGTCGCGCTCGTCAAGGGCTTCCAGAGCGGATTCTACGCGCGCTACGGCGGCGGCGCCAACGAGGTCAGTCCCGGGTACTCCACCGGCACGGGGCTCGCCGCCGAGATCATCGGCACCTTCGTGCTCGTCTACACCGTCTTCTCCGCCACCGATCCCAAGCGCAACGCCCGCGACTCCCACGTCCCGGTAATTGTCATCTTCTTGCACATGGCACGCCGATGAGTTGCTCCTTTTCTGTACTGACGAAGTGACGAACGAAATGGTCGTCAGGTGTTGGCACCGCTTCCGATTGGGTTCGCTGTGTTCATGGTGCACCTGGCGACGATCCCGATCACCGGCACCGGGATCAACCCGGCGAGGAGCCTCGGCGCCGCCGTCGTGTACAACAACAGCAAGGCCTGGAGCGACCAGGTATTACATTTACATATCTCCAGCCACACGTTTTTTTGCAAGATTACAGTAGCTGGAAGCAATAAGCTGTTACTATGGTTTCATCGATTAGTTGTCCTGGATTGGAAACTGACAACAATTTTGTTCATTGTTGCAGTGGATCTTCTGGGTGGGTCCATTCATCGGCGCAGCGATCGCAGCTCTGTACCACCAGATTGTCCTCCGCGCCAGCGCCAGGGGATACGGCTCCTTCCGGAGCAACGCCTAGGCCCATCTCGTTGGCCGCCGGCCAGCCGGCCGGCGACTCAGCTCTTCCTCCTCCGCAGTTTAAGGTGAACGGAGAAGGAGACCACCGGCGGCGTGGTTAATGTACTAGCAGTAGCTTCGGTCGTGATGTGTAGTGGAGCGAGCAGCAGCACAGTGTGTATGTTGTGCGTGTCCTGTGGCAAGACCAGTGTAATGTTGTCCACGTGTGTACCTGCTGTCTTGAAGCCAAGTTAATAAAGGTGGAATGCAAGTGATGAGAAAATTATGGTAATTCTTTTTCGAACCTTGTTTTTTTCTTTTCATCTGTTTGGTTATGAAAAGGAGAAGGATTACCCGTGGCACCCGTCTTCCTCCCACGTGCCCTGCCAACCCACACCCCCCGCCGCTGATTGCTACACCACCCACCTCCCTCCACCCCCCCCCCTCCCTCCCACCCGGCCTCCGCCCTCCCTCGCCCCTCAACCGCACCCTCCCCTAACCTCGCCGCGGTGTGCCTCATACGTTCTTGTACTCGCCCCCACTCGCAACACCTGATGCTGCCAACCGCCTTCTCCCACAACCACGATGGGTGGTGCCTGCCACCTTGCCCTGCCTTTGTTTCGCCTGCCTCTCTACCGGTGTGTGTCGCATAAAAGTCCTTCTAAGATTGTCCATCGGGAGTGACCCCGCCGCCGCTAAAAAGCCTACATGTGGAGAACGGGAACAGTCTTCTTCCTCGCGTCTCTAGTGGGGCACAGGCGTGGGAGGGAGAGGGAGAAGGAGAGCAAAAGGGCGAAGGAAGAGCGAGCAGGGTCGTGCCGTTGCGTTAGAGTGCGACGGTCGGGTAATACCTTTTGCATTTAAAAAAAAAACAGATAACATATCTAACAATCCACAAGGCCGATTGTTGCAATCAGATATATGTTCCTATTTAGCTGAAATTTGTAAAATTCATCACTAACTTTGCATGAGCTTTTGGACTCCCGCTCAAGATCCATGGTCTTATAACTTCTTTTTATGTATCACCATTCGCCAAATTTTAAGATTTGCCTTCTCAACCTACTGAGACACCTTCCGAGCCAGGAAGAGGCCGAATGTGACGGTCGGGTTGATATGGCCACCAAATATGCCAACGGTGTAGTAGACGAGGATGAAAATCATTCCGTTGAGCGCCCACACAATGTTGAGGATGCCCACGCCACCAGTTGAGAAGGTACACATCTTAAAGTTTTAAAAGTCACCATATGCGACTGTCAAATCGAATGTTGTCTAAAATATCACTATTTTCATAATAATATAGTAAATATAAAAAAATATACAAGCACTCCATGCCAAGTCGAGACTTTAAGCCTACTAGTAAACGTGCCCGTGCGTTTACAACGGGTAAAATATATTATAAGCTATTTACATATTTTTTTCTTTTTTTAAAAAATGAGATCTATAAAGTATTTTGTATCAACATCCAAAATATTAGTAAATGTTGTCAACAATATGATTGTGTATAATTTTTTTAACATGATTGTGTATAATTAAGAGCGTATATGAAATTAAAATGTGAGCTACCCTCCATCCCTAAATATCTAAAAAAAACAACTATGATTAAATATATATTAAATGATATCAATATTTATGATACATAATTAGTATCATTAGAAAGATATTTGAATCCTATTTTTAATAATTATTTTTGAAGATACAAATGCTACATATATTTTTCTATAAATCAAGTTAAACTTGTGCAACTTACTCAAACATCGACAATTATTTGTGGTCTTGTTGCTAAAGATAATCCATCTCTGCAAGCAATGATCTACCACCCGTTGTTTAATTTTTTAGGAAAAATCTAATGTTTAATCGAGTGTGATAGGGATAGATTAAAACATTTAGTAGATATGTTTTTTTAATTGATGGGCCAAAATAATCACATTTTGGGCCTCACGTATCCCCTCCTGCCATATTCTTAATAATTCCGGATTTCACCGTTCTTCGTTTCAGTTGAAGAACCGTGGTGTCCAGAACCCAACGCCACCAGGCCCACCACCTGCTACTTCTTGCTCGCCAGCAACTACCTCCCTGCTGTCTGCTGCCCACGCTAGCCCGGCTTCCTCGCGACGCATCGCATCTCGGCCAGCCGCCCGTCTCCTTGCACTGCCCAGCCATCCATTGCCGCTCGCGCCGCCAACTTCCTCAGGAGCCCGCTGCCATCTTCTCTCTCCATCCACCCGAGGGACCGGGACCGGGGCAACGCAGGCAGCGGCGCGTGGAGACGCAGCCACACGGGACGCGGGAGGTGATGGCTCGGTGCTCTGTCCGGCGAGTACAGAGGCAGCGGCTCAGGTTGCCGGTGCCTGGGGCGGCCCTGAGACGCGAGCTAAGCCCTCTTCGATTCTTTATCTAATTTCCTTGGCCCAAATCTTTGTTTCGATTTGCTCTTCAATCTTATTGTTGTTTGGTGATTGTTGAGGAGGTCTGCAGAATTTATAATCAATTTGGTTGATGTTTATGGTCAATTTGGATTGCCTGTGTTGTTTCGTGATTGTAAAGGAGATTTGAGATTACGTGTTGTATTCGTGATTGAGATTGCGTGGAAGTTTCTCTATTCCATGCGTAAGCATGTCCAACACGGACGGCAAACAGAAAAGGCATAGACGAAAATCACGAGACAAATACGGGCTGGGGGAGGGGGAGGCTGGACGAAAAAAAGCACTCCGCCAAGTCGAGACTTTAAGCCTATATATGTGCAGCTTCCCGCACAAAGAATAACTCAACTAAATCATATGGCTTCAGAATTTTACTAAACAACATTAAAAACAAGCATAATATTTGCATAATTTCCTTTTGACATGGAATACAAAACCCACTTCATAGTTACTGTCCATATACAGCACATATATTATAATCTGGAAATAATGGCTCTAAGGGGGTTTTATCCCAGTATATATGGAGTACCAGTTTACTATCTATGGTTGCATGACCTTTATTAGTTGAACATAGACACCATTACATAATCGAGCCCCCAAACGTGGTAAACATCAGATGACCGATGCGTCGGTGCAAACCACTTTTTTAGGTCCAAAAAGAATCCCAGAGGCTTCAGTTGTCCGGCTCCAGTTCCTTCACAGGTCCTTGTCTAGTTAGACGAAACCATATGTGCACCAGCAGTTAAAAGAACACAGAGCCTAACTGCTGAGCTCCAGTTCAGAGCGAAGGGTTGCCCAGTTCATGACGGTGGCTAATTTGCTCAGCCATCCATTCCGTGGTCAGCTCAGCTGTTGTTACACGTCCACTGAAATATACAATTCCCTGCTTCCTCGAGATGCAGCTTTCGAGTAGTACGTAATTTGGGCCCGGCTCTTGGCGTCGGCACTTGCACCAACTTTTGAACAACCCAAACTTTTGGTGGTTTTGTCCTCGCAGCCACCACGTTCTGCTAAATTTTGCCGACCACAGGAAAGCCACTGTTTGGAATCTTTGGACCCAACTTTGTTCAGCTGGCTTGTTTATGCTTGTGTCAGCTTATTCTCTCTCCCAGAATATTATTGAAACAACCAAAAATCAACTGGTTTATCGATCAACAAATTTTTTTATGGTGTTCTTTTTTTTTTTTTTTTTGGTACCGGGTACAGGCCAAGTTTGATGGATTTCAGCTCTGAGAAAGGCTGGGAGCCAAAAGAAGATGTTGATGACGAGTAGGATCTGGTATCAGATGCAATGGATACGACTCAATGGTAGTTTTTTCAACTTTCCTCTTGTCATGACGAAAATGGCAATTCGCAATTTGATCATTGACATACAAATTCCTTGAAATTAAAGGAGGCGTGGGTACAGTACTTAATTGCTATACACATTACTCCTAAGCAACTGGATATTTCCTCATATGCAGCTTTCAATTGGGTCGCCGGCAGTGCACGAACTCAGTTGCTGAACCCAAATCTGGCCGTCGCAAACGTCCTGGACAAATTTGCCGACCACTGCATTGAGCGTCTTAACAAATATCTTGCTGAACTTTCAGTACATATGTGCTATATATGACATTTCATGGCACCGACCAGCGTTATTATTAAGTCACTGGGCTGCACATCAACCACAGAACTAGTCCACGGGGGTGTCTTGCTTACGAAGGGCACAGGGGAAAATGGTATAGCAGAGCCATGACAGCTGATATAGCTAACACAACACATTCAGGCTTCAGATGACTCTAAGGAGCTTGGCCGACAAGGAGGACTGGGGAGTGTATTCCAACAAACCAGCAACTCTTTTTTTTTTTCTAGTAAAAAGACAAACCAACCAGCAACCAAAACCTGAGTGAATTTCCATAATGTTTGGAGGAACCCAGGAGCAAAAACAAAAATTATCATAAGACCCTTATGACACTAAAAATGTGGTAGGGCCATGGTGCAAGGACAGTTGAGTTAATTGGAACTTTGACACGCCTCATCCATGTGTTACAAAATTCAAGTTTGGATGGTTAGCTCCTAAGCACATTTTAGGGGAGGGGGATGTATTATTGGATGTTCCAAAGAAAGGTGACACTGTGCCTTAGTATCCCCAATAATCGTTGCGGATCTCGTCGTCAAACTTCTGTTTCAGTTCAGGGTGCTTCGCAAAGTACTCATCTGCAGTCATTGTGCTTATCTTTTTCTGCATGCATAAGCAAGGTGTGATGTTAGCATGACTTGTGAAAGAAACACGCTCCATGTTTGTCAAAGATCAACCTCACCTTCATCTCCTTCATTTCAGCAATCTCCTTCTCTATCCTCTCTGATTCCTTTAGTGATGCTTTTTCCGCTTCCTTCATTTCAACCAACTATGTGTATCATACAGGCAGAAAATATCATTAATATCTGAAGGAGGCAACAGTCAAAGCAACAAGGAAGTCTAATCAAAGGAAAGGACATAAAGAAGTGTAAATTATGAAGACAGCAGTGAATCCTCACCAGAGCATCAAACTTTGGCTTGTATTGAGGAGTGACAGTGTCAACATACTTGGGGATCTCTATGCCTGCATTTTTTTCACGATTCACATCACAATAGGTGGTTAACTAGCTGAAAAGTGCATAGAACCATAAGAATATCTGAAACCTTTGGCAACTGTGAGCAAAACAGTAAATCATTTGGTAAACGTAAACCTTAGATCTAGGTCCATCTTAGAGTTCAATATTGCAATGTGCCATGTGTGCAGCCTATTATTAGTAGCCCATTTACAAAGAGCACAAAGAACTGCCTAGTTTCAGCTGAAATTTCCTACAAAAATATCTTCAATATAGATATAAAAACGTGATATTCAAATGCACACATGAAGCACCCTTTATTTACACAATACTACAGATCTTTCTTTCAATACAAAGAAAAAGGAAGTTTGCCTCTGGTGTTCTAATCAATATTCCTAGTTAAACAAAGATAGCAAATTGTAGATCCCAAAAATAATATAACCGGATTGCTTGCAATTTAATAGAACAACAGTTTGCAGATACATGAGTAAGACAGTGGAGAATTACTACTTACTTTCGTAGGCCTCCTTGTACATTTCGACAACTTTTGATCCAATTCCTTTTTGTAGTACTCCCAATCAATTGGCTGGGGCTCCTGTAAAAGAAATTGAAGAAATAGTGAGAAGATCACCTCCAAAAGGCCAAAATTTAAGAAGAGATGCCGCATTATTTCAATGTTGCCGAGGGCATATCAACCAAACTCAATGCATAATTACAATGAAGTAGGGCCACAAGCATTATTTAACAAATAAGAGGGCTATCTATATTTAATAAGGTCAATGCTGTTTGTCTTCTTCAAGAAAATGCTGCTAGTCAATGTGTAATATAAATCTCTGCAGTGCTAAAACCATTTCTACCAATGGTTTACATGCATTAGAAGCAAATGAGCCATTCATCTGTACAATTTTTTTTCTGTTGGTACTTGTACTTACAACAAGCATACTGAGATACAATTATTGAAAGCAAAACAGAATCAGAAGGTATTTGGGCAGCCTTAGCACAAAATGGAAATTTGACCCAGAACATACTACATTCGACATTGTTTGATTCAGTATTAGCAAGCAGTACATAGACCTGGGTTTTATCCTGCCTACAGAAATGCAGGTGCATAGACCTGGGTTTTCACCGACCTATATTGAAACAAACATGTTTCGGTCTACACAGTACACATATGCGCGGGTGGATCGTATAATCATATGCATTGTAGAAGATGGTCCTGATTTCCACAAACAAATTGGTACTCTGGGATGCTACCAATCGCCAGAACAAAACCCGATTCCAAGCAAACCTGATATAGGGAGGATGGACCAGATCCTAGGATGGCTAGATTCGGACGATTACCTGCGAGAACTTGGTATGGAGCTGGCGGTTGACGTCCTCGAAGGTGTGGCGGAGGTTGGCGAACTCCTTGCGGGCCTCCACGGAGACAAGCATCTTGGCCAGGCCGTCCCAGTCGATCGCCTTGCCGGCTTTCGTCGCCGCGTCGGCCACCTTCTTCACCACGCCGTTCCCGCTCATCTTGCTCGCCTCGCGCCGTCGCCGCCGATCCGCGTTCACCTCGGAGACAGCCTGTGACGGAGTGCGTTCGTATGGGCCTTCTTAGTGGGCTCAAATGGGCCGTCGAGTGTAAGAATTAAGAACGGATGGATCAGATTCGTCTAGGGCCCTTGAGAACTGGGCTAGGCTTCTAAAGACAGGAAGACTCCAGTCTTGAGATGGTAATACCGTAAAAGAATGGGTGTATATTTAGAGCTATAATGGTAAGATATCTTGCCAAATTGATACTGTAGAGGAATGGGTGGGCCCGTAGATAATTGGTTAGTTCCAGTCTCAAAATTAAAATGTATTTTTCTCTCAAACCGTGAATACAATCTCAAATCCATTGGACTTGCGGAGTTTTTATTATAGTAAATGCAACACATTGAGCCCATTGAATTTCTTTTTTTTCCTTCTGCTATTTCACTTTTATAAAATCAACATTTCAAATGCTCCATTTGAACAATTTGGGTATATCATTTCAACATTTGCAGATAAGATGTTGAGCTAGTTTATCTGAAATGTGGAATTGGGCTATGTGTATTAAGAATAAAAAAAAACATGAAAGTTCAATTAAACATGATTAATTATCGACATTACAACAAATAAGTGAATGAAAAGAGTAAAATCATTAAATTTGCTCCTATGCGTTGTGCCCTGCTGGCCCTCGCTCGATCCACCGCAAAGCCAAGTAGGTTATTGGGGTTCCATGATGTGTGAGCAATATCTTGCACAAGATTCATAGGAGGTCCCCTATGGCTATTTCCCTCTATCTTTTCTAGTTAAAACACGCGCATTTCCTTTAGGAAAAAGGTTGAATACACACTGCATGAAACCGGTAAAAAGAACTACTACAGAGCCAGTCAAATTATTTCACACATCAGATCATGAAAAAGCATATTATGCTATACACTTTGGTCTTGGGAGGAATATTTGATCAGATTTGATAGGACTTTGATGATGGCCATGCACGCAAAGAGGGGAGAGGAGACCGGTAAAATTAAAGGTCACACGGCACGTTGTGGATAGTACAAGATTTATTTTGGATTTGTTATTACTACTTGAAGGCTATTCTTTTTTATGTCATGGCAAATCCTAGGGTGATCTTTTTTTAGTTGGAGCCAGCAAGTGGATTACCTCATGATTCCATTCGAGCAATAAACAACGGTCCTCCTGCCACAAATCTCTGGCAATCAAAAGGTACGGTGTATAGCAAAATGTTAAGATTTGAGTATAAATTCCAAAAAAAAATTGTAGCTTAGATGTCAAAATTTGAACCATTTGCAGTAAAATGCAACATGTATATGGGATACATCACATTATTTTCCGGATGGAAAAGCTCTTCCAGTGATATGTCGGTAATTTTGGATTTGCTTAATTTTTTTGTGTGTGTTTGTGTGGACTACAGTAGTGATGTTTGTAATAATGAAGAGTTATATGCATTTGTGAGGGTGGAATATTATTATATTCCCATTTTTCTAAATAAAATAGCTTGAGAAGTGATCGATCTCCTGATATATTAGTGGAATCTATAAGATACCTCTTGGCACGTCATTGAAGTAATCCAGAGGATGATTTGATCCATCATCATCTATCCTAGTAGGCTTGATCCATATAGTGTTATTATAATAATAATACCAACTGCAGAATAATCCAGGAGAACAAGCAAACAAACAAAACAAAAAAGGGCAGGCATGAATAAAGGTCGCTGCATGTGACGTGGCTAGTACCAGAATGAGCGATAAGTTTAATCCCCTGGATGATGATCTTTATTAGTTGGGAATGAATGAGTTGAACAGCAGGTGCGTGCGTTCACCTAATGCTTCCATTAATCGTCCATCACATCACCCATCCAGCGCATGTACGTAATAAAGCGCAGCGATCGCAACCGCCCCGGCGAGTCGAGCCACCACCAAAGCCATTCTCTATTTCCACCACCGTCCCCGACCACGGTGGTGTGTTCGCGGCTGCCGTTAGCTCGCAGGTCCTTGTCGTCCCGGCGCCTGACCTGACCGATTGGCCCCCAGTAAGTCCAAGAGCCATCAGCCACGAGCTGCGAAAAGAAGAGATCGATCGCCGCCGTCTTCGTCCTTGGCCTTCCTTATATAAAATGTTACTGTATTTAATAAGTACAGTCATCAGTCCTTGTTTGTCCACCGGCCCCTAGCTCGCCCTAAACACACGCAAACTGCTGATCTTTTTGGGATCATTCATGTGACATATGAGGACGAGTATTAAGGTATGGAACACAGCAACTACTTGACGTCCCTCCTTCTGCCCTCATGCTGTGATCGATGCAGATCTGTAAAGAGGAGATTCCAGCAGGAGGAAAACGATTCATGCGTAGTAGGAGTACGTGGACGTGGAGATCATCATTCCTCTCATGCCTAAGAACAACAAGAGCTACTGTAACAAGTGACTGAGACAGTAGAGCGCGGCGTGAGACGAATACTCCTACGTACGTCTTTCCGAAACTGTTGATCACGTGCTGCTGAGTCGAAAAGGCTGGAAGATTCCAGCGTCCTCCAGTACGTTCGTTCGTTCGTTCCCGATCGACTATTACAGGGCGGCGGAGGCGGTGCCGTGTTTCGCCTTTGTTTCCGTGCCCAATTATTCCTCCCGCGATCGACGACGTCGCTCTCCAACAGGGGCCTTGCGGCGCCGGACCACCTAAGTCCGACTGGCCGGCCGGGTGGTGTCGCGGGAGTTCAATGCGTGGTCATATCGCATCGACGACGAGATCTGCCGACCATCAGTGGACTAATTCGGCTCGTCTGTCTCGCACTCGCATGTTTTGGCTGTGTTGTTGCATCCAGAGCCTGGATGGAAAGTGAACTGGTACACGTAGGAGTACACCAACTCGATCCTCCACAACAAGGCAGCATTTGCAGGCTGCAGCAGCGTTCGTTTATCTTATAGCTGGGACGTCGTTGGGTACTGCTAGGACGATCGACTAGCACTAGCAGTGCTGAGAGGATGATGCCAGTCACTGAGCAGGAGTACTAGAAACACTAATCTGTAACACTTTTCCTTTGTTAATGCGATTCTTGGAGAGGACTGAAGAAATGGAGTAGTTAGTTTAATGCGTCTAGCAATCAGCTGATTGGGATTGGGTAGGCTTATTCAGCTCCATGTCAGTCATGGCCATGTTATCTCAAACTGAAAGCATGCATGCATGTCTGTCCTATAGCCGGTAGCTGGAGGAGGGCCCCGGGCAATAATGGCCGTTGAGATGAGGCCAAGCTTCTTTTTAATTTTATTTTTTGGCCAAGCATCAACGGATATCATATACTGTTTGTGTACCTCCTAATCATGGATTCCATCATTACGATGATTCAAGAGGCTTGGCGACAGATATTAGGGGGTTTATTTTGGAAAGTTGAGCTCCTGTGGTTTTCTTCATTACAGAAACTCAGTTGCTACACAGACACAGGAGTACTCCTAATACTATTATTATGCATATTATGCAGGTCCAGGAGCACCTGCAGCAACCTGACGGTCAGCACGGTCTCTCCTTCCCGGCAAATTGGTCTGTTCTCAGAATTGAAAACGAGGACAGCGACGCCGTGCTCCTGCCAATAATCTGTACTAGGTGCGTGAATAAATTCAAAGCACGGTGCCGTGCCACCATCGTGGTGGCCACTCTGAAACCGATCTTGTCCTCACTCCCTGACGCCGCCTTGGCAGCTCTGGTCCTGGGATGCAAGAGCCTTGCAAACACCTGCGTGCCTGACTCTTATCTACTACTGGTGAAATGTTGCTTCTGTTTTCAGTAGACGGACGATTAGCACGAGTGCACAAGCACAGAGGGTCGGTCGGTTGATCGGAGTTGATATATGGCCACTTGCTTGCAGTGGAAACCGGAATCAAATCCAGCCTGTCATCTCAGCTGAGTGCCTGAGTGGCCACCAAAAAAATTATGACTGCCGGCAGCAGTTGCTGACTTTGGGTGTATACATAAGATCTGCCTTTTTCACCACGGTAGAGCACAGGATCGCCATGCTCTGCAGGCTGTCATGATAACAATCTGTGTACGCTAATTATGCCCCATGCATGCATGATGAGCTTCGATCGGATAGCGCTAGTGCGTACTCCCGGTCCCAAAATAAACGCAATTTCTTTGACTTAAACTATGTAATCCGACCACTGCCTTATTTAAAATTTCTATTTAAATTATAAAACAAATTAAATGATATTAAAATATTGTTAGTGATGTAGTAAGTCATAACAAAAGTGATAATATTTGTAAACGAAAAGTTAAATAAGACAAATGGTCAAACACAGTTTGTACAAATAAAAAAATTGCGTTTATTTTGGGACGGAGTGAGTACTCATCAGATTGAAATTCTCAACGAAACAATTGCGGACAGTGACAGCTTATAACGTTGGGCCTAGAAGGGCTCCTGCTCACTCACTAGCTACTTGCTGGTTTAACTAGATTTGTGAATTGAGAATTATACCGAACAATACTGTACTAACTGATATAGAAACACGTTGACCATCCTGCAGTGTTTAAGTGTCGGCCAAGATCCGGTGTCCAAACTTGAAGGAAAAATTGTGTCATCTCAAATTATATTGTTTTCAATGAAGCACATGCTTTTCATTACCCCGTGGAATCTCAACTTCATGCATATGTACTGCATCAGAATTGTGATTCCAGAAAAATATATATAATAACCTCTTCTGTATAATAACAAGTTCTTTTATTTATATTTACTAGTTGCATTATTATTATTTTTTTTACGCAATACTACTTGCATTATTGAATCCCCCAACCCCACATGGATGGAGATTTTATATATTATATTAGGCGACATCTACCTAAAACAAGAAGTAGAAAAAACTCTGCAATCATCAGCATCTGCATTGATATCCCTTTCCATGGTTTGAGAAACGGAGCCGCCGTGAGAATCACATTGGCATAAGACACGGTCACTCACACACACACACGGAGGATTCGATCGAGAGCCAAGCGTAAAATACGTACCAGTACGTCTGGCGGGCAACCGGCCACGGAGAGCGACCGCCGACGACGATGTGGACATGTGCCCGTCTCTCGTACGTGGTCGTCACCGCCGCGCGTCTCCTAGCCACACAAGCATGCATGCGTGTAAGTACTTGTACTTGCTAAACAAATTACATTCTGCTGATGATGATACCCGTGCACCCTCCTTTCTTTGTTCCGGTTGGAGCTAGGGTACGGCCCTCGAGATTCCGGGGGTGTTCATTTGCTGTAACAAAAAGGTGCTACAGTTCCCTGTCACGTCAAATCTCTTAAAGTATTTTTGGAGCATTAAATATAGGTACATGAAAAAAACTAATTACATAGTTTGGCTGAAAAGTGCGAGACGAATCTTTTAAGCCTAGTTAGTCTATGGTTGGACACTAATTACCAAATACAAACGAAAAAAGCTTCAAGAAATTCAACCCAAAAATATTTCACCAACTAAACACCACCTCCATGTGCTTCGATCTAGAGCAGTCTCAAGAAGCATCGTATCCACGACGGATTGGAATTGGACTGTGTCTGAATGTACCAAGTATACCCACAATCATACAAACACAATTCGATCTGATGCTCTGATCTCTCAAGGTTACTCTACGTTTCTAAAATAGAACCGGATGGGGAGAAGAGGAGTAGTGTATACTTGGTAGCCCAGGATGATGACGCAAGAATCCACGTGATGGATTAGGAAGAGGGAGATTACTGCGGCATCTGCGTGCAATAACTTTTGCTTTCGCAAGGTTCCATCTGTCTGTCCGTCCGATCTGCCGGCTTGCAGCTACTCAAACGTGGCACTACTAGTAGCCTGCACTGTTTGTCCGATCTCGACCCAGCAGCCACAGCCGGCGCCGGCAACGCAAGTGCTCCGTTCAAAAGGACGGCACCGGCAGACAGGGTGAATCACACACACATGACATGCATGAGTGAGCGTGACCGGCTTCACTTCACTTACACGATCACCGGGGGCTTTCGGTGCGTGCACACTAGTGCGCCGGTCCTTCCGTCCAATCCACCCGATCTATCCCAAGCTGGTTTCTTGCATTGCCTTGCAAGCGATCCATCTCGCACGCCGCTGGTTTTTACTCACTTTTCGATTCGATCGCTAGTGGGGGTGGCCTGGTGGGCGCTCCATTTTGCCCCAAATGCCCGCTTGCCCGCTGTGGATGCCGTGGCCGTGAAAGCAGGGGGGAAAGGCAATTCCATTCTTACCTTAGGAGCGCAGGTAGAGGCCCGCTGGAATGGATGCTGACTGCGCTAGCTGGCTGCATTAGCAATCAGGAATTCAGGACTCATGACCCGTCCCATCTTGATTCGTCGGCCGGCAATTCAGCGAAAGTGTGCCGGGTATAGTATACCAGTGCTAATCTGGTATGGTGCTTCGTGACAGCTAGTTAGCTTCAAAACAAAGCATATAGAGCCAATTACATCGATCAGAGGAGCTGTACATGTAAGAAAGTAGGACGACTCATATAGACGAGACAAGGATATGCACAAGTTCTGGAAAGAGTGATCATTTCTAGCGAATGTAAACTACGGTTACCACGGCACGGGCAATATGGAATGAAACTCTTTTTTTTTTCTCAATCTCGTAAAAGACTTACGCGTATTTTATTAAGAAGAAAAGGTGCCGTACAAATATGCAACGAACACGAAAAGACTTACATGCTTTTTTTTAAGAAGAGAAAATTTGTACATAGAGTGTCGTACAAATATGCAACGAACACGAAAAGACTTGCACACTTTTTTTATTATTAAGAAGAGAAAGTTTGTACATAGTGTCGCATAAATATGCAAATCGAACACGGAAAGACTTACGTTTTTTTTTTATTAAGAAGAGAAAGTTTCGTACATGCAGTGTCGTACAAAAATGCAACGAACACGAGGGTCCTCCTTCAACCCGTTCCCGCTAGCTAATTACTCACTGAAGGAGGCATCTAAGATGCTTATTATCACCCGCCTACACCCATTGATCCGCCAAGTGTCTAATACCGCTAGGAGGGCGTGACATTGGTGTTGGCACCGTGGAAGCAACGAGCGTTATGCTCCTTCTAGATCTCCCAAAGAATCAACATAAAAAGCGAGTCCACCCCCTTCTTATCATTACCCGTCTAAGGTGCTCTCCACTCATCCCACCAATCGTTGATGGAGCCGTCTGGCAGTGTCGAGGCTCTACCGAGCACGGCAACCGCAGTCGCCCACACTTTGTCTATAGTAGGAGCACGAGACGATGACGTTGTCAGTCATTTCTAACTCCCCGATTGCAGAGCCAACATATGTCGCGGGCGTCAATGTTGTCCCCCGCGGTCTGTCAGTCCAGGGGGGGGGGGGGGTTTAATGTGTAAACCATGGCTTTTAGATCGATTCCTAGTCTATATGGTTTACACGTGTCATGGGGGAGGAAACCAAATGGCTGAAGGTGGGTGGAGCCGCTGAATCTTATCCTCAAGAAACCATGCACCTTTGAGCTAGTGAATGTCATTGGACTGTGAGGACGGGTTTAGGATGCTTAAAAATTATCTTAGTGGCAAAATCAACGTTATAGAATTTTCTTGTGTAATAGGATTGAGTTCTTCCACCTTTGAGATAGAAATCCTGGGGACTCCGGAGAGAGGTCATAACGGTTGGTTGATTTTTTTTCTTCCTCTGTATAAATCATGGGTTACAAAAATGGCCGACGTTTTTCTTGTACCGTATAGTGGTTTTTTCGTAGTACATTTTTATTGGGCTAACGGCAATGATGTCGTACTTAAGCCATTCTCGGTACAAATGATGGAACACGTGTGGAAATGCGTGCGCGGCCATGGGGTCGTCCGATCCGAAGAGAAGAGTGCGATCGATGGCTGATTATGGATGGCGCTTGCTTGTGCACTTGACTGGAGCCCAAGCAAAGCCCTGGAGGCTGCATCACCACCCCCAACAGATTTTCTTCCACGTTTTCACCCAAGTGCGGCCGGGACGTGAGAAAAGGGCACGTAGCAAGCTCAAGCAAGAAACAGCCATTTCGAAGAGATTTTCCGCGCACATGGCACTGGCATCAGCATCACTGATCAACCATAAGGTACAGTAGATGGCTGCCCGCCCGTACACAAACAGTGTCACACTCACACGCACAGGAGCATCCATGTCCTGGAGCGGCGGTAGAGTCCACACTGAGCGGTCGCACGTTGGCACGCGACGTGGCGCTTTACCGGGCCGTCCGAAATTATTACAGTATATACTGTACGAATTGGTGACGTGGCACTGCCTGGCTCGCCGCTTTGCGACTTGGGGCCTGCTTGGATGCCCTCCAAAGCCCGCCAAACCAAAACTACGGCAAGCCCAGGACTTTGGCGGTCGTTTGGTTCCAAACCCAAAATTTGGCGCGCCGAAGCTTCGAGCCAATTCGGCGGCGGACACGTGACATCCCGCGCCCGTATTTTGGCTGCCGGCCAAAAACTCCTTCAGTGGTATTTTACAGTGAAGCCCTTTCCTCTGGCCGCTTTTCACAGCAGCCACCGCTTCACAGCAATCCTCTCCTCCATCGTCACTTTCCACGGCCGCCGCCCCACGGATCTCCTCCGTCTCCTCGTGCTAGCAGTGCCAGGCCCGAAGCTCCTCCGTCTCCTCGAGTTAGCAGGTGCTGGTCTTTCACTTGCCTGAAGCAAGAAGCAGATTCCCTTCAGCCGTTGGGGAACAAGGAGCATCTCACCCGATGTGGTGGCCTCTCGATCCCCAATTACTCCTCTATTCCTACTTCCTACAACCATGTGTTTTCCTCCTTCAATCCTCCATTTATTTTGTAGCTAATGATTTCTAATGTATCATCCGTTTACAGATCTGCTGTAACGAAGTGCTCAGAAAACGACCCAGAACGCAATCGGCGCAGCTTGTTCCGTTGCTCCAGTCGTGAAGGTAAAATCTTTCAAATCGAGCTCCTTTGGTCTCTCCGTGAGTGTCTGCATAGCTGATATATGCTTTCCATGTTACTTTTTATTTTTTGATTGTCCACATTGCCTACACGCCTACACCTTGGTTGGCAATATTCAGCAAAAAAAAAAACCCTCTGTTGCTGTATGCGGAGGCAAAACGCCCTTGCTTTTCTTGTTATACTCTTGGCCCTGTGGTGGAGGAACAAAAATCAGAAGAGGAGTACAGTCAAACGCATAAAGTATGCTCCACTTGTGCAGAGGGACATATGGCGTACTAGTGAGCTAATTAGGTTGATTGACATGTCGGACAGAATATGTATGCGTGAGCTCAGGATGTCCCGGCCTCTATTCTACAAGCTTTGTGCTCGACTTAGGGGCAGGGGGCTATTAGTTGACACACTTAATGTTTCAGTAGAGGAGCAACTGGCAATGTTTTTGAAGATTGTTGGGCAATACCACACACAATCCTCTGTAGCATTTGCAATGTGGAGATCGGGATGGACAGTGAGTACATATTTTAATGCCGTCCTACGTGCCATTGTCAAGTTAGCTCCTGAGCTAATTTATGTGCGATCTACTTCCACCCACCCAAAGATCACTAACAGCCCTACGAAATTCTATCCATATTTTGAGGTAATTCTCAATAGTGTAAGCGATATATTTTTAATATCTAATTTTTCATATATATACATGACACATGTATGTCTCTGTACATAGGGTTGTATAGGGGCACTAGATGGCACTCACATCAAGGCATGTGTGCCTGCTAAATCTGTGGATAGGTTTAGGGGCCGCAAGAAATACCCCACACAAAATGTCCTAGCAGTTGTGGACTTCGACCTACACTTTACGTACGTCCTAGCAGGGTGGGAGGGATCAGCTCATGATTCTCTCGTGCTGCAAGATGCCCTTTCTCGTCCAAATGGACTGAAAATTCCTGAAGGTATTCATGAATTTTTATGGATTTTGAAAATTCTCACATAGTCTCACCATTGTGACATTACGTTAGCCATCATGTTAACTTTTGTTGTAGGGAAGTTTTATTTGGCTGATGCTGGATACGCCACTAGGCCAGGCATATTACCGCCCTATCGTGGAGTTCGCTACCACCTAAAAGAGTTTCGTGGAGCACAAGACCCAAAATGTCCAAAAGATCTTTTTAATCACCGTCATTCCCAACTTAGGACAACAGTTGAAAGAGCATTTGGTGCTCTGAAGAATCGTTTCAAGATTCTTAGTAACAAGCCATTCATACCCTTGAAGTCACAGGCCAAGGTGGTCATTGCCTGCTGTGCCCTTCATAATTGGATACTAGATGATGGACCTGATGAGTTCATATATGATGAGGCAACTTGGTATAATCACCTGCCAAGGAGTAAGAATCGTGTCTCCGATCCACAGGCTGATGTACGTGAGTGGGCTGAGAAGCGTGATTCAATTGCCCAGCAGATGTGGAATGATAGGCTTAATAACGATGTTACCAACGATGTTACCATTGATAATTAGTTGGTACTTGCTGGTGTCTTTTGGTTTTGTATAGTTTGGTGGGTGTGTAATCACCTTTAGACTGTACTGCTGCTTGTATGCGTGTAAATAATACTACTGTTTGGCTTAATCAAAACATCATTTATCCTTTATTATTTGTTTAGTAATATTTGTTTGTTACTTACTTCTTAAATTTATTCTTAGCATGGGTAAGGAAAAAAAAAAGATGGGAATGCGAATGCTGGATCACGTCAGAAGTACAAAACATGGACTGATGACAGCACAGAGTTCATGCTTCAGTGGTATATTGACTACCTAAAGGAGAAACCTGGTACCTCTACGTGGAAGCAATACCACCACCATATGTGCGCAGAAGCTTTAAATGCCAGATTTGGAATTGGAGCTACCACACAGCAAGTTGATCGCCATTTCAGGGCCATCAAGGAGAAGTGGAATTGGATAAAACTAGCTTTGGACAAGAGTGGCTATGGTTTTGATGCACGATCCTGCAAGTTCAATATTCACTATTCAGAGAAATCACCTTCCAAGCTTGGGGTAAGTGTATGCACTGCATACATGTACGTTTACTATTCCATATATAATTTTGTGCAAACTCTGAAGATTGCTATGTTAATTTTTAATAAATTGTTGCAGCCCGGAAAATACAACTATCTTACTCGGCCTATTAAATTTTTCCATCTTATGGAAGAGCTATTTGGAGAGTCTCCAAAGCTAATGGATCCTTGGTCGTTGACCGGTTCACTTTGTGGATACGAAGATGATAATAATGAATCGGGGGAGTGATGAGGCATATACTCCTGAACATGGTGACAATGATTCGCACACTATTGCTCCTATATGCCCACCACTTCTTGGCTCTAGTTTAGGCAAGAAACGAAAGAATGAGAAGTCGCCGAAGAAGCATCACGAAGGATAAAGCAAAACGTGCTAGATCAACAGCGGATGATGAAATAGTCGCAAGTATTGCCATGCTTGCCAAATGCATTGCTTCAAGTTGCCCTCGCAAATACTGAGATCCCTATGCTTTGATCTTTGGAAGCGTATTGAGGATTTACCTTTTCCACCGAGGGACAAGGTTGACATTGCGACCTACCTTTCAAAGCCAGAGCAAGCTCATTTGCGAACTACTTGAACACCGCATCGATCAGTCATTTTGGAACATGGGTCACCGATTACCTAGGTGCCAAGTACACTGCATCAGATCCATATGCTTAAACTTTTGGTACCAATGGGTACGTTGTGAATATGGTAGTTGTATGTAAATATGAGTGCTAAGACTAGTGGTATTTTGGCCATGCTTCATGTGCGAAGCATATGGATGCACTAACTGAACTAGTGCCATTTTGGATATTTTGAACGGGCTTCATGTTGTCAGCAAATGAAGTAGTTTATATGCCTAGGAGTTCACTACCTCGTGGTACTGTATTAACACAATGGATATTATATTGTGGTCTTCTTAGATGCCTATCTGGACGTAATTTGTTATGCATATTGTGATTATTAGATAATTGTATGTGTTATATATTGAATTATGGACCTTGTTATACCAAAATTGTTGCCAAGGTTTTGGCAAGCAACCAAGTGGTAAAAAAAAATTCTTGCGCAAGGTTTTTGGCAAGAACCAAATCTAAACCAAAAATTCTTGTCAAGTTTTTGGCAACCAAAATTTGACGAGCCATGGTTTTGGTTTTGGCTTGCCCTGGTTTTGGC
This sequence comes from Hyparrhenia diplandra, assembly GCA_015847255.1. Classification (NCBI taxonomy): domain Eukaryota; kingdom Viridiplantae; phylum Streptophyta; class Magnoliopsida; order Poales; family Poaceae; genus Hyparrhenia; species Hyparrhenia diplandra. The sequence goes on along the minus strand of JADLZK010005091.1, from coordinate 340,739 downwards.
ATGGCAAAATTTGGATTGCATCCAAGCAGACCCTTGGAGTGCGAGTGAGTTCCGATGGTGTTCGATTTCATGGACGCCGAGCTGCTCAGCTCATCGTGCGACTACCAACAGTGTGGGAGGCTCCAAAAAGAAGCTCTGGCCAGAATCTCAACACCAATGCCTCTGCAGCGGTGCGTGATGATGCAATGTGACTGGCCGGGCTGATCGTGATCGATCCATATCCATCCTCTGCAGGCTCTGCTGGCTGCCGCCCTGTTGGGAACGAGAGAAGACCGGGTCACCGTGCTTGTGCCAGTGGTACTCCTAGTCTGATAAATAAACAAAGGTTTCCCGATGAGAAATGTGGCTGAAGAAGCACCGGGTGCACATGCAAATGCCGTAGGGATACCCCGTTTTCTCGGAGCGCCCGCCTTGCTTTCCTGTTCTGGACTCCCCTTCATTAAAATAGCTCTAGGATATGACGAAATAATGGGTCGCACTAATCCGTGTGATGATATGCCTTCCAATCTCATCCACGCCCGGAGATACGGGGATCGGGCATGTCGGGACAGCTGGGCACCTCCGTCGCCACCCACAACCAGAACCGCCGAGAGGAATCCCAGACCCAGAGGATGGAGCAGTGTCGAAACAGTAGTACGGCAACGGAGAAGAGCACTGTTGGTGTTGGAGCACACACGAGATGAATGTGCGAGCATCTCGAGGAAGGAACCCGAACGGATAGCGAGAGCCAGACGCCCAGACACGGTAAAGAATTGCGGCGCGCGAGCCGAGGCGCGACACGTAGCTGTTGCGGTCCACGGGATGGGGGTGGATGTGTGGCTGCGCGCGGCGTGGCGGCCCTGCCGGTGCCGATGCCGAGAGGAGACTCCATTCCAGCGGGTGTCGCCGTTGGAACAGCGTGCACGGGCGACTACCAACCCCGGGCGGATAGGGATAGGGAATTCGGACCTGCTGGAAGGCTCTGGAACAACGGGGCGGGCCCGAGCGAGCGAGCAAAGGTGAGCACGCAGACAGCTCTGCCTGCCGGCAACAACCGCCGCCGCATCCGAGCGGGGCCAGACCGCCAGAGCAGCCTACGATCGGAGTAGCTGGACGTGCCTGCTAGGCGAACGTTGGAGCGGTGGTCCGGCCAGGGAGCGTGTGTGTGTGTGAGTGTGACCGGGCGGCGTGCTGACGCGACGTGCGCCGGGAGCGACAAGGCCAGACGGACGGCCGATCCGCGGCGCTGATTGGGTTCGCCTTTCGCAGGCCGGCCGGCAGCCCGCGACACCTCGCTAGGCTGGCTGGCCAGGACCAGGACGATCGATCGATCGCCGTGATGCCTACCCGCATGTGTCTGCAGATTTACTCCTACGCATACAGTACGTCGTCGTCGTCGCGATTACTACTGCTGTCGAGACGTACGTAGATTAGCGCTAAAAACGGATGGGAAGGGCAGGCGGGGACGCTGCTTCTTCCCGTGCCGGTTTTCTTCCAGTTCCAGGCGAGACGTGTACAAGGACGTTTGTTTGTCCGTTGCGCCGTCGTTCTGCTCCAATGTGTCGAGCGGTAGTACGTGTCAGCGTGGTAGATTCGCCTTCCCTGAGCGACCAGACCTTTACCGTGCAGCTACTTGGCCGGTCCCAGTGAGCACGCACACCCTGTCCGGTCCCCGGCACTCAGCCGAGACTGGGGCAGGGAGACGAGACGAGATGAGAAGATGGCATGGCACGGGCCGTGCGTGCGGGACCGCGCGGCGCCACGGGCCGGCGTCCGTCCACTTTTGCCACGCCCGCCCGGGGCCGCCGGATCATGGATGGAGTGGAGTGCGTGAGCCGCAACGCAGTCGCCGTTGCCATGATCTCATCTCAATCTCATCCGCCTCCTCTGCATGCTGCTGCTGATATGTCCTCCACCCACGCTCCGCTCCCCTGGCAAGTTGCCGCGACCTCCGGTTCGGCGCGCGCCCACCTGTGTCTGCCCACCGAGCCAGCTCCTCCCGCCAACGACGGCGCGCTCTATCGGGGCCTCTTGTTGCTGATATGTCCTCCACCCAGGCCACCGAGCCGCGCAGGCACAGGCACATGCATGCATGCAGTCGCGGACACGCACGGCCTTCGCCCACCTCAACCAGGCTGGCCGGTCGCGCGGCCGCGGCTCTGCTTGCAGTTGCATCCGCCCGACGCCTACGCGCTGGCCGTGGCCCTCGCGCCGCAGCGCAGCGCACCATGATTGACGGGAGGAGCAGCCGATAAGATAAAGAAAAGGAGCACTACGCCGCACTGTGTATATCCATCGGCAAGAGCAGCAGCTTTCTCTGCTGGCATTGCCAGGCAGTCGATCGATCGTCGGTGGAGCACCGTGCCGGCCGCGATGCGTCGACCAGGGCGCCCACCCGCCCGTTCCGTCCGCGTGCGGCGTGCTCCGCGCAAGTCCAAAGCACGGCTCCTAGCCTCCTGCTCCTAGGCCGGTGCCGGTGGCCACGCTCGGTTCGTGCGACGGCAACACCAGCCAACACCAACGCATGGCATGTTGTGCAGCGCGCGGACGGACGCCAACGGCTCACTGATTGCGATGCGATGACGAGTCATTACGATGGAGTCGGGTCGGCTAGTGCGGGTTGTTGTTGTTCTTCGATCCACTCTGTTGTGGTCTGCCACATGGTCAGGAGATTTTCCAGTATCCTCGCCGGTTATGGTCGTTGCACGATGACATACATAAAAATCATTATTTTTCGCGAGGATAACATACTATTATTCATCTTATATATTATATACAGTAGTATATACTACACTCTATCTGTCTAGTCTAGCAATAATAAACCAACCAATCAATACGATAGACGATAGTAACGTGGAGGTGTTGAAAATGGGAATAAATTCAGCATGCCCGTTCCCGTTTCTTCGTCGGTCGGTTGCACGCTCCACGCTCCTTGGCTCCTTCATGCCGTTGGGCGATGAAAACGTACCGGCCGGTGGTGTGGTGTACCATACCCCAACTTTGAATACGCAAGGCGCCGGCCTCGCTCGCTCCTAGTGGACGAACCACGGAGTATGTAACGTAATAATGTATTGTAGGGAGGAAGAAAAACGAAGCACTGTTTACATAAGCAAACCAAGGCTGACAACAGCACGTACGTATGTATATACGAGCAGTTGACAACAGTGTTATGCCATGGGGCTCCCATCCGCTTCGACCGGGTGCAAAACACTACACTGGTCATACTCCCTCCATCTTAAAATAGATGTCACTATGGGATGCGTGCCGGCCAAACTTTTTAAACTTTTACTAGGTTTGTACAAAATACATGCAACATTTAAATTTCTAAATAAATTTGTTAAAAACTAGACTTAAAGATCTTTTCTCGATGATACTAATTACTTAGTATAAATATTTATATATTTTAATATATAATTGCCGGCATTTTAAAAACGTTGACTTCTCGGGGCGAGAATGACATCTATTTTGAGATGGAGGTAGTAGCACATATAAATCTCATTTAGTAAGGAAAGTTTATACTAAAATTTAAATAAAAACAATAGGAGAACTCCACTTTAATAGAAGAAGCTTTAAATTTCTAGGTGTGTTAACACGCAATACCTAAGGTCACATTGTTTCATGCTCGAAGAAAGCTCAACCACATGTAATTTAAGGTTAATACGTCCCATAGTAAACAGGAGACTAAACATGCACTTACTAGTAAGCAAAAATTGCCGCCCAACCCCTTACACTCGTTGCCTCCGGTTCTGGTAGAAGCTTTGTTTTCTCGGTGCTTCTAGTTTGCTTGGTTGATGGAGACTAGTTGTGGGGAGAGGCCAATATTTTTAGCCGTTTGATTTATCTGACAGCGAAGGGAGACCAATAACCCACATATCTTGTCACATTTCTATAAACTTTATTATCTTCTCACATTTTGGTTCCTCAGGATTCCATCCCTGGAAACTTCTCTGCCTTTTTTATTATTATTATTTTTTGCTGAAAACAAGACCCCCGGCCCATGGATTGTGGCGATCCTTGGCTTTACAGCACAAACCTCGATAGCTTATCCAGCCAGCATCATTGGATTGGAGCACGCAAACAAAAAACAAAGGTAGAGAGGGCGTCAGGAAATATACTACCCCTAAACATACCAATAGAAAAACAGAGAGAGAAAAGAGAAGACCATACTACAATCTTATCAACACAAGGTTAAAGTAATAAAAAAAAACCATAGATAAATTGGTGCAGAAGCTGCTGAATTTTGTGTTCCATAATCCATTCCATCAAGCAATAATCAAGGAGGGAGAGGGGGACATGGCCCACCCCCAGCCTTGCAGCAAGCAAGCACTATTGTGCTGTGTTGTCACTTACCTACTCTCCACTCCGGCACTCCCTCCATAAATAGCACCGGACCCTCTTCTGCCCCCTCACAAGCGTAGTCTCTCTCGCTCACTCTCTCGGACGCATCTGCTGCTAAGCTAAGCTAAGCGAAGCCAAGCTAGTCTCTCTCCGCGCGCGCTCGGTCGCCATGGGCAAGGACGACGTGATCGAGAGCGGCGCTGGCGGCGGCGAGTTCGCCGCCAAGGACTACACGGACCCTCCCCCGCGCCGCTGATCGACGCGGCGGAGCTGGCTTCCTGGTCGCTGTACCGCGCCGTGATCGCCGAGTTCATCGCGACGCTGCTGTTCCTCTACATCACGGTGGCCACCGTGATCGGGTACAAGCACCAGACGGACGCGTCGGCGTCCGGCGCCGACGCGGCGTGCGGCGGCGTGGGCGTGCTGGGCATCGCGTGGGCGTTCGGCGGCATGATCTTCGTCCTCGTCTACTGCACGGCGGGGATCTCGGGCGGCCACATCAACCCGGCCGTCACCTTCGGCCTGTTCCTGGCGCGCAAGGTCTCCCTGGTCCGCGCGCTGCTCTACATCGTCGCGCAGTGCCTCGGCGCCATCTGCGGCGTCGGCCTCGTCAAGGCGTTCCAGAGCGCCTACTTCGACAGGTACGGCGGCGGCGCCAACTCGCTGGCGTCGGGCTACTCCCGCGGCACGGGGCTTGGAGCGGAGATCATCGGAACCTTCGTCCTCGTCTACACCGTCTTCTCCGCCACCGACCCCAAGCGCAACGCCCGCGATTCCCATGTCCCGGTGAGCACGCACCCCCGACCAACGCCACCGCCCCTTCTAGCTCTCTTCCTTTTTCTTTTCTGATGAGATTTCTGTGTGTCTCGATCTGCTGGTAGTACCTAGCTAGGTGCTTGGTAGAACGTACAGACGGTGGTAGCTGTTACTAGTTGAGTGTGTTTTTTAGCTTAAAAGTTTGCTTGTTAATTAGAGCTCAAGTCATGGTAGGAGCAAATCACATGCTCAAATCTTGGCAACGCACGTACATGGCGCATGTGAATGAGTGAGTGAACAAAAAGAAAAAATTCGTTCCGGGACAGAGAGGGAAAGGAAAGGAAAGGAGGAGACACAAAAAGGGGAGGAGAATATCCAGTTTATCTCTTCTCTTTGGAAAGTCCAGGGCAGAATACGAATATAATCTAATCATTGCTCCAGACCAAAGAGCATGGAGGAGGGGGAATTTCTTTCTTTGGTGTAGACTTTGGCCAAAGTGTGCTTGTTTTCCAAAGATTCTCATGCTGTCTGTTTTGTTCTTCCGTGGTTCTTCTTGCTAAAAATTTTTAGTAATTACTCCGTAGCAAGTAGAGTAGTAAGGTTTTTGGTGTTCGTTGCTTGCTTGCTAGGAAGGTTGTTCGTTTGCTGGTAGGGTGAGAATTAAAATCTTGAAGTTGAGTTAAAATTTAAAACATTAAAGCGTGTGCAAGACAGGTGAATGAATCAGGTGTGTGTGTGTGTGTGTGTGTGGATGCGTGAGCTCCAAATCTTGTAAACATAAGCCGTGTAACCGCCTCATTAAGGCCTGTCATAGTCGTGATAATGACCGTTATTAACGCACACTTGCTAGAACATTCGAGTAGGAGTAGGCGGAGTCATATCCACAGTGGCATCCGGCAGGTCATCGTCAGGGCCACCCGGCTTGTCATAAGCCATGACCCCGGACACGATTAAAGGGCTGAGCTCCGACCTTATCTTTTGCATGGATGCATGTATGATGCCATCTCCAGAGGAGGAGAAAGAAAGCACTGCAATTTTTACCGCGCCCATGCCCCTGGGTATTTGACTCCCATTGACGGGCACAGTAAACATTTGATTTGGACCGGGGTAGTGGTACGGGTCAGAGAGTGGGCCCCATCCACCCATCGTGTAAAAAGCTGAGCTGGGTCTGGTCCGGCCCTGTAGAGGTACTACATGGTCCATCATCCGGTTCTTGTCGTGATGAGCTGGTCCGTGCACGCCCCCTTGTGTCCCATGCCATGTGAGCCTCCTTCCTCTCCCTGCATCACCAATGATGAATTATTGGCGCCTCGCACCGTACCCTCTGCTCGAGTACGTACTTTTACTACGGCAACGGGCACAACAGGCCTTTTTTCTCCATTTTCAAACGATTTCGCACGTTGAAAAATCTTTTGTTTGACATTGTTTCGAAAAACGATCTTTTATTGACCGTATGGTACGGTTGAACTAACTTAAGGGCCTCACAAGGACAGGACCAGCACCGTGTTGTGTGCGTTATACTCCGTGTATCCAACCTAACCTCACATGAAAACACACACACACACACACAGAGAGAGAGATTCCTGTACACCATTCGTGGTTCGTGCATTTAAAGGCAACACGCATATAGGAGTACGGACTAGTGTGTGGCTAGGTGAAATCCACGCAGCAGTCACTTTAGCAGCTAGGGGGAGGGCATTGCGTGAGGGAGGATCTGGGACAGTGGCGAGAGGTGACAAAACGGCACGGTGATGCCTTTGCGCGACCTGGAGTCGTGTCAAAAGACGATGCCGTGGCCGTGGTGACTTTGGTGGATCGGCGAGATGCACACTACTAAAAAAGAGCCCCAAGGCCACTAACGGTGTTTGGTCTCTGGCCATTGGCCCATATGGGGGCCGAAAAAGATAGGCGAGCTGAGAGTCCCCTGTTCCCTTGACAAAGAAAGGGGAGGGACGGGCAGGAATGGCATGACGACACGGCCTTTTCTAGCCACTAATCGCGTCCGGCGGTGCCGTCGCAAATAGAAATAGTCACCCCTGATGCTGACAGACCGTACGTGGCACGGGAAATGGCCTGGCCACAGATCGAAGGGGGGTTTGGTTGATGACGGAGCATGCAGGCAGTAGCGTGTGGCCTTTTTCAGTCTGGCAACCATTCGGCTGACGTCGCATTCCATCGATGCTGTACAATTACGAAGTAGTACTGACCTGACCATGGTTGATTCTTGCAGGTTCTTGCTCCCCTCCCCATCGGCTTCGCCGTGTTCATGGTCCACCTGGCCACCATCCCCGTCACCGGCACCGGCATCAACCCGGCCAGGAGCCTCGGCGCCGCCGTCATCTACAACAAGGACAAGCCCTGGGATGACCACGTAAGTAGTACACGTTTTAACTGTCACTACTTCCTGATGATGCCACAATTCACAGTTGTTCTTGTACTGAAGAATGCTAGTAACTGATGACGATGCTGTCCTCTTCATTTTGCAGTGGATCTTCTGGGTGGGCCCCTTCGTCGGTGCTGCTATCGCGGCCTTCTACCACCAGTACATCCTCCGGGCGGGCGCCATCAAGGCCCTCGGCTCCTTCAGGAGCAACGCGTGAGCTTTTTCTCATCTGCAAAGGCCAGCTTGTGCTGGAGCAATGGCGATGGATCTTAGCGGGGAGTGAGGAGAATAAGTTGCATTAATCGACTTTCTGTGCCGGTGGGTGGTGGTTCCTTCGATCGGTCGCTCTTTGTGTTCAGCATGCAGCTGCGTGTGCGTGCGTGCGTGCGTGGAATTTGGTTTTCGTTCCCTGTAATCATCAACCATCGATCATCATGTGTCGTAATCTGGGATTCCGTCTCCTTCCTTCCTCTCTCCTCTTCTACTAGGCTCTGTTTTCTGTTTAAATATCATTATTATGTAGCGACAAGCATCATCATCATCAGTGAGAACCTTGCTTCTGTCTAAATCAACAGACATGTGTAGTGGATGGATTATTCAGTCTTGATCATCTCTTGTCTTGCTCATTTGGCTCCCCTGTTCTGTGAATCTGGGCATTTGATCCTAATCCCATCACGAGCTAGAGCTGCTAGCAGGTTGCAGACCTGTCTGTGCGTGCATTGGCATTGCATGCTTGCTACTACAGCCATGATGCATGCCATGGCGATGAGACGAGACACCAATGCAGAATTGCTGGGGTTCTTGCGTCTTGGCCTCTCAATCAATCAATCAATCCTTGTGATTCCCCTTGGCCTTGTTGTGACTTGTCACTTTTGCAATATCATGGTGTATTGGCGTGCTTTTCTGCTTGCTGGTGGTGGCCTGTGGCGTCTCCAGCTGTCCTGAGCTGCCTGGCCGTTGTTGTCCCCTTCTCCGCCGCTAGCTCTCCGCCTACCCTAGCCCTTGTGCAGTTACGGGTAGGAGGCGTATTTCATGAATCTTCCTTCACCGGAGAGTATAGTCGCTGCTGCTGCCTGGAATTGGAATCATGATAAGAAACAAAAAAAGTTGCTTGCCAAATCATGGAAGCGTGCTGTGCTAGGGAGAAGTTACGCTCCGAAAGCGGCAAGATTTGATATGAGCGAGCGGGGAGATGGATCATGGAGCACTAGCGGTGACGTCCGGGTTTGTTAACACGCCACAGATTACAGACAGATGGGATATGGGCCAGATCGTGGAATTTGGTTTTGGTGACGTGGGCCTTTTTTTTCCTGTACGAGTACTGTACTTTCCATGAGGCGAGCACAGTAGCAGGACGTTACGAGAACGGTACAACACTGCGCCATGGAAGACATGGCAGAGCATATGCTACTGTGAGAAAAAGGAGATTCGTGCTACGGCTCCGTGACGCGCGGGTGAGAATTGAGACAAACACTGACGGACGCAGCCCAAATCAGTGACACACACAGAGCAAATGGTGGCTGCTGGCACCACTGCTGTACTCCGAGACACTGTGACACTGACAATGAAAATTTAGAGGAGGCCCCGGCGGCCGCCCCCACGCCACGCCTAGCGTCTCAATTTGACCGTCCCCGGACCGGACCCCGGTGGGGTGGCCAGGCCTGCCGCCGCTCGTATTCGGCCCGGCCATGGATGGATGCATGTGCCGCGTGCTCACCCAGCAAAGCTGATGCCGGATGCCATTGCCATGTGGTGGTGCAGCGCAGGGCAAACCTACCAAGCTCTGCTCTGCTGCGCTGGTCCGCTGCCAAAATTACTGTGGCTCATGTGGTATTCCTGGCTACGAATACTCCAGTCGAATACAGTACGATGCGCTGCCACAGTACGGAACTGATTACAGACAGTGCCTGATGACAGCAAGGTGTACAGTAGCAGTAGTACGTACAGTATGTTTATACGCGCGTAGGAGTACGAGTGTTTTGTCGTGTTTTTCAGTTTCCAAGCCACCCTGACCGAGTGATTGATTGATTGGGGAGCCTAACGAACGTCTGTTTAGTTGGCAAATTTTTAGCAAAAAACACCGTTCTTTTTTGTTCGAACATACGCTTTTTGGTGTATTTAATGTGATGTGATGGAAAGAAAGTCTAAAAATTTGTAATTTTGTGGCAAAAAAATCTGCCATCTAAACCAGGCCTTAGTATTATTGTGTCCATCAGCGTGACCAACTTAAGGACAGATAAGAGTGACAGACAGCTCCTCCTGTCTGATCCTAACACGATAATAATCATTGGAGTTGAACAAGAGTGCCGTCCGATTATTAACACAGAGCTTATCCACTCCGGCAATCCGGCCTATGATTAGGTCATCACTAATCAGAGTGGGACGTCGCAACGGTGCCACCACTTTTTTGTGACATGTGACTCGCCACCGGCTGCAGCCTGCAGGCTCTAGGCGATTAAGAGAATGTTCTCGGGTGCTTTGTTTAGATGCCCTGCCTTTCTAAAGATAACTTAACCTAATCCATTTGGATCAATAATAATTGCAGTGTCCTCCTACGTTGCCAACGCCACGTACTGTGTGGTACGTACTACTACTTGGATGGATGCAACGGATGGATGGTCGCAAATGCTCTACTGAACGTGCCTTGTCGTTTGCCCGTGTCTTCTGACCTGTACCCGAGCAAATTTACGGCGAAAGGCTGCGACACACACGCACAAAACACACACACACACTGTCAAGGGACAGAGAGAGAACGGTCAAAGGCTGCAAGCCTCAACGCTCTCAGACACAGGACTGGATTGGCTGGTGTTCAATCGTGCTGAGCCAGAGCACGACGGCAGGACCCAGATTATTAGTAGGCCTAAGCAAAATCAGTGATGGGGTGAGCTTGGGCCTCCACGGGACGAGCGAGGGCTGGCCCAAAAATGCTCCAAGAACGAGCTCACCGTTACGCACCTCATTTAAGAACAGGCCTCCGGCTTTTAGGTTGCAATATATCAGGCACCAAAGAGTGAGCTGAGCAGCATCGTGTCCTTGGCTCCATTCTCCACATGTCATAATTCACACAACAATGACACCTTGGTATGGCTAATAAGCTTTCTTGGGAGAATAACATATGAAGGGAAATTACTATCAGCTCTCTTCTTTAGTTTAATTTGGACGTCTCAAGCTGAAACTAAAGCCATATTCGACCCTGTATGGTCAGGTCAGTTCAGGAATATCTGCATTGCATCTCAGGCAGTTCTGACAGGATATCGATGTGACGATTTGAGCGACATTGAAAATATTTTCAGCATGGTCACAGGATAGAATTAATAATGCTACAAACCAGGTCCAACTAATATACCACACGGGTTACTTCATACGCACCAGTTCCACTCATTACAGCAAAGTAGACGGAAGAGTCCAGGAAGCTAAGAACATACCAGTACCTGAGTGAAAGGGTAACACGATGAATAATGCTACAACTACAAACTAGGTCCAGCTAGATGGCTTAAACAGGTACTATTGTCGATTATATGCTGTTGCTACTACTACAGCCAACATAGTTAATAAGATTTTCTGACAATAGAAGGTGACAAACTTGAGCCCAAACTATAAATTACTGACAGTAGGTGCACCAAACATTCCAGAGTCTACTCGAAACTGAAAAGCTGCACAAAATTGAACAAAGCAAGTGAGGTGAGATAGAAATCGTCAGTCTGATTCAGTTCCTCCAAATCTGTGTATATGTTCGATAAACATGAAACTGAGCAAAAAGTCTGTTTAGAAAATTTAGTAATTAGTTTCAAGCTATGAAATGACACCAGACCCATTCTCCCCTGCTCATAGTAAAGAACACAACTGTCTGAACTTATATTTAGGCTTATGTATGTAAAAGATGGATACTATAAACTTACATGTTGAAGGTCTGCTGTCTGGTGTGATCTTAACTTGTCTACCAAATCTACTCAGGAACATTAGAATCATGCAAACCCTCCCATCAACCTCTCCACACTTGATTTCAACTACAGAAAGGTGAAAGATGGATACTATAAACTTACATGTTGAAGGTCTGCTGTCTGGTGTGATCTTAACTTGTCTACCAAATCTACTCAGGAACATTAGAATCATGCAAACCCTCCCATCAACCTCTCCACACTTGATTTCAACTACAGAAAGGTGTTCAGATATTGCAGGTAGTTGCATTGTTGGAATATAGATCCCTTCTAGTTCTTTTTACTGAGCCAGGTCCCTGTAGGAAACAAAATATGTACCACATCAGACTATCGTGCATACAGAGGTATCCACGGTAATCAATTAATCATGTGGCATACCTTAAGAGAAAAAAAAGTGCATACCTTAGCTAGTTGAAGGGTCAGCTTCTCAAGAACAGGTGAATGCGCAAGAATGCAAACAAGTGCATGTAGGTCAATAGCAACACACCACTCATTCAGTAGTAATGTCTTTAACTTGCTAAATGCAGGGTTCTGCCACCAATTCAAGTCTCTGTTGAAAACAGGCTAAGCAAATAGCAAAAATAGTCAGATAATTGAAGGTCCAGTTTAAAAAGTAAGACATATAGCACATGGCATGCTCAGCAACTTTATCTGAATTCACATCGAAATGTCCACATATTGACAATGCGAAAACTAAATTACTACATGATTCATACAATGGGCATGCTAAAAAAATAGTTGTACCAATGCCACATTCATCCTTTACCAGAATTATGTTAGGGAATGAGCCTAACTAACAGGTACAAAATTTAAAGGGGAAATATCCAAGTAAATTTTCACATTTGCGCCTATTGAATATAATTGTGCAAAAGGAAATCTGATTGTATTGCATGTGAAGTTCTAAATGTCCAGTCACCAACATAGGAAGATGAGTGCATAAATACTGAATGAACAGAACAACAGAAAACAAATGTAAAATAAGAATCAAGATAGAACATTGTGAATACCATCCAGGTTGGGCAAAGAGCATAACAATAAGAACATCTTATTGCACTGCGTGTGAAATGTATGTGCTGTCTGATTATCAACATACAAATAAGGTTGTAGACGCTTAGTGACAAAGAACACAGATGGGGTTAGGAGTGAGGATGGGAAAATGTGTAATACCATTCCACGTTGACCAATCAACTCCAAGTTCTTAGCACTTAATAAACTTCCAAGAAATAGAGTTTGACCGCTATAGTCATCATTACCAAGGCAATTATTGCAGATACCACAACATTCACCCCAATATCCAGAAGTACACTTTTCTGCTAAGAAGTAGGGAAGCTTGACAAAGGCAGTATCTAATGAAGGCATGCTTTCAAGCATAGGAGTACGATCACCATAACAATGGAGGTGCAGCCAAACCACGTTAGGAACAGAAACATGGATCCGGGTACTACCAGCCATATGACATAGACTGATGGTCAGGCGCTTGACGGACTGGGAAATGATCTTATGAGTGTTGATATGGGATTTTCTTATGGTTAGATCCTCCAATGCAGGGCAGGCAGAAAAATCGAGAAAGTTGCTGTCCAGAAGCACATTAGCCAGCTCCAATTTTGCCAGATGCTGGGAGCACAGAGCAGGGCCGTCTAGAATAACAGGGTTAAGAAGGTTAAACATGGCAACAATACCAGCAGACAGGACAGAAGCTCGGCAGAGCAGAGCATGCCGGATCCAAATATTGATGTGCCTGCAATCGCGGCTCAAGAACCGGAACCGGTCACCTGAAAACTCGACCTCATCTAATGCCAGGCTGGGTTCTCGGCGCAGGAGGATGCAGTTCACGAACTCAATAAACTGCTCGACGCTTTTCCACCGCCCGGACTCAGAGACGAAGCGCAGGCGGCGCAAAGACCTCCAGATCTGGCGCCAGCGCGAGGCGAGCACGCACGTCCGCACCGCCTCGTCGGCCGGCAGGAAGCCAAGCACGTGCTGGAGGATGCTGTCCGGCAGCGCGCTGATCCGGTCCTCGCCGCCGGACCCAAGCACTTTCTTGGCCCTGTTCTTGTGAGCCATTCCGTCAAACAGGTCGTGGGCCATTCCGTCAAACAGGTCGTGGGCGCCGGAGGCTGCAGGACGCATACCCAAAGATCAAGAACATGAGCAATGGCAAGCGGGAAGAAGATAGAAAGAATGCTCGAATCACCTGTCAGAAGGAACCCACCTTCACAGCTTCTTGGCTTCAGTCATCCCTCCGGGCTCCGGCCGTAGGCGTCGTCGGTCGCAATCGCCACGAACCCTTCCCAGAGAGAGCAAGTACAGAGGCAGCGGTGGTGGCTCAACGTGCCTTGTCGACCTACTACTTCCGTCCCTTTAGGTGTGTCCGCGGCGCGTGTTTGTGACGGAAACACGGACTATTTAGGAACAGAGGGAGTATACCCGAAAAATGTCACCGTGTTTAGAGCCCCCAACTTCCTTCAAAATTTACCGCATTAAATCACATCCTATCGCATTGAAAAATTAAATGCACCCGGGACGCATGTCCTGAGTATAAAATTTAGGTAAACAAAAAAACTAATTGCACGCTTTTAGATGTACATTACGGCATCGATTCTTTCCAAGTCCCCAATTACGTCACGATAGGATAATATTTATCACAAACAAACGAAATAGTTGAGAATAGTGTTTTTCAGACCAAAATTAGCCTAAATTTTAGGCTCTAAAAACAAAATTTACGGCCAAAGGCTGCAACACAAAACACACACTATCAAGGGACAGAGAGAGAAAGGTCAAAGGCTGCAAGCTTCAACGCTCTCACACACAGGACTGTCAAAGGCTGCAAGCTTCAACGCTCTCACACACAGGACTGACTGACTGGTGTTGAATCATGCTGAGCCAGAGCACGACGACCCACAGATTATTAGTAGGGGTAGGCCTAAGCAAAATCAGTGATGGGGCGAGCTTGGGCCTCCACGGGACGAGCGAGATCTGGCCCAATAATGCGCCAAGAACGAGCTCACGGTGACGCACCTCATTTATTCAAAAGGAAACGTGTTTGTTCAAGTGATCCATTGCGTCCAAAAAAAACATGCCCAAATGCCACCAGGGCCTTACAGTGTGACATCAGTAGTGATGATACCAGTCCCAAGATTGATCAGGTAAACTGAACTATTGTTTCACCCAAAAAGACCAGAGATATATGTTTACAGTCAACCAAACGATCATCTTGACAATTTCAAGAGTACTCAACCAAATGGTCGCAAAAATATAATAATAATAATAACACAATAATATTCTTGGTCTCATACAAACTACATCGTACCAAAAAGATATGACAAAAGAGCAGATGCACAAGCTTTTTTTATATATATAGGAGATGCAGAAACAAAGCGCAATGTGTTTATAATGGTAATTTCTGACAGATACTTGAGGCCCTGAGCAAGTTTATGATCAGCTTAGAACAGAGAGGTTCCCTTGCCCTTCTTGTCGCCACCGATCTCAAAGTGCTTGCACCTCTGAAGTTAGTACAAAGTTAGCTTCACATATAAATTCAGACGAGGACACAAACTAACAAAGCATGATGGTAAGGACCTTGATCGGGTGTTGAGAGTAGTGCTTGCAGCTCTGGCACTGCAGCTTCAGCACAATCTTCTTTGTTGTTTTTGCCTGAAATAAACCGAAGAGTTAATGTTAGGAACCAAGTAAATGAAGGAGCCACATTAAGAAATCCAAAAGTAGCCTTCAATATGTAAATTGGTAATAATGCAAACAGTAGGGAATTTGTGTTGAACCTTCTTGTGGAAAACAGGCTTTGTCTGACCACCATATCCAGACTGTTTGCGGTCATAACGGCGCTTCCCTTGAGCTGAAAGGCTATCCTTACCTTTCTTGTACTGGGTAACCTTGTGC
Organism: Hyparrhenia diplandra; assembly: GCA_015847255.1. Lineage (NCBI taxonomy): Eukaryota > Viridiplantae > Streptophyta > Magnoliopsida > Poales > Poaceae > Hyparrhenia > Hyparrhenia diplandra. The sequence goes on along the minus strand of JADLZK010005091.1, from coordinate 325,448 downwards.
AGGGTGTGCTTCTTGCATTCCTTGTTCTTACAATAGGTCTTCTTGGTTTTTCGAACGTTCACCTACAAAATATGTACAGCATAATTGATCCACAAAGAATCAATATAAAAATAAATTGAGAAGTCATGATAAATAAAGTAATATATGAACAATTTTACAGTCCCTAAGTTACAATAATTCATCATCATGAGCTAATTTGTAATGAAACATCATAGGAAGCCCAAAAGAACAATGACTACAACTAAGTTGCACAAAAAGGTAGACTCATTGTCATTGTGGAACAGAAACAAAGGACACAAAGGGAGTATATATATATACAATGCAGCTTTGTGAAAAATAATTTGCATCTTATAAATTCAATAACAGTCATCACATAAGATTGACATAAGCAAAGTGAACTCACTCTTGCTAATTTGACAAATACCATATAACTTCCATGAACAAGGAACAACAAAATTTGAAATTGCCAATACAATAGATAGAAAAAGAACTCTAGTGCCGCTAAGAAACGTGCCAGTAAAAGCAGGATATCAACTCCAATGTTATCAAACCATCTAACCGATCCTAGTCGCCATTGTACTGATCCAGCTTTGACTAATCACGATTAACCATAACTTACTGTGACTACTCATAGTGCATAGCTGATCGCAATGGCACCGATCAGCGCAACTAATCGTGATTAGTCAGAGGACTTGATAACATGGTTAAATGATCCTTCTCACAAGCACCCGATAAGTATATGTAAGGTTAGCATGTAGTCATGGAACAAAATCAACACATGGCAGATGAGATCTTGGTAAAAGTCTTCTACTTTATGTTCTGTTAGAAGCTTGAATTGATACACAAGACATTTTTTGTTAATAGGATAAATAATGATCCTTGGAGATACAAAAGTGCACAGATTCAAAAATTTAATTATTCATCAAACAAACAATCTATAAATAAAAATCTAACTGTGACAACTCATAAAAATACATAGTTGATACTAATTTTTTTTATCTTCTAACAATAATTTTTTGCTCTAGTAGTTACACCACTAGTCGGTTCGTTTGTCTCTTTACCCACGTTTTAAATAGCAAGCTATGAAAAATAGCGTTAGACCTTTCTCGGGCGCTATTGGGCGCTATAGCCGCCGCTATAGCGGCAGCTTACTGCCGCATAGCGGCAGGTTGCCGCCGCTATAAGCGTAAATAGCGGCGCTATAGCGCGAATAGCGGCAAATAGCGGCGCTTATAGCGCAAAATAGCGGCACGAATAGCGGCGCTTATAGCGCGAATAGCGGCGATATAGCGTGCTATAGCTCAAATAAGCTTAAAAAGTGTGATAGCTTCGGCGTGAGTTGCTCCACGCCGCTATAGCGCTATTTAAAAACGAGGCTCTTTACACTCAATTAGTACAAACTAAATCAGTCAAACAACACCGGCTTTTGTTCCCATTTGACAGGCACCTGTTTCTAACTTGCAAACAGTTACCAGATTACTCAAAACAGTATCATTATACATAGTCATTAATCAAGAAATGCTACCACAGATTGCAGTGAGACAGACAAATTGGTGTGCATCAATTGGTTCAAAGCTTTATTCAAACACTCTAGGTCATGAAGCCTCTATTAAATAGATAACCATAAGTCCATAATAACCATTTCCGTTGATATAGAAACCTCTATTTATACCCATGCATGCATACGATCATCGGATCAGCAAATATAACTATCGATTGTAAGATATGAACTGGACAGAATAACTGCTTGCAGTCTGGTTAATCCTAAGGGCCCCTTTGGATTGTAGGGAAACGAAGGAAAACAGAGGAATGGAATCCTTTGGATTGGCTGGCGCCATCAGCCCTTTGGATTCGCAGGAACTGATCCGAGGAAATCGCGTAGGATAGGATTCGCCCTCACTGTAGCTGCAGGAAACGGAAAATCGGTTCGACTTCTTGTTGCGGCGGCTCGCTCGCATCGCCCCGGAGGCCGCCATCGCCTCGGTGGTGGTGGAGGAGCAACGCCGGTTGCCGCCCAGGGCTCCACCATCCACCTCATCGGCGCGAGCTCGCACAGGCGCCGAGGATTCCACGCGAGGTCGCGTCCCTCGCCGCCCGCACCGGGCGAGGCCGCGCTACCGCCGGGCGTCCGCTATGGCGGTGCCGCCCCACGCCACGCTGGCGAGGCTGCGGCCACCGAGTCCGCAGCGAGCCCGTGACATGCTGTGCGCCCACGCTGCCGCCGCCGCGCGCCGCCGACCCACGGGGACCAGAGCGCCGAGGCGATGAATCGAAAGCAACGCCGAGAGGAGAACGCCACGCCGCCACCGACTACCTCGCCCGATGCGGCCGCGAAGCCCCCAAATCCGCAAGGTTGTCGCCGCCGGAATCACGCCGAGGGCAACCACCGCCGCCGAGCCATCGACGCCGCGCTTGCTGGGGCCGAGCCGCCCCGTCCCACGCTGGTGCACGGATGAGCGAGATGGGCACGAATGAGCTGCACGCCGGGCGGCTTGAATCCGCCTTCCGCGACGGCGTGGGTTAGCAGCGGCGGCGCCGAATCGAGCTACGGATGGAGGCAGCGCTGCCAGCTCCGTTGGCGTAGCGGCGGCCTTGGCGTATGGCGAGCAAGCCTCGAGCGGCGTCGGAGGATAGGAATGCGATGGGGGAGTGGATAGGAACGACAGAGGAATCGAACTTGCCTTCTAGAGGAACCATTCCCTGCGTTTTTTTTGGATTCCTGGGTTTTTCCTTTGGCTCCCCGTGAGCCAAAGGCGGCCTAAACGTTTTTTAACTAACAGTGCACACTAAAACAGATGGAAATATGTACACGTTTATAGCCCAAACAACACAAAATTCACAATATACGATAGCGCGAGAAACCTGCTAAACTAAAATAGCACTGAGCGGCACCGATCAGTTACATCACTGGAGCCGCAACGAAGGCCTCGCTTAGAAAACTGCTATCCATCTCGAGCTGGCACCAGAATTCAGACAAAAAAAAAAAGAAGGAATCGCGACAGGGAGAATCCAGGGCCATGTACCACAAGCGCAGACGGAACAGTACGAAACTACTGCGTCCTGAGATGCTAAGCACAAGGTAGAAGGAGGAGAGGTGGGGATCGCTGACCATGGCTGCCGCGTAGTGGCTTCCTCCGTGGCTCCGGCCGTGCAGAGAGTCCTTGTGGCGGCGTGAGGTGGGATCCCAGAAAACCCTAGCGCCGGAGTGATATATCAGAAGAGAACCGGGCCTGCTGCTCTTTAGCGAGCTCATGGGCCTGTCCTTTGGTCTAATATTCGGCCTGTCACGTAGATTTGCAGCCTTTTATCACTCGGCCTACGAGAAGAATAGGCGCACCATATATTTTCTTTGTCTGCAAAACAATAACAATATTGGAAATTTAAATAGCAACATTAAAGTAAAATTTAATCTAAAAACCAAGTTTGTGAATACAGACGTACTCCCTCGGGATGGTATTAGAAGTCGTTTTGGACAAGGTTTGGGTCAAACATTGAAAATATAAATATTAAATAACTTTTAAGTTGTTGACTTTGTAAATGTAAAAATTATATGAGTAGATTTGTCTTAAAAAATACTTTGATAAAAGTATACATATATCACATCTCCATAAATATTTTTATAACAATAAGAGGTCAAAGTCGTGTTTTGGAGACCGTGTGTCGTTGTCCTAAAAGCGACTTCTAATACCATCCCCTGAGGGAGTATCAATATATTTTATAGGTTGTTATAAACTAAAATACATTTTATAGGTGATAAGGATCGTGAAATGTGTTTAGTATTTTCAATGTTTTTAGTCTTGTGGATCGCTTGGTTTCGAGTCTATATCAAACAAGCAAACAAAGCTACCAACTAAGCTAGATAGCTATAACTCTTCCTCCATGGAATCCATCTACAAAAGCATTTGAGCAAACTACGTCGAGTCCTCAAATGTTTCTAAAAAACTATAACCTAAACTAACTAAATGTAATCTAAAATACCTAACCAGAGCCTTAGCTCAGCTCGACTCGTTAGTGAGCTCGAATTGGCTCGTTTAGCTCACGAGCCAAAGTTTAAAAAAACATAGTATATAGAGATTGCCACAAAGCAACAACAAACACATCACATGCATATTTAAGGTGAAATAAATAAAATACATATGCATTTTACAATGAAAAAATATAAGTATGCTACCATCCATGAACATGATCATCAATTGCTCGATACCATGATCCATACATAAGAAAACCATGTGGATTAACTTGGCTCGTTGTGGCTTGCAAGCCAGCTTCGAGGCCCGTTATAAACGAGTTGGATCATTATAAAATCGAGTCGAGCCTCGAGTCGAGCCATTAACAAGTGAGTCAAGCAAGCTAGTTACAAGATCTTCATCCAGCCTTATAAGTACATAAAGCCTAGGAAAATTAACTATATATAACATAAACAATTAGCCTATATATATAAAAGTAAATTAAGTATAACCTAAATAAACATAGTTAATAAATATAACCTGCACTCAGAAATACCAACAAAATTTTTTGATAATGGTGGAACCTAAAAACAATGATCTCGAAATCAATCTACCATAATTACTTTATATTTCCGCCCAAATCAAACTTTACTTCAAATCCTAACTAACAAGGCTATTATTTGAGGCAACCTTCACTATGTCATAGACGACAGAGATGGCCGATAGTTGGGGGCGAAGCAGGCTGTGGGCACATTGGCTGGAGATGGAAGATGGGGATAAGGATAAGGAGGGGGGGAGCCCACACATGACACATGTCTCTTTATGCCACCCTGCTACGCTAGGCATGGTGGCGCGGCTGGCTGGCCACATTATCTAGTGAGCGGGTCACTGACCGATCGTGGTGCATTTGTCTCATTTCGTCACTTAAATGGAGTTAAGGATGTATTGCACTTTGTAAAGTTCTGAAAGCCTCATATGGATTAAGGGCTTGTTTAGTTGCCATGCAAAGGCAAAAAAACAAACCTAAGAAGTGCTTCGATCTTCGTCACATCAAATCTTTTGACGTATAAATGAAGAACTAAATGTAGGTAAATAACAAAACTAATTGCACAGTTCAGTCGAAAAGTGTGTGACGAATCTTTTGAACTTAGTTAATCAATGATGAGATAATAATTACCAAATACAAACGAAAAATCTTCTACGGTAGCCGCAACCTAAAATATTTTGGGTTGCATGGCAATTAAACAACCTCTAAGAAAGAAAAGTACGCTCATAAGTTGTGGGTACAAAATGTTAGGTATGACCCATGGCTTTAGTTTTGAAAATAGTTTTGGTGATATTCCCCAGAAAAATTTAAATAGTTTTGATGAGCAATTCGAAAATAATTTTGGTGAGGTTACTTTAAACATCGCATGTCTCCGCACCAGGCTCGCTCAGCTCGGCTCGGCCTTCTGCCCTTCTCCGTTCCTCTCTCTCTGACTCTCTTGAGATATGAGATTGGCTTGATTTTGTATCAAGATCAAACCTAGCCTTGCTAGCCTCATTAGTTCCTGGTTAGAGAATATAATCTGATGTATTTTTCTTTCTGCTTTGAGGTTTGCAAGCTCTCCCTTTCTTGCACCTCTTGTGTGCTTGTAATTTACTTTTTTCCCCAAGTTGAGGGTTTCCCCGCTGAGCCCTAAAAAAAAAGACTAAGATATGATCTATTTTTAAAGGAATCTAAACCTAATTTAATTAAGAGCCCAAAAGAAGGCTCTTCTTCAAGAAACTTAAGGCACACAGTAAGTCAGAGTCTTGCGCTGCATGCTGATCAATGAACACAAAATCTAGTGTAATTGGTTCTTTTTTTTATTCTTAATTTCGTTTCCTTGTTTTTGAACCGTAACATGTGATTGGTTCCTCCTTTCATATTAATATATCTACATACTACTCTACATACTACTCCCTCCATCTTCCGAGAAGCCAAACACTTTTAACTTTGACCAAACATATGCAAGAAAATGTAATATCTATAGTATCTAATTAGTATCATTAAATAGATCATTCAATCTATTCATAATAAATTTATTTGGAGATACAAATACTGATAATATTTTCTACAAATCTAGTCAAACTTTTAAAAGTTTGACCATTATATCAACACTTATTTTTGGACGAGAGGGAACAAATATCGGAGATCAAACCTAGATGAGCTAGTTTTCCACCATAAGAGAAATTATATAACCCACGAGTAATTAGTTCGCCTCGCCACATTGCACTATAAGGGTGTGTTTGGTTGCACAAAAATAGAGTGGCCAAGCTACATTGGGCCACATTTTGGGTGTTTGGTTGCAAAATAACCCATCCTAGCCCGAGCCGAAACGGGCCGGCGTGCCGAATAAGCTCGCCGGGAATGAATCGCGGGGGTTGGTGACCGCCGCCCCCCACGCCCGGCACCCGCACGGTGACCGCCACCCCACGCTCAGCGCTCGGCGGCGCTCGCTCCAACGCCCGGTGCCCGTGCGCCCACGCCCGCGCCTGCTCCCCCGCCGCAGGTGACCGTGCGGCGCTTCGGGGGAGGCTTCTCGCTAGCTTCGGACCATGGAGGCTCGAATCCTCGGACCACGGAAGAGAGCGCCCAAGCGAAAGCTTCTCGAGTCCTCGGACCATGGAGGCTCGGCGGCGGCGACTTCCTCGCTGGTAGCGGCGAAGGAAAGTGCTCGATCATTAGGCTACTCCATATGTATTATTGACTTGATTTGCGTTGATTTGCACAGTGAGATTTGCATCAATTTGTGTTGATTTGCACCATGATTGGCTAACCGCACACAATGGCAAGCATGCCCACCACATGTTCGATAAAATGTCTCAAAGGAGGTGAAGTCACCGGCTCGAGGAAGAGGTGACCGTATGCAAATCTAGTCGGGCAACCAAACACTCCAATTTCAAAACCGGGCTACAATGAGCCATCAAAACCAATATCAACCAAATAAACAATAGATGCTACATTTGGCCTGGCTACTCCTAGCCATGCTAGGGTGGGCTAGCCAGGCTACAATTGGCACCACAACCAAACACACCCAAAATTTCTGGTACATATATTACCATGTCGATCCGCATGCATAATGTCACTCTGTAATTGGCAAGCATGTTGCGATTTATTTATGCGCTTTGCATTACGTCTGTCTTGATAAAGGGGTTCGTCGCATCGACCAATCATATGGCTTGCATTGACCCAGCAGGTGGAACTTATTCAGCTGCGATCGTGCACAAAGCGTCAGCAGGGAATGCAAAGTACCAAGCGCGCGCAGCGAAAGCTTTTGCTGCAATCAGACATTATTCTCCTTGCTGGCACAAGAGAATGATCGGCCCATTTGCCTGGGTCACATCGCATCGTTCGCTCGTGCATGACAGGTAAGTCACTGACTAGACCAAGCGAGCTGAACTGATTACCGACGAGAGAATGATGAGCTAGCCAGCCATGCGTCTGGAAAACGAAGGATACAACGAAGATGGCCAGCGATTCTTCATTAATCCATGCTATATCGATCGCAACTAACTGGTGACCTCGTGGGGGGTTCTAATTCTTTATCCCAATCATCGGTTGGTGAACGTGATCACCTCCGTTATCCTTAGGTCGGCCTTCATGTCGGTGTTCATTAGCATCAATCAATAATGACATCAGGCACACTAATCCCTTTCTCAAAGCACGTGTAAACTAGCTAACGTTTGACCATTTCTTTATTATTTTGATTAAAATTCTAAGTTCGATCTGTCACTAATATGATATATTAGCAAGAAATCAAAAGTGATCTGTCATTCGCTATGATAGTTGCGGGAAATTAAAAGTTTGATATATCCCATTCCAACCATATTACCAAACTTCCTGAACAGAATGTGGATACTGTCCCGGCAACGAATCCAAGTTTTAGTGCCGGATCAAGCTATGACTCGAGAGTGAAATATAACTACGGAGTAGCGGTGAGACGACAGTGATATAGGGACATCAATGTGTGGCTAGGCCATAATAACCTGCTAGTGATCGATATTCCAATGCCAGGTTGTGTCCTGATGACTCGCAGTGGTAATATGATATCACTTCCAGGTTGAGTCATTTTTCGCGATCGGGCCGTTCACCCGTTTTTCATTAAGAGGAGGAAAACCAAATCCAAATCCTAGTACAATCTAACAAACAAGATGTCGAGAGGACATCGCAAGGACCGGTAAAACATGAAAGAAAGAAAGCTAAGAAAATAAGCCCAAAACGGAAGAGAAGGAGTGGCCCTAGGCCTGAAGTAGTTCCTGGTGCACCGTTCTTTGTACTAGGCCATGAAGGTTTGCTGTGACCAAATCGACCACACCGGCAGCAAGGTTCTGAACCCCGCCTGTATCCATAAGTCGGCCTCCTCGACGACACGCTTTGCCAGCAGCAAGATCGACGCCGAGTCGTTCCGAAAGACCCGAGCGTTCCGCTCCTTCCACAAACTCCACGCAATTAAGAGAACAGCGGAGTCGAATGCAGGCCGTAGCACCTTGTCAAGACGCCGTCGCTGCCTGAGCCACCATGCCGCAATGTTTTCCTCGCTCGTCGGCGCCAGAGCCTGTAAGCTAGCCGGTTGGAGCAGCATGTACCACAATTGCCTCGCCACCACACATCCCGTCACCAGGTGTTCACATGTCTCTGGCTTCTGCCCGCAGAGAGCACACGCGTCGTCGGCCTGAAGGCCATGCCGGAACCTTCTGTCACCAGTCCACAGCCGCCGGTGCAAGAGCAACCAGAAGAAGAAGCGCACCCGAGCCGGCGCCGTCGCGCCCGAGCTCCTTGGCACCAAGCAAGAGTGTGCCACCGTTGAAGAACGCCCGGTATGCCGAAGACGCCGTGTAATTCCCTGACCGCGACCACTTCCAAACAAAACGATCGGATCGCGGCGCCAGGTTGAGTCATGATTTAACCTAAGCCGCTGGATCCACCTATAGTTGATTTCTTGATTCTCCACCATCAGATCTAGTCACCTCCATTTCTCTACCACCATTTCGGAAATAGCTTCGCTATAAATTCTTCCTTGGAGCTTTTCTAGGAGAAGGCCCTCCAGATACATCTTACCTTCGTAGTCAAGATGGTGCACAATTAGGTACTGAAAGAAGGTTTGTGTAGACGAAACAACGCCAAATCTAAGGTGCTCTCTATTTTCAATGTTAGTGTTTCAATGTTAGTGTGATCAAGTTGGTTCTTGGGCAACGTCTCTTAGGGATATTCTTTGGACCAAAGTCTTCTCCTAGCTCTAGTGACCTCTCCAGGCACTATTGATACCCCACTTAGGGTAGCAAAAGAATATTTGTGAGGTGATCATAAAAATATCGTCTCAATGGGCACAACCCATTGCCCCTCTCACTACCGAATGCGGAATAGCCTTGACGGCCGAGAGAAATTTTCTTGAGTGCCAAAATCAAACCACCAAGGAAAGGGTAGTTTCCTTGGTGGTGGTGACCTGCACACAAGAAATATATATTTCCTTGGCGGTTGGGGTAACCCGCCAAGGTATTACAGTTTCCTTGGCGGGTTATAACTACGCCAAGGAAATTACTTATTTCCTTGAGTGCACTTCGAAACGACCAAAGAAATGGCTCTTTCCTTGATCGTTAATTGTAACCGCCAAAAAAATGATCAATTTTCTTGGGTGTTCTTCTAAATCGCCAAGTAAATTATAATTTCCTTGAGGGTTACCTAATTTTCTTGGAGGTTAGCACCCAATGAAATGATTATAAGTATTTTGGAGACTCCCATTTAAAAAAAAAAAAAAAATAATATCGTAAAGGTCTCTGAAAATTGTAAAATTTGGTATGAGATCATACTTTGGTTGTATTACCTTGCCATAAAAGTTTCAACTCATATTAACAAACTTGAACTATACATTGTTCACAAGGGATATATCTCTCATCTAGTTACATAACTATGTGAGAGATGCAATTTGTTACAATGTATAGGACCATTAGTTTACATCCTTTGAATTTTTTATGCAAAGATTATACACAAAAACCATGTTGTTATGCAAGTTTATAGATTTACCTAGTAAAGTTTAGATATTATTGTAATTATCTTATGTTAACATGGAGATAAAAACCCTAGGAAGCACGCAAAAGTTTGACGGCTGCGGGGCGGTCCTCTCCCTTTGGCGGCATGATGGGCGTCGCCTCCCTCGATGGCATGCCTGTCTAATGAGACGCCCCTCTCAACCCTAGACATGTTTTGTGTCGAGGGAATGAGATCCTCTCAAGTCGAATGACTTGTCTCTACAATCGGCATCTCAACCATTCAATTCACATCCAACCGTGAGCAAGCAAATTAACTTTGGACTCCTCGGCTGGCGGGCTTTGGCCCAACATCAGCCGCGATGCTCGACCGACCGATCGCTCATCGACCGCCTCTTGTGCTCGCCCCCACCGAAGCGATAGCTCTCTAGCAACCGCGAGTGCCATGCGCCACGCCACCGCAACACGCTTGCGCTTACTGCGGTCGATCTGCCGCGGTAGGTTGCCGGCCACCACGTGCGCATGCCCTAGCTGATGTTGCCCGAGACACTGCGAACACGGACAAGCTAACAAGCATGAGTGGGCTATTTGGGAAATGACGTTGCGAACACGGACAAGCTAACAAGCGGGATGGGCAGGCCGCCACCCTCCATGTGGCACGCCTGTCTAATGAGCGCCCCTCCAACCCTAGACATGCTTCGTGTCAATATGCCCATTGTAGTAGTGAAGGTGTAAGGAGTTAAAGAGAATGTCGAAATCAATTGCTTCAATGGCATATCTATTTGGTGAATGTCGAAATCAATTACTTTTCAATGGCATATCTATTTAGTTCGTTACATTGTTCCTATATTATTTGCACTAGCTGGCGGTTATAAATATTTTTAACAATTTTACATAAATAATGTTAATAATTATATAAATAATGTTAATAATTATTTGCACTAGTTTCCTTGAAGGTTTGAAACCGCCAAGAAAATATGTATTTACCTTGACAGTTGCTAGCCCTCATGAAAACTAATTTCCTTGGAGGTGTGTAACACTCAAGTAAATACCATTCTTTGGCGGCCCTACCATTTCCTTGACCAATTGGCAAATTAAGTCGTGGCGTGATTTCCTAGACGGTTAGCCTCCAAGGAAATTATCCTTGAGCATCGAAACCGTCAAGGAAAGTAATTTCCCTTGCCCTCTATTCTTGAGTGTCTTTGCTTGGCGGTGTGTGGTCAAGGATCATTTTCTTGGCGGTTTTTCCTCCATCCTTGGCGGTTTCGGCACTCAAGGCTATTCCGATTCTCGTAATGTCTTAGAAAAAGGCATTGGTTATTGTATATGTACTTTTTGAACATCATTATCATATCTTGTTTACCTTAAAACTTTCTAACATGTAATAGATGACATATATATGTTATTATTCCGGGAGTTGTTTTTTTTTTTTTTTTTTTTTGGAAACGACTGACTATTTTCTATAGCTTAAATAATTCCAAATTGAATTGTGTGGACCCTAATAAGGTTAAACAAATTATAGAAATTTATATTAATATTTAGGATCATATGCTCCATTCAGGCCCCCGTCCAAGGAGATATATGAAAAATTCAATTACTTTATAGGGGTAATTCAACCTTGTATCTCCATATTATCATAAATAAATGCATGGATCACTACTAGGGTAAGAACCAAACCGATACTGATAACCATTGTGTCACTACCAGATGAAGGATAACCAACAGTAACTAAGAGCATGGCTAATGGTTTAGCCTGCTGCCGGCGGTATGTACGAACCACGTCACCTTTAGCTGTCAACACAGCTGGTGCGTATACTGCAGTTGGCTATTAGCTTGGCTAAAAGAGTTATTGCATTTAAAAGTGTTGACGCGAAACCGGGGCTTCACACCAACACACCGGGAGGGCCTTGGACGCCCACGAAGGTCGCGATCGACCTTGTAGCAGCGAGCACCGCAGCGTGGTAGCCCAAACCGATCTAGGGATCGGTAGGGGCGCGTGAGAGCTTCGGTGGACGGCCGAGAGAACCTCCCGAACGCACCTCCGGAAGACCCGTCGAGGAGGGCGCACGCGAGGGTGCTCTAGGACCAGCGTGGCCGCCTAGAACGCCGACGAAGAACGCGGAGTTCGCCGCGAACAGCGGGATAGAGGGTTGAAGGAAGAAGATGACCTACAAACGGGACAGGAGGTAGATTGGTTGTCGATTGGATGTAGATGGGATCAAATCGGCCATGAACCTCTTTATTATATAGAGGAGGGTGGTCTTATCCTTTTAGGAAACCGTCCTTGGGCGTTTCCAAGCATAAAAAACCGACCAAAACACGATTGGAAACAAATCGGTTCGGATCTCGTGACGGACACGGGCCGCTGTCGGGCGACCGGACAGAATCGGCCGCCCCGGCCGGACGCGCCGGTCGACGGGTCGGCCGGTTTTTCCAAGGTGCGCAGCCCGATCGCGGCGCTGTCTGACCGGACCCCGGCACGGACGCAGGACCGGGCGCATGAGCGCTTCCGGCCGATGTCCCGAAATCAGCCCGTTTCCGGTGGCCGACCGGACTCGCGAGAGGGTGACCGGGCGCTCCGGTCAAGCGCGTCCGATCGGTTTAACGAAAGGTCACGCAAACCGATCGCGGTAGCGACTTGACCGGACGCTAGGACGGACGCTGGACCGGACGCGCCCGTGAGTCGGTCGCATTCCGAAGAGCCCTTTTCGATCCTCCTTGAGAATTTGACTAAGTCCGGATTTTTGCGGTGGCTTAGACCACGCCATTTTGGGTGTCAACAAAAAGCATGCATGCATCTGATTGGAGGAGAGGAATGAATAGCCAGCATAATCGCCGATGACAGGCTGGGAGCCGACGACTCGTCTCGGTTTTGCGGCACGGAGCGAGCGGGCAGCAAAATGCCCGTCCCGGCTTTCTCACTCCTCCACCTCGGACTGATTCTGACGTGGTGGGCTTAATCGCCGTCTAAGTAGGCCTATAATACTTGCTCTAATGGTCATGGATCACTGCCAGGTCAAGGACAACTACCAAGCAGTGATGTCCATTGTATGATCACTGGTGGGCCAATGGCCATCGATAACCATCGGGCATCATTTTCACCCAACAGTGAAGCCCTTCCTATATAACCATAATCTCATATCTCCCCAGGCGTGGAGCCAGGGGGCTAACTAAAGGAGAATTAATAAAAATCGGGTGATTTAATGGTGAATTAAAGGCTAAGTATAGTAATACAAGGGGAAATCAACCTCATAGGGGCAGCCCGGGCCGTGGATCCGCCACTATATCTCCCCATATCCAACACTCGACCCCCCCTTGGTCACGACAACCGCTAGCTAAACCTCTGAGGGTAAGAGGCCATCACTGCCATATGCAAGAGACGTGAGTGTTGGCTGCCGCACCCTTCACCCACATGCCATCCGCGATCAACCCCTTTGCACCCACCACACCTGGACAACCCCATTCTCCCAACCATATGCTCACCATTGTTTTCACCACTTCGAGTGCAAGGGTACTACATGGTCACCCCCTCGGAGATCCCACCTTGTGGTCGCCATCCACCATGCCGTCCTCGCACTCTCACTAAACTCTACACTTTGCCCCCACATACTTCTATTGTGTACTCATCAGGCGCTAGTATTAGTGTCGCTTGTTTGTCAACATCTATGCTGCCAAGAGGGCATGCTCGCCTCTATGTGAGTCGTGCACCACTGGAAGGAGTGGTGAGGAAGGAGAGATCAAGGCATGGGGGAGACTAAGAGATAGAGGAGTGGATCCATGGCGTAGAGAAGCTAGATTGGAGACCAATAAGTTACCGTGGACAAACTTTAAGACATTGCACATTTTGTGGTGTAGCTTGTTCTAGCACTACTGTCTCAATGAGATGGTATCGATGGAAACTGGAACCTTGGTTTCAAGGTTCAGGCTGCCCTATGCAACTTGCACAAGTTTAGTTGGCTGCCCTATGCAACTTACACAAGTTTTATTGGTAACTCAGAACATCTCCATGAGTCTTTCTAAAATTTACTCTCTAATCGTTTGGTTACCGTTGCATCTTGTTGTTTGAACTTTATTCTGCTTAATGAAAAACGCGCAACGGCGTGGTCTCAAAAAAAAAAAAAAAAATCATTATCTAGAGAGAGTCAATTGAATAAAAATCATTTTCTATATCTTTGTACTGTCCAACATTTTATAATCTTGTGCGCATTGTAGAGAGTCATTCTCTCGCTCTCCGTCTTTAATTAGCTAGCTAGTGAGAAATCTGAAATAGAGTATATCTACATTTCAAGATCCAATTTAAAAAGCTGTTATAGTTTTTTTTTTACATCTCTATTCCTGTAAGTTAGAAAAGATATAAAGATTTGCCTACTTACTTGTAATAAGAACTTAAACGGACTAAAGTTATCTACACGTGTATAAATAAGAGCCATTCTCCAATTCTGTATTAATTCACATCCCATTTCGACGTGATCTTCTTTCGCAACACTAACCATTTGGTACTTGCGCAGATTAAATAAAAATGAAAAAAAGGTTTAGGCCCTTCCGGGTAGCATCGCAAGTTGCCACGTTCTCCCCAATAATTTGACCGGTAGAATCGTCCCTAAAACTCTTGTTGCGTCCCTATAAATACCACATCGTGACCACTGTTGCAGCTCACCGAAGAACAGTCGAGCTTACCAGCATCTCTGAAAGCTGTGAAATCCTAGCTTAAACACAGCGCAGCAATGGCGAAGCTTTGCACTTTGCTGTTGGCGGCAATGGTGGTCCTCTCACTCCTAGTGAGCCCCATTGCCTGCACCCGAAAGCTCAGCAAGTCAAGCCAAAGCCAAAACCGGCCAGCTACAAGCCGGCGCCTGTGGCGACCAAGCCTCCCCGCAGCAACCACATTGCTACACCCACACCGTCTTCGATCGTCTACGGCTCCGGCGGCTGGCTGTCAGGCGCCGGCGCCACGTACTACGGCGCGACCAACGGTGACGGGAGCGACGGTTAGTACAGCTGCTGACTCCGCGCTACTCCTAGTATTTTTCTTCACCATCGGTGGCTTAGGCTTATTAGCGTTCTGTGCCCACGATCACGGGAACTTGAAGCCTAGAATTGACATGCTGCGAACATAATATGCAGGCGGCGCGTGCGGCTACCAGACGGCCGTCGGAAAGCAGCCGTTCGATTCGATGATCGCCGCCGGGAGCACGCCACTGTACAGGGGTGGAGAGGGCTGCGGCGCCTGCTACGAGGTGAAATGCACGACCAACGCCGCCTGCTCCGGCCAGCCCGTGACCATCGTGATCACCGACGAGTCCCCTGGCGATCTGTTTCCCGGCGAGGTTGAGCACTTTGACATGAGCGGCACCGCCTTGGGCGCCATGGCGCGGCCCGGGATGGCCGACAAGCTCCGCGCCGGCGGCGTGCTCAGGATCCTGTACAGGAGGGTGCCGTGCAAGTATCCCGGCGTGAATGTCGCGTTCAAGGTGGACCAGGGCGCCAACCCGTTCTACTTCGACGTGCTGATCGAGTTCGAGGACGACGACGGCGACCTCAGCGCCGTCGAACTGATGGAAGCTGGCAGCACCGTCTGGACGCCCATGGCGCACAACTGGGGCGCGACGTGGCGCCTCAACAACGGCAGGAGGCTCAGGGCGCCGTTCGGGCTCCGGCTCACCTCTGACTCCGGCGGGGTGCTCGTCGCCAACAACGCCATCCCGGCTGCGTGGAAGCCCGGCAAGACCTATCGCTCCTTGGTCAACTACCCCTGAAATGTGGAAGGCGTGTATAATGTGCGTCTGGGTGTTGCGAGAGGCAGCGTAGTGGTGTCGATCGGAAGTCAGAAGACGAAGAGGAGGTTGAAGAAGAGAATAGCATTCTTCCCTCCCTGAACGTTCTCTGCATGCAGTCCTCAAGTGTGTGATGTGTGATGGTATGAGTGAAATCATGCCTGTAATTTGATTCATCTCTATAATTGAGTTGTACTACTATACTCATATACTTGAGGAAAGAGAGAAGCTTATTTGAGTTGACTAATGTTGCTATGTGAAGCTATTTTCATACTACCAATGCTGCTATATATGTGAAGCTATTGGTGTTGGAATTGATCTCCACCAGTTGGCCCAGCGGCCAGGCCCGGTCCTGTCAATTCATAGGCCTGGAGCGGACCTTTCAAAATAGGCCCCTAAAATATAACTCTAATATAATGATATTTCTACTAAGTGTGTTACATAAAAATACATATTATCGTACAAGTTGAACCTCTTACCTTAAAATTTTCTTCCGACACTTATCGCGACAACTATTTCTGACCTCTATAGCGGCGCTATTTCTTTCCGTGGACCTCAATGATTCTTTAGCATGAATCCCAAATCACAATTACTGTAATTCAACATTGTAATAAAAATAAGTGTCAGTAAATTACTAGGTTGAGAACTAGAGAAGATGATTATTCTCTGCCTAAGTTGCAACGTGAATCCCAAATCACAATTTCAGAAGAGTCACAAGTGGCCATGTCTTGTATTCTAATATAAAGATTAAAGATTGGACACCAAAGAGAATTAAATATCTATTTAACATATAGATTTACACCTCCACACATATGAGATTGGGCCCCTTGGGGTGGAGGGCCCAAAGGCGGTGGCACTGCTGGCACCCCCCCCAGGGCCGGGCCTGCCAGCGGCCAACTGGGCCCTGATCTCGCGTCCTGATCGGGGACGCCCAGCCCAATACGCGGCTGGTGGGCCCCTATCGCGCAGTGCCATAAATAGGGAGGTGGGGTCAGGGCACAAGATACGAGGTTCATAGCCGCCACTGTTTCCCTACTTCCATCCTTAATCCGATCTGAGAGGGAGGCGCTGAAGTGGCGGGAAGCTCCACTGTGCCAACGACTCCAGCGAGGCTCAACGTCGGTCGTTCCTTCTTCCTATCCCCCCTTCTCACTGTTCTTCTCAGGATCAAACTGTTATCCCGAATGATAAGAATTACCCCCATCTGATCTACACCTTGTGTCGATCCAAGAAATGAACAATTGGTGGTACAGTGAGGCAGTAGGGGTCATCGCCGTTCGGGTGGTGGGACTCGGATAGACCAAGGGTGGATCTAGGTCCTTTTGCTAAGGTCTGGTGACCCCAGTAGCTTCTCATAGAATCAATAAAAAAACACTGTTTTGTACTGCTCAACAATGAAGACCCACAGGTTGATAATGATAATGACCCTAAAGCTAATTATGGATATTCACCCCCTGGGAGAGAATAGGTGAGTGACAGAGGTGACAATGCAGAGTGGTTTGCCTTGATGGATATGCATGAGTGATGGTGTTGTCGATGGAGGTGGTGGTAGCGGGAACACCTAGTTGGACTTGACAAAGATGGTGCTCCGAGTGGCAAGGTCAAGAGGTAAGGTGATGCAAATAATAGTGTGGTAAACAGGCAAAGTGGTAGGAGAAGCATGGACAAAAGCCACGTCGATGTGACTCGTGTGTGGATTGTCATTGTCACAAGGGCAATGACAAATTGGATAACATCAACATCATGAAGGGTTTTTGGTGTTTTTTTTGCGTCAAAAATGTGGAGCAAGGATTTTTTTCATTCTAACACCAAACGCTGCACTGAAATACCAACGAAGGTAGTTCCTTTTAGAACACGATTTCACATGTATTACGTTAAGAAGAAGATAGCACAAAACAAATAGAATCCATCCGAGCTGGGTTAGTATTGTAGTGTGAGATGCCAGGATTCTAAAGGTCTGAGACAAGGAAGGAAGAAGTCATCGTACCATATGAAAAATAGGATCAGCAACCGTCTATTTCTTCAAGCTGCCGACTCTTAACATAGTGGCTTCTTCCTTGGGTAGCTAGGTACAATATCAATTCTGCAAAACGTCTAATCTATGGGGTAAAGAAGACCTAAATTGCAATTGGAGACAGGAAAACGCATCAGCAAATGTAATGGACTCTATGGATGACCTGACAATGCAACCGCCGACCAGTTCTCAATGGAGAGCAAAGCTTTAATTGATCCTTGTCGCTTCAAGTATTATAGCTATATGTTAGATATTCTATCATATAAATTTTATTTTGCGAACTTGTAATTTCAACGTTATGAGTTCTGGTTTTTGGAGACCATAGCAGATGCAGGTCTCAAGAAAAGCAGACAAAAAGCATGTGAGGCTTGATTGTGGCCACAACCGGTTGGTGCTCTATTTATCAATCGAATTGTTCTAATTCTAAAAGGTTCATCGTAACTTTGGGCATTGTACTTGTTGTCTACATACTAGAGGTTCAATACTCGGCTTCTGAGCTGGATGCTTAATGCTCACATGTGAGTATAACGAGTCAAGGCCTTTTTGCCGCCCGGCCAGCTACACTTGCTCTATGAGTTTTCTGTATGCTTTCTTTGTTGAGGTAAACTAAGTTGCATAAACAGAAGTAATAATTTCTTCATCTAATTTAGTTCTCTCTCAATTTTCCTATGTTTGTCTATGGCCTTAGAAGAATATGTCTCATAATGTTTATCTTCTTCATAGGTAGGAAGGATATAATTTTAAAGAGAAAACAAATACATCTCCATTGCAGGTATGTACATTGCTTCATATGTGGTCTATATCCTCCTCAAGTTGCGGCAGCTCGTAGACATTGGTGACCAAGGTTATCTTCTTCGAAGCATATGTGTGGTGTTCACTAGTCTCTTTGGATCGATATTTGTTAGTCACTAGAGTGTGTCTAGTTCTCTTTTAAATTTAATTAATTGTTGTATGCTTCATGTCAAGCAGAGTCCGAAAAACTATTGTTAAGGATTTGTATCAACTCGATGCAATGTGCATGAAAATTTATTAAATTCTTCCTTTACAAAAATAATTGCTCTTCAAAGAAAAAAAAAACAATAATAAGCTATATAGCATAGCAAGAGATCGAGTTGCTTAGCGCTACCAGCCACTAATTAAAAGTACAAATTTGATGCTATGGAGTGCTGAACACCGCAGAAGCTTTTGCAAAAAACATGATACTCTTTTTGCATTCCCAGCCCCGGCCCTCTCGATAAAGTGGCTCCTGGCATGGACAGATCACATGGCACATTCTGATCATTCAGTTTTGATTCTGCGCGAAGTGTCA
Organism: Hyparrhenia diplandra; assembly: GCA_015847255.1. Lineage (NCBI taxonomy): Eukaryota > Viridiplantae > Streptophyta > Magnoliopsida > Poales > Poaceae > Hyparrhenia > Hyparrhenia diplandra. The sequence continues at coordinate 306,395 of JADLZK010005091.1, read as the reverse complement.
GGTGCAGAGTGCTGCAATCACACTCTCTCCTTTTTTCTTTTACTTGTAATATACAATAAAAAAAGAGATATTCATACATTCTCCTTCCTGGCACTTGAGAATGATCAGTGCATTTGGGTCGCATTGCAACTGCACGACAGGTCCGCCGTGGTGGTCTCGTTAGCTCGTCTGAATAAAGTTGACAGAATGATGAAGTGGCCAACCTTGCATTGAGAGAGGAGGAATCAAATGAAGGTGGCCAGCGTTTCATCTTGTTCGTTGCCCAACGACCGCGTGTGCTAACCTAACGAACTTATCACGTGTGATTCCATTTCTTATTTATCCAGAACCATGGACGGTGAACGATATCGCGACCTGTCGGACTCAGTCAGAAGTCGCCCGGGATAAGCGGAGTGGCTGAATATTTAATTATTATAGCTTTATTATTATAATTATTAGATTAAATTAAAGAGAGTCGAAAAGACTAATGGGCCTGGCCGTTAGCAATTGTAAACCCCTCATATAAATATGGGGGCAACTATCGTGAGACAATCAAGAAGAAAATAATTAGGTTTTTACCTTGCTCTCTAGCTCCTTGAGCGGCTGCGCGCCCGTCACGCCGTCCTTCACGCCATCATCTTCGCAGCAATTCCCTCGATTCTCGCCACGTCACGCTTCTCGTTCTTCCTCTCGTTGACTGAAACGGGTTGTGACAGATTGGTATCCGGAGACCGGGCGATCCGATGGCTTGTACCTGGGAAAATCCATCACGGCGAACGCCAACGGGATCATCGGCGAGTATATCGCAGCCATGGAGGCCAAAGCCATGGAGGCTAATTCAGCCTCATCATCGCCTAAGTACATCCCGCCCTTCAAGCCCTCTCTTGATGCCTAGACACAGAGGAGCCCTCCATTCGCCGCACCTTCGATTCCTCAATCCTACAACCAGCGGATAGTCCGAATTTTCATCTCGAATTTGATACAGAACTATCACAAGAAATTACTCCAGAATTTCCACCTCAATTCTTGCCGAAAATCCCGGGCGTACCAGCAATAATATTAAATTATTTTTTTTTCCCGAGTATGATGGCAAGGGTGACCCTTCTCATTAAAATGTACAAGTGCGATAAATTTTTTTCGCTCAAGGAATTATTAATACGAGATCGATGCAGCTTCGCCGCTTCCATCTCCAAGGAAACACATTATCTTGGTTTTATTTGTTGGGAAAACGAAGTGGGTCAACCAACTTGGCCGAGAATTTTTCAGCTATTACCGGACGTTTTGGAACTCCTCTACACAATCATCTTGGTGATCCGACAAAGATCACGGCAGACGAAAAGATTTGGGCAGGTACACTAATATGTTCACAAAGAACTCGAACAAGGTACAACACCTCTCTCCCAAACAGCAGGCTATGCTTTATATTGCTGGGTTAGCACCTCTGATTCAGATCGATGTCCAACTACATCAACCGCCTGATATTGAGACAGCCATAGCACTTGCTAGACGTCTCTATACAGCTTCCCGTCGACAGAACTCAAAGGTACGCACAAGAGGATATTCGATATTCAAATATCGCTTTATGGGTTAACCGTCATATCCACTTGTCCTACCATGCAATTAATTATTAATATAAATGGCATCAATTTATTGGCTCTATTGGATTACGGTTCAACACACAATTTTTACGGATTCTGATTTGGCTATGAAACTGGGCCTCCAAAGTTCTTCTTTACACCGTCCGCTCAAAGTTGCTGTCGCCAATGGACAACACATAACAAATGTGGGAAGGTACGATGATATTAAATTTTCTATTGCTACCGAAAGCTTCAAAGCAGATTTCTTGACATCAAATTAGGAGGCTATGATGTTGTTTTGGGTATGGACTGGCTGAGTTCTTTGGAAAATATTGTCTGGAATTTTAATAAACTTATTATGAAATTCTGGCGGAAAGGACAGCCGATCACATGGCACAGCCTCTCTAAAGAGACAGATTCTCAACCAGGTATTCATATACTTTCTCCTGACGTGCCAATGGATCCTCTGTTATGCAAATTCCAACAGCTTTTCAGAGAGCCTTCGGGGCTCCCACCTCAACGGCGTTATGATCATAGAATTCATCTTAAGGATCCCACTCAGCCGACTGTCGTTCGCCCTTATCGTTACCCTCAGATACAGAAAAATGAACTGGAACGACAATGTGCAGACATGCTTCATCAAGGTATCATCCGGTATAGCACTTCGCCATTCTCATCACCTGTCCTTCTTGTCAAAAAAACATGATCAGACTTGGCGTTTTTGTGTTGATTATCGGGAGCTCAATAGTAATACCTTGAAAGACAAATTTCCAATACCGGTTATTGCTGAATTACTGGATGAACTAGAAGGTGCTAAATTCTTCACCAAATTAGATCTTCGCTCAGGCTATCACCAGGTACGCATGCATCCTCCGGACATCGAAAAGACAGCTTTCAGGACACATCATGGGCACTTTGAGTTTTTGGTCATGCCATTTGGATTATGCAATGCACCTTCAACTTTTCAAGCTTTGATGAATGATATATTGGGACCGTTTCCGCGTAAGTTTGTCTTTGGGTTTTCTTTGATGATATCCCGATATTTCGCAAATCTTGGTCCGAGCATCTCCATCATGTGGAAGAGGTTTTTAAGGTACTAGCATCTCATAATATCTTCTTAAAGAAATCTAAATGCCTCTTTGGTCAATCATAATTGGGTTATTTGGGACATATTATATCGGATCTTTGGAGTGGTCGTTGACCCGGAAAAAATTGAGGCCGTCACCGCTTGGCCGCTCCCCACAACTCTCCGTGAATTGCGAGGCTTTCTGAGACTCGCTGGTTACTACGGAAAGTTTATAATGGATTATGGTACAATTGCACGTCCCTTGACTGATCTTCTTAAGAAGGACTCATTCTGTTGGACACCCTTGGCAACAACAGCTTTTGAGCACCTTAAGAGGACTTTATCATCAGCACCGGTTCTCCAACTTCCAGACTTTAATAAATCATTTGTGGTGGAATGTGATGCGTCTAGTACAGTATGTGTGCTGTTTTACATCAGGGTAATGGTCCAATTGCTTACTTTAGCAAACGTATGCCCGATAAGTACAAAAAGTTAGTCGCTATGAAAGGGAACTCATAGGACTGTAACAGCAAATCAAGCATTAGCGACCATATCTTTGGGGCCGCCCATTTATTATAAGGTCGATCGTTACAGTCTTAAGTACATTTTAGATCAACGCTTGTCCACAGTTCCGCAGCATCAATGGGTTAGCAAATTACTTGGCTATGATTTTACTGTGGAGTACAAGCCGGGTAAATCAAATGTGGTGGCTGACGCATTATCTCGTCAGAACACAGAGGAATCTTCACTCATGGCTATTTCAGAAATTCAATTGGGGTTATTTGACCAGCTACGGGAGGAAATTGCATTCAGTGATGAAGCTATAGCCCTTTTTGATTCTATAATCAACGGTAAGGACTCTGCATGGGAAGTTCGTAATGGATTGATCTTGTTCAACAAAAAGGTATGGCTTTCCAAATCGTCCAAACATCTTCGACTATTCTCCATGCAATTCATGATTCAAAGACATGAGGGTATACGAGAAAACACCGCATCGATTCCGTCGGACCTTCTTTGTCAAACATGATAAACGATCGTCACAGATTTTTGTAAATAATTGTTTGGTTTGCCAACGCAACAAAACTGAACACCTTCATCCAAATTGGGCTTCTTCAGCCTTTACTAATTCCGAGAGCAGATCTAGGAGGATATCTCAATGGATTTCACCGAAGCTCTTCCGAAAGTTGGATCTAAATCGGTAATCTTAACAGTGGTTGATCGTCTATCCAAGTATGCTCACTTTATACCCCTTTCTCATCCGTATACAGCAACTTCAGTAGCTCAGAAATTTTTCTCAAGAGATTGTTAGACTACATGGCTTGCCAAGATCGGTGGTTAGTGATAGGGATGTCATCTTCATGAGTCAATTCGGCAAGAAATTTTCCGTCTATCCAACATTATTTTGTCACCAACATCGGCTTATCATCCTCAAGCAGATGGCCAGCCTGAGGTCGTCAATAAAATCATTACGATGTATCTGCGATGCTTGACTGGTGACAAACCAAAGGATTGGGTAAGATGGTTACCTTGGGCTGAATATTGCTATAATACTTCATATCATACATCGACCAAAAACAACGCCCGTTCAAACTTGTGTATGGGCGTGATCCCCCTACTATTCGTGGTTATCATCCGGGTGAGACAACATTACCGGCCGTGGATGATTTACTAACTCAGCGGGATATTTTTCTCAATCGGACAAAGGTTCGTTTTTGCGGTTGTCTCGGGATTATTACCGCAAATATTTTGATGCTAAACATACAAATGGAGAATTTAAAGTGGGTGATTATGTTTGGCTCAAACTTTTATCCCGCTCAGGGCAACAATATCCGATTTACACAAAGACAAACTCTCTCCTAAATATTTTGGACCCTTCAACATCGGAAGATCATTACACCAGTAACATATGCATTGAATTTGCCGTCCGAACCCGTATACACAACGCCTTTCATGTCGGCATGCTCAAACCACACCATGGGGAGATACCTACAAATATTCCGAATTACCTCGAATTCATGATGGCACACCGGTCCCGAACCCGAATTAATGCTCAAAACAAGAGTCCGCCAAGGTCAGCTTCAAGTGCTCATCAAATGGAAGAACAAACCTGTTGCAGATGCTTCATGGGAAGATGCTGAATTATTCAACAAAATCTATCCCGACTTCCAAATCGAGGGGCGAGCCGAATCTCCGACGGGGAGAGATGTCGACTCGGTCGGTGAGTCGCCCGAGATAAGCGGAGTGGCTGAATATTTAATTATTATTTAGCTTTATTATTATAATTATTAGATTAAATTAAAGAGAGTCGGAAAAGACTAATGGGCCTGGCCCGTTAGCAATTGTAAACCCCTCATATAAATATGGGGGCAACTATCGTGAGACAATCAAGAAGAAAATAATTAGGTTTTTACCTTGCTCTCTAGCTCCTTGAGCCGCCGCCGCCGACCCCTCCCGGACGCCGCCGCCACCGCGCCGCCCTAGCGGCGCCGCCGCCGCACGCCGCGCCGCCCAAGGCGCCCGCCACCGCTGCGCTGCCCCGCCGCAGCGCCCGCGCCGCCCGTCCTTCACGCCACCATCTTCGCAGCAATTCCCTCGATTCTCGCCACGCCACGCTTCTCGTTCTTCCTCTCGCGTTGACTGGAAACGGGTTGTGACACGACCATTATCGAAGAGATGGCTTTCATGTTGGCGTTTTTAAAATCACACAGCGGCATGCATTCTCATCCTTCCAATCTTAGCTATGGGGGGTTTCTTTGACGATTGGACTAGGAAATTCTCGAGATTGACAAAGTTACAATATATAATCTCACTGTCGACGAAGCATCGCTACCACCGAAAGCACAACTAATTTTAACTAACAGTTCATCAATCATTTTCTGCATTATTTTGGCTACTAGTATAGTATAATATAATATCAGATATGCATGCACAACAAACTTCGAGCTACACAGGGCAGCCTAGATGATATAGGCCTAGTTATTAGTTAAGTTAAAAGTAGTTCCAATTAGCTATAGTGTGATGAGGACATCACTCCTTCGGGACCTGCTAATCCTCCAACTAATATGCAAGGTCCAATGACCCTCGAATGTGCCAACTAAATTTTGAGATACACTCATGTTTGGATGCACTAAGACTAATTAGCTCCTGTATCGAACTAGCCCTTAACACAATCACATTCCTTAGGGCTTTGTTTGGATACAAGTTACAGCTAATTTCTAGTTAACTAAAAATTAGCTTTAGTGCATCCAAACAGGAAGGCTAATAGGTGAGCAGCTTTGCTAGCAAACAAAATATTAGTCAAATTAGCTCTAGCCTAGTGCATTGAAACACGAAGAGAAGTGGGCTAATATTTTAGCCAAGTCTTCAACTAATTTTTAGCCAACTAGGTAGCCAATCACAACTGACTTAGATTAATTTTTAGCCCAAAACTAGAGTCATGTGTGTCAAACAGACACTTAGAGCATTTTTGCATAAGTACTACCTAAAACATACTAGCTACTTGTCTTTTTGGGTAGCCACCCATTTTCATACTACCTATATTTAGCTCCAAACTCCAGCAATACTACCTAAAAACAGGCTAGTCGAACTCATCTTAGCATATAATGATAGGTGGGTCCCACATATCATTCTCTCTCATGTTCTTCCTCCCATAGATGAATTGAGCAGTGGCTTGGATGGAGGTGGTGCACTGGGACGCGGTGCATCGGCAGCAAGGAGCCATATGCCAGTGCACCTGGGAGGGCTCCAGCTGTCGGGGCAAATCCACTCGCATTGGGGACAACTGCCCCGCTAGGGAGCCACATTGGGCATGGCCACCGACGCCGAGGAGTCGTGTTGGGCAGGGGAGGTGGCCTTGGAGGCAGGGAACGACTAGGAGCCGCCAGATCCGTTCGCGGTTGACTTCAAGATGCCACCACTCGGGACCAAGAAGGGTCGACGACGAGCTTTCTTGGGAGGTGGCGGAAAAGGAGCCATGTGCAGTAAAGTGTGGCATAAGCCAACATAGTAGGTAGTGGGAGAGGAAAATTTTGTTGTCCATTAAGTTTTAGTAGTTTGATAGGTAGCCTGCTGAAGTATTTTTTTTTTTTTGCTACTCTGCTACTTAAATTGGAGATAGATAGTGTGTTTTAGTTGCGTGTCGAGGTTGCTAATGTTGAACCTCTTCTAAATGTATGTTGATAGTAGGCAAGTTACACATTAGGGCATTTTCAACCTACAAACGGGTTTTGTCTCTATGTGCCTCGAATATATCCTACAGACAAATATAAAGACATGTCATACAACAAAGAGACGATGGTTTGTCTCTAAGCTATTTGATCCTTCACATTTAGATATGATCAACTATAAATAAATTCTTGTATACCATTGTGTGGCTATTTGATAGAAAATGGATCAAGCATTCATAAGAGTATTTTTTTTTTGAGACACAAATATAAGTCATATGATATATAATGGCAACACTTTTATCTAATTTGATTTGTTTCATAGCGCTGCCATATACGCAAAGGGTTTGAAGAATAGAGACGAAAAGGATGCAAGTAGATATATAGATGCTTGCACGTGCTGCACTTGCTAGCTCGTTGTCTTGCTTGCTTATATTTCTTTGAAGGGAAACAGGAGGAGCAAAGAGCTTCTACCGTGCTTTTATTAAAACAACAAAAAAATACAAGTCAAGTCTTTAAAGTAGCTTCAAGAAACAAAGAAACTTAAAAAAAGAAAATAAGAAAAATTACACAAAGGCTTCTATCTATTGTTGGACTAAAGGGGAATAAGACGGTTTTGCTCGAAGCATCATTACGAAGCATCATTTGAGAAACCGAATGCCCTTGAAAATTACATCATTACAAAGCATCTAAATTGACCAGCACATTGTAATAATAATCTCCATGAAGAAAGGAAAATGGAGTTGAATCCTGAAAGCTTCAAAAATATCGGTGATCTGTTGAGTTGGGTGGAACTAGGAGACCCAGGGCGTTCCAAAGAGGCCATGGCTAGAGGGAAATCAAAGAAGATGGAAGAGATCTTCCTCAACCGAATGAACACAAAGTGAACACAAGTGTAATCAGGCAGAAACATAGTTTTCCTTTTCAACAACTCTTGAGTATTTAACCTATCCTTGAGTAAGAGACAAAAGAAGACCTTCCTTTTATTTTGACAAGAGAATTTCCAGAGCCATTTATAAATAGGATGAGCTTGATGATCCCCATTGAAGTAACTAAGCTTTGCTTGTCGAGAAGGAACCATTACCCTAGACATAAGTCCATTGATCCCGTGATTGCCGAAGCGTTGTAGAATGAACCATGTTGGAGAGCTGTTGGAACTGAACATAGGCTTCAGAGGATAGGGGAAGGTGGAAGAGATTTATTAGTTGTGGAGAAGAGAGAACTGTTTGTACTAAACCATTGGGTTCTTTGCATAGGAGAAGAGTTGTGGCCACAGTTGATCCAAGGCTGCAGTCATCCATCTATCCAACCAGAAGAGGTAGGTAGAACCATTGTTCACTGTGGGTGTACTAATTTCCTTGTATTTAGAAAGCAACTTGAGATTGTCACGCCACCAGAAGGACCCTCTGAATCTAGCTGAGAAGAGAGGCAATCTTTCATCACTGTAATACTTGTCCCACACTAGCTGAACCCAGGGTACATCAGCATGATTGAAGAATTTGTGTAAATGCTTGAGGAGTAGACAATCATTTTGCACCTGAAGATCAAGAACTCCCAAGCCCCCTTCCTTTTTGGGCATAGAAACTACTGGCCAGGCTGCTTTTGAGGGTTTTTTACTGCTAGTATCTGAACCCCTCTAGAAGCAAAGGCTTTTCGATATTTATCTATTTGTTTAATAATTGCCTTTGGAAATCTAAAAGTGCTTGTAGCAAACATTGGTAGGGCTATAAAGATGGCATTAGTGAGATGGAGTCGACCTGCTTCACTCAGCATACTGGAGATACTTGCCTAATCTTCTTTCACACTTATTTACAATAGACCAAAAGTCCGGCCGCGCACTTGGCTTTTGAATGCCGAGAGGCAGTCCGAGGTAGGTGAAACGTAAGCTTTCTTTCGACGACAGCCAAAGATCGGTGCCAAATCTTCAAACTTGTCAACATGTACATTAATGGGAACCATACTTGACTTGTCATAATTAATGTGGAGGCCAGTGGACTCACCAAAGGAGTGAAGAAGAGTTTTCAAGAAACCGATATGTTCGGTGTCCGCCCGCATAAATATTAAAGTGTCATCGAGATACTTTGAGAATGAGGAAGTCTGGGTCACTTCTCAATGGAATTGGCAAATTTAGATGACCATCTCTCGCAGGCGCATTTAAGAGAGTTTGAAGAAAGTCTGTTGCCAAGACAAAAAGTAGGGGTGAGAGAGATCACCCCTGTCTTACTCCCCTTTACGCTGAAAAACCTTTCCCCGAATTCCATTCAGAGGACCGTAGAAGTGCCTGAAGAGAAGATTTGTTTCACCGGAGGAGCCATTTATCTGGGAAACCTTTAGCCTCCATAATCTGAAGCATGAGCTGGTGCTCTACCTTGTCAAAAGCTTTCTCAAAGTCTAGCTTTAAAATAATGATTTCCTTTTTTGACTGATGATAGAGGTGTAAATATTCCGCAGACCAAGCTAGACAATCTTGGATGGATCTTTTCTTAATAAACCTACTAATTTTTATGGATTAAACCAGGCATGATAAACTGTAATTTGTTGGCTAGCACTTTTGCAATGATCTTAATGGAATTATTCAACAGAGAGATTGGTCTAAAATCTGATACCTTCATAGGATTATATTTTTTGGGAACAAAGGTGATGAAGGAGCCATTGATGCATTGAAGATTACTCTAACCAGCATGGAACATTTCTTCAAAAAATTTGTATTAAAGCCATCACGCCCAGGGGCTTTATATGAAGGTAACATTTGACTACAAGGTCAATTTCAGAAGCTGAGAATGGTGTCACCAAGGAAGATAGGTCTCTTTGTTCCTAAAAATGATCTCTGAGGTTAAACTGAATACCAGTAAAGTTTGAAGTCCCCAGCCTCTCTCTGAATGAATGCCAGATGAGCCCTGCCTTTGAGTTGTGATAAAAAATCTGCATGTCATTGTCATCAGTCAAAGAAGTAATAAGATTCTTTTTGTATTTAACAGTTGCATTAGCATGGAAGAAATGTGTACTTGCAATCCCTAAAGTTACCCATTTGATTTGCCCTCTCTGCTTCCAGGAAGCCTTTTGCTGCCTTAATAAAGAGATATGCTCACTCAGGCAATTCCACTCCTTGCTTGCTTGCCCTTGCTTGTTTGTTTGCAATTAACTAGCACGAATCAAAGTAGCAGCACTTTTGCAACACTCTTCGTGCAAGGCTGGATCCCGTGCCTTGCGCTTTGTAAACTGCGATCCCGTACAACACGTCCTCCTCCAGGCGGCGTGGGCTTGGGAGCTGGAGCCTTTTTGACTCGTGAGACGACGGCATCACCCGTCTACCAGGTCACGAGGGTGTTTTTTATAAAATACTCCCTCCGACTGGTATTAGAAGTCGTTTAGGACAGCGACACGGTCTCCAAAACACAACTTTGACCTCTCTTATTATTATAAAAATATTTATGGAAATATGATATATGATTACTTTTATCAAAGTATTTTTTAAGACAAATCTATTCGTATAATTTTTATATTTACAAACTCAACAATTTAAAAGTTATTGATGATTTATATTCCTAATGTTTGACTAAAACCTTATCCAAAACGACTTCTAATACCAGCCCGGAGGGAAAAAAATGTGTTATAGACGGCTATTACAGCCGCTGTAGATGCCCTTGTACAATAGTTTTGAGCCCTAATCCCAGAACTGCAGGAAGAGCGCGCGATTCACTACATGTACATAGTTGCAGATTAAATTTCGCTACCCGTGTTTCAGTTCCGCTTTCTATTTGAACTCGCAAACCATTTATATGGTTTTAGCATTGTTAGATAATTTTTAGCTCGTATGAGTAAAATTGAGACAATGATAAACTAGCCAGCCATGCATCCAAGAAAGAGGGGGGATCAAATGAAGATTATTGCCAGCCATTCTTCTTCTTCTTCTTTATTGTCCAACGACCGTGCTAATCCTAACAGTGTAATTCTAAAATAAAATTAAAGAGAGTACATCTTCCTCGTGTGTCTCCAATTCTTTATCCAAATCCTTGACGGTGAGCGTGATCGCCTAGCTCCATTGTTGCCTTTCATGTTGGTGCTAATTAGCAGCAATCATGACGTCGGCTTCCCTGATTTTCTCCTCGAATCACTGAAGAGAAATAGAGAGGTTTTCGGTGGGGAAACCAATCAGAGATATAGGTAGTGCATACAACAACAAAAGGGTACTTACTGGCTTTGTGAGATCTGAAATCAGGTACATCTTCACTCTGCATTAGTGAAGCAACAGCACAAGAAAATAGAGGAATACTAGTTGCTAACGCCATGATATATTGGCAGCTGTCCATATAAGCACAAAGTATTTATCATAACCCAACAGCATAAGTTTATATTTTTAGATTCACCATAAGAAATATTTTTATAATATATATTACACGCTTGTTAAGCCATACGAATATATAGAGCGGAAACCATGTCAATAAAAAAGAAATATTTGACTTAGGATATAAAACTACACAACTATAACCTTTTTTCTGAAACTGCGGAAATTCAAAGTGTCATTTAAACGGAGGTAGTGTTTAAACTACTTCTAAACACTATTTTATAAATCTTTCCCAAAAAAAAACACTAGATTATAAATCGTTTTTACATTATTTTGGCTACCCTGCGCTCCCTGCTGCCGCTCTACCAAGCGATCACTACTGTGAAGATCGGTGATGGGGTGTCCACCTCGTTCTGGATGGATGTCTGGCACCAAGATGAAGCTCTCGCTGATAGGTTCCCGGCACTTTTCAGTCACTGCACCGTGAAGGAGGAGTCAGTCCAGCAAATGTTTGAAACCGGCATTCGACAGACCTTGGTCAACAGGCTATCGCCGAGGGCACAGTTGGAGCTTGAGCAGGTTGAAGACATCATTCAACAGACTCAGCTAAGTCAGGTCCACGACACCAGGGAATCACCTTTCTTCAACTCCAAGGGTGTTGACAGCGCCTCTGTATACTGCTTCATCAAGGCCCAAGGGCACCACAAGGATGACAAAGCACAATTCATTTGGAAGAACTGCGCACCACCGAGAGTGCAATTGTTCATGTGGCTCTTGCTTCGGAGAAGGATCCAATGCAGGATGGTTCTGCACAAGAAGCACGTAGTGCCGGACACAACATGTGAGATATGCGGCGAGCATGAAGAAACACCAGAGCATATTATCAGTGGATGCACCCTCGGCAAAGCATTCTGGGAGAAGCTCAATTTGACCCAGCTGATTGGGATGGATGTACACAACCTCCACACTGTCTGCAACCTCCCCGGAGTGCCTACAGACGAAACGCCGGCATTCATCGCACTATGTTGCTGGACACTGTGGAAGGCTAGAAATGCGACTGTTTTCAGAAATGAAGCAGTAACGGTGCGGCTAGCGCCTCAACAGTGCAAAGAAACAGCGGAATTATGGAGAGCGAGGATCAAAAGAAAGAAGAAACATATCGCAGACAAGTGGTGTCATATTTTTGAAACGGCCATGGAGAACTAGCCGGTTGTAATCCTCTGAAACCCAAGTGGTGTTGTACGTACTTCCGATGTAAACTATATTTGGCCGTTCCGGGCCACCGGAAATAAAATTCAGGTGGGGAATCACATCCCCCGGTGAAAATTCAAAAAAAAAAAAATTATTTTGGCTACTGCTCCCTCCCTTTGAAATTGTACCGAGTCATCTCTTAGGCACTTATATAATTCAAATGCCTGCAGATAGTACGCAACTTGCGTTGTACAATAATGTTTTGAACTCTATAATCCCCGAACTACCGGAAGGGCATGCATTCGACTGCAAGTACGCACTTGCAGATTAAATTTCCCTACTGCGTGCTTAAAGATGTGCATCGGGCCGCCCGCACGGCCCGCCCGGCCCGCCGCACGGCCCGGTCTGTTATGGGCCTGCCAGGCCCACGGGCCTCGGGCCGTGCCAAAACCGTGTACCCGTGCCTTGGGGTCGGCCCGGGCACGCCCCGAACTTCACTCCTTGCGGGCGGCCCAAATAGCACGGGGCCCAAATAACACCAGGCCGGCCCGCGGCCCGCGAATAGGACAGATAGATGGGGAAGGGAGGGGCTCGGCCGCGTGCCCGACCCACCGCCGTCGGTGGAACTCGTCGTGTGGAGGGCCGCGGTGGAGGCGCCGCCGCCGGGGCACTGTCGTCGCGGGGAGGGGCGCGATGGAGGAGGGCGCTCGTCGCGGGAGGAGCCGCGGTGGAGGAGCGCCCCGCCGGCAGCGCGGAAGGGTGAGGCGGCTCCCGCTCGGCATCGCCGGCCATGGAGGGCCGCGCGGGAGGCGCCCCGCGCGGCTCCAGATTCGGCTGCGGGGGCCGCGGCCGCCATCGCTGCTCGACACCGGCCGCCAAGGCCGAGGGCGCCTCGCCCGGCACGCCCGCGGATTTTTCAGCGGTCTGCGCGCCCGTCTTCGCGCTGTGAGAGTGCGAGTGGGGGGATTTTTTCTTTTTTTTTTTTTCTACCGTGGAGCGTGGGGGACGGGGAGTTAGGTTTAGCAGGGTTGGGTTGGCAATTGCTTAGCAGACTGACCTCATAACGGGCCACCACCGGCCTTTAACAAATATCGGGCCGTGCGGGGCTGGCCCGCGTGCCTTGGGTCGGCCCAAGCACGCCCACACCGGTACCGGGCGCCCGAGCCTGTTTTTTTTCGTCTTGGGCCGTGCCTCGCGTCGGGTCAAAAAACGTGCTCGCGTGCGGCCACCGTGCCTCTCGTGCTTTCTGCACAGGTTTACTCGTGCTTATTACTAGAAAGAAACCAAAGCATAGCAGTGGTTGGCTTGGACTTTTTCCACTGCACACACCAACTCGTCACGTTCTCCCCAATAATTTCAGATCGACCGGTATAGAACCGTCCGTCCCCGAAGTTGTTGCGCAACAGTCCAATCCCTTACCCAAATTGCCCTATAAATACCCCTCTCGTGCCCACTGCTGCAACCTGCAACAGAACAATCGAGCTAGCTCAGCAGATCTCTCTTATCTAGCTCACCAGAACAATGGCCAAGCTATCCACACTGGTGCTGGCTGCAGTGGTCGTGCTCTCACTTTTAGTGAGCCCCATTGCTTGCAACCGCAAGCTCAGCAAGGCCAAGCCCAAGACAAAGCCGACCAGCCACAGGCAAGTGCCTGCAGCCGCCAGAGCCATCCACAAGCCGGCCACTGCAGCCAAGTCCCACACCAACCACAGCGCTTCCCATCCGTCGCCCTCCACCCTGTATGGCTCCGGCGGCTGGCTGTCCGGCGCCGGCGCCACGTACTACGGCGCCCCTAACGGCGACGGCGGTGAAGGTTAGTGACCTTGTGCACTTTGCTGCTTGTGTTCATGTCGATGGATGCCAAAGTAGTGTACTTAATTATGTAATTAACGTGCATTGGACTGATCTCGTTGAAATCAATTGATTGTGAACATGTACGTACAGGCGGCGCGTGTGGCTACCAGACGGCAGTCGGGAAGGCGCCGTTCGACTCGATGATCGCCGCCGGGAGCGCGCCGCTGTACAGAGGAGGCGAGGGTGCGGCGCCTGCTACGAGGTGAGATGCACGAGCAACGCGGCGTGCTCGGGCCAGCCGGTGACCGCCGTCATCACGGACCTTTCCCCGGCGGTCTGTTCCCGGCGAGGTGGCGCACTTCGACATGAGCGGCACGGCCATGGGCGCCATGGCGGCCCGGCCCGGATGGCCGACAAGGTCCAAGCCCGGCGTCGTGAGGATCCAGTACAGGAGGGTGCCGTGCAAGTACCCCGGCGCCAACGTCGCGTTCAAGGTGGACCAGGGCGCCAACCCCTTCTACTTCAACGTGCTCATCGAAGTTCGAGGACGATGACGGCGACCTCAACGCCGTCGACCTCATGGAGGCCGGCAGCAGCGTGTGGACGCCCATGGCGCACAACTGGGGCGCCACGTGGCGCCTCAACAACGGCAGGAGGCTCAGGGCGCCGTTCGGGCTCCGGCTCACCTCCGACTCCGCAGGGTGCTCGCCGCCAACAACGCCATCCCGCCGCGTGGGACGCCCGGCAAGACCTACCGTTCCTTGGTCAACTACCCCTGAATTATGAATCAATTGCTGCTGCCGAGCAATGGAGCAGTGCGTAATTAAGGCGGAAAATGTGCGTCCGGGTTTCAGCGGGAAGCCGTGTCAGAAGAGGAGGAGGAGGTTGAAGAAGAGAATGGAGTTCTTCCCTCCCTCCACACGGTCTCTGCATTCCCCTAGTGATGTGTGAATGCTGGTGCTGTAAAATTTTATTTCTTACTTGGTCTTTGTGTGGTGCTGTTGTGGTTGTGGAAAGCAAAGAGAGAAACTAGCGCTTTGCGACTAAAGTTGCGCGCCAAAGCATCAAGTTGTGAGTTTTGAATTTGTGTACGTGGCAACCTTTTAGAATTCAGAAAAATGAATTGAGTGCATGGTATGTATTCAGAAAAGTGAATTAAGTCACCGGTCACTGTATTCCCCTGTTTTCCTCTCGAGGTTAGACTCACTTGGTTGCCACCAAGCTAGTCCTCGTCGACCGCTCACTCGGTGTTTCGGAGGCTAATATATAGGTGTTTCTCAAACCTTGCCCACACGTTAAGCGCCACAAGAAACTACCACCCCCAAAAGTGAGGGTAGCTCAATGACAAGTTGTACTAGAGTTGCCCTTCGCGATCCTGCGGGGAGAACACAATACCGTTCACAATCCTTCTATGGAGTACTGCATAATCTTGTTGCATGCTTCGATGGAACTACAAGCCACCAATCCATCTAGAAGGTTATGCATGCATATTAGATCTAATAGGAAGATACTTTCTACATTTGTCCTATTGCATCGTACGAGGTAATATGTGATAATTAACACTTATATGAACGGTCCACTATTATTTGAGTGTACCGTAGCAATTAGCAAAGCTCATAATTGAATGGCATGTATTTTGAACTTCATCATAGAATTATACAGCTACAATAGTTCCAAAGTTCAGTAAAGAATCAATCACTTAAAAATTAGACATGCCCCTACTAGGGATACTTTGCTGCCCATGCTGTTGGAAGCTCCTCTCGTCAGGACTTGGGTGGGGATGATACACCACCGCGGTTTCACTGCTCGTTGGTTACCATCATGTTGCTCTGTTTTGTCACAAGCTTCAGTATTTTGAGTAGCATTTGTAACTTGTTGTCTTTCTTTTGATGCTCTGTGTGTTTGGAACGATTGTCGTGATAATCCTAGGATTATTTGCGTGTTTCTAATGTTTCAAACTCTAATTAATGAAAAAATTACCCCAACGGTATGGTATGGTCGAGAAAACAAATAAAGTTTATAATGGAATATATTTTCATAGTAATATCTATTTTGTGTCATAAATATGATTTTCTCTTCTATAAAATTGATCAAACTTTAAACGGTTTAACTAACGATAGAACTACAATTGCATCGATTTAATCGCGTAGTGTCACAATGATGAGAGTGAGACATGTCACCTTTTTTTCAACATGAAAAGGAGACGTTTCTCCTGCAAATCACATGGGGAAAACAATTGACCCGCCGGGCACGTGAGCAGGTACGTCACCAACTCACCATATAAGAGAGGCTATACGTGGATTAATCTTACCCCTCCATTATTAGATTATACAGCTGATGCATGGATGGTGAGGGAGGTAATGGCTTGACATCGGAGCGTGCTTGGATAGGTAATTTCCCAGTTGTACATGAGCTCTATACAAATTATGTTTCTAACGACTTATAATTTGAAACAGTAGATGTAACTCATTAGGGTACTCAAGCTATCGCTCTGTTTTAGTCCATCGGTACACACTGCAATTTGACTACGAAGTTACACGGTAATAATCTGATTCTGAATTGGATACTATCGTGTAGTCCGTAGACACAATATACGCATTTGATACCCTAGCTTTTTCGTTTATTTTTCTATGGTAGCAACATTTTTGTTAGCTCTACAGATTGATTAATTTTCCATTGTTGGTGAGTCGAAATGCTGGTTTGGCATATCCTGGAGACCAGACATGTGCAGGTCCATCCAGGAAAGCAGACAATTGTGCAGGGACTTTGAATGTCGCAACAACTGATTGGTGTATACTCCCTCCGTCCCAAAATAAACGACTTTTTTGGGTTTTTCGTGCCACAAAGTTTAACTCGATTTGTAGAAAATACGTAGAAGATTTAAATCTCAAAATAAATTTGTTAAAAAACTAGATCAAAAGATCTTTTCAATGATACTAATTATGTAATATAAATATTAATCCTATTTTAATATATAATTGCCGGTAGATATTTTTCGGTAGTCGAAAACGTCGTTTATTTTGGGACGGAGGGAGTACTCTCTCTCTCTTAATGAAAGTGTTTTATAGAAGATGAATCATCTGTACTCTAACTTATTTGTCTACATGTACACAGAAGCTTCCTTCAGTACGTTGTACACCCGGCCGGCTTGATTTCGCAACTGGATACGTTGTCGTACTAGTGATTAAAGTCGATAATCAGCCTGGCATTATATGTGTTTATGCCTGTCGACGAGTAGTGAAGTCCGGGCAATATGTCTTTTCATATGGATAATGATTATTCCAGAATAAAACCCAAACTACACGTCGATCGGGCATATATGTCGATTCTGCCGGCCGCCTAGCCATTACACTTACACGTGTATTGCATTCTTCTCAACTATCTAACATGTTGTATCAACTGTATCTTGAGAAGAGTTGTCTTCGGCATCGGATATGTGGCTAAAGCCAGAAGGACATTTGAAGCTGTTGAAGCTCAAGGAGGATTAAAGCCTTGAAGTGTTGTCTTCTAAAATTTAACCAATCTAAAAAAACTTTAGACTACATAAGTGAGCCTCTACCGAGCGCTATTAAGCTTTTTACTGAGTGCTTTTAGCGCTCGGTAGAGGCGGCGCCTCCAGTAGTGAGTGGTTTAAAATTTTAGTCTATGGGTGTGTTTAGATCGTTGAAAATTGACACGGTAGCGAAACTGAAAAGAACGGTAGCACTCTTTGTTTGTTTGTGGTAAATAGTATCTATCATGGGGGTCAAAAGAATCGCCTTGTAATGTATACTAAACTGTGTAATTAATAATTTTGTTTACGCATATTTCTTATTCCGAGCATGCGGCTTTTGGTATATTTAATGTTTCGATGCGATTAAAATTTTAGAAATTTTGGAGAAAAGTTGGGATAACACAACCCATGTAAACTTTTTCGATCGAGAGAATTCAAACTACCAAACATGCCTTTACATGTTGGGAATATATCATGTGCAACTAAGCTTAGTGTGCGGCAACATACGCAACCACCAATTAAGACCATAGGATCTAGATCCAACGCCTAGGTTTTTTCACTTAAACCCTCCCACTTGGATACACACGGGTTAGATTTAAACGCCCACGGGTGGAGGGTTTAAGTGAAAAACACCGTAGACGTTGGATCCGCATCTTTGTGGCTTTAATTGATGGTTGCAGATACATCGCATGCGAAGGCTACGGTGATACGATACGTCCGCTACATGTTATACCTGAGGATTTAACATGCATAATTAATTAATCGGATAATAATGACGATAATGAAAGATTTCAATGTGCCACGTGCTTGCGTACACCAGAGTCAAACATTATGGCATTTTCACGAGTAAATCACTGAGCATTCCAAATAAATCAAATCAGTTGCATAGTATTTGCAATATTTTGCCGATGGATCGAGGTGACGGTGCGCGATGTGATCCACTTGGTCCTTGTCCTGTGGCTTAATTGGTTGGTGTTCATGCATGCACGTCATCAGGCATAGGCATCGGACTCAGGCCGCCGACGAGACGACCGGACCGATCGATCGATCGCTGGGGCCGGGCGGCCACAAACTAACCGAGCAGCCGGCGTGGGAACGGCCCTACCCGCTTGATGCGACGAGGACCGACGGGCATGTGCGCAGATTCTCCATCGCGGTAGCGCGAGCCGAGTTAATTAAGGAACGGCCGGAAAGCAACCGTGCACATGGTGGTCGCACGGCCCCATGTATTATGAATTTTCTAGTAGAGGGACCATGAGCCACGAAACATGTTACTTGGCAGCGTCTGTCTACTGATAAATACTCTAGTCTGGAGAGTGTACGTATTCATGTGCCGATCAGACGACGCCCAGTCTACAGATGCTTGTGCATCCACACGGTTACACGTACATGTAATCACAAGCGTGCCTACGCGTTGCATGTTACCAACCGAACCGAACCGACGGCAGCATGTCGGAGTGATTTGCGCGCGTTATCTATCCGTCCCTAATAAGCGGCCGCGTAACAAAGCTGACTGACTGACCGATGAACGCCGCGCCGGAGTGTAGACCGACAAACATGCATGCATGATGATTGTGCCGGTCGTCCGGACTCCTGTCTGGAGTGAACAACTTTCACTGGATCCAATTCATTTAATTTTTGCCGCATGCAGCCGCAATACACACCTGTAGTCGTCGTCTCATCCCGGCTGGGCTGAGTGAGTGTCGGCGCCCTTTTATTTATCTTTACATGCACATGCATGGAAGCAATCAACTGTCAAACTATTTACATGAGCGATCTATCCAGGCGACGTGGGCGTGGTCCACCGCTCGCCGACGGTTGCAACCGTAACACCTAACCTTTTTCATCAGCTCCGATCGATCCTTGGCCTTGGCATGTGAGGGCGGTAAAGGACCGGGAGAGATCTTGGTCGCGTCGACGACGACGACGGAAGTGACACCGGGATTTTTTTGGTCGTTGCAACGCTTCTGCGGGGACCGCGCTCTCGCTCACGCTACTACCTTAGCTTGCCACCCACACGTTAGTCGGGGCACAAAATATCGAGAACCGAGTACCGAACCGAATTTAACGAGAACCAAACCAAATTTATGAAACCGAGAAAATCGGTTCCTTGTTCGGTTCTGAGTTTCCGGGAACCGATGTATCGAGGTAAATACCAAAACAAAACCGAATTTACCTGAAATGTGATGAGTTTGAGTGTTTTTATATTATTGATTGATTGTACTATTGTAGACAATTATTATATTATGTATTTTTGGTACTCACACTTATAGTCTTGGAGATTTTTCTATGTACATGTATTTTGCACTACTATTCTCTATGAAATTATCTCAAAATTAGCTTTTAAAACTTATATTACATGTCTATGTAATCAGGTCGATCTTGTTCGGTTAATACCGAAACTGAACCGAATTTACCGATACCGAATTGCCTCGGTACGAAGTTTCTTTAGGAACCGATCGGTACCAGTTTTCGAGGAACTGAATTTGTATAGATACCGGCGGTGGTGGAGCCGAAATTATACTTAGGGGGGGTCAAAACCAACATGTAAAAAAATAAGTGCAAAACTCATTAGGTTCCTTATGATGACTGTCCCCAGAGTTCATTGACATCAACAGATGCTAGCAATTTCTTATATATATCCTTGGTATTTTTTTTTCGGTGATAACTAACTTGCCCGCTGACGAAGACGCCTAGGATGACTCTGTAAGTCTTAAGTATCAACTCGGTATTTTAGTGACGATGATTTATATAACCTAGTTCTGTTTTATATTATTATATTATTTAGAAGATATTAATAGATATATTATAAGACAAGAATTTTGTATAATCTCACTCTTAATATAAATAAATATAAATAAAAAGTATTAAATTATGTGAGCTGGAAAGTCTATCTTACAAACTTGTTCACGGCTTCTCAAGAACAAACGAGAACAAGAACAAAGTTTTTTTTTGTTCTTCTCAATATATTAGCGCTATTTATCTTGATGCTATAAAAGGAAAGCTAATGCTCGGGAGGAAATTTTCCAAGCCAAGCTCAACGCTATTAGAAAGGAACAATTACAAATTATACTAGTAATTTGTTGTTGTTGTTGTTGTGCAATGTTGGGGGGCCATGGCCCCCGTCAACCCCCCTAGCTCCGCCACTGGGTACCAAAGAATCAAACCGAACCGAACGCCTAGGGTGACCTATACACGGACCCTCCACGCTTCAGCAAAAGCTGTGTGACATTGGTGAAGTTTAAGCAGCGCACTTCTAACAGGTCCACTCATCAAGAAGTGCTGTTAGACATGTCCAACTTTCACGGAGAGGCGATTGAGGCGATCTGGATCACGATTTTGTCCCTGACTCCGGTCTAGGTCCTCGCCGCCGGTGATCTCGACCTGCATACGCCGCCGGCCACCGCGGCCACGGCGTCCACGCCTCGTCTCCACCACCGTAGTGTGGAGACGGCCACCGCGATATCGATTGGTTAGCCGAAGGCGCCGTCGACGCACGATACCGCTTAGGGTTTTTGCCGCTTAGGTTTGTGGGTCGGGATCCCCGTGGCTGCTACGTCCATCAGCAGGCCACCGTGTTGTGCCATCCCGCGCTGTCGTCTATGGCGTCGGCGGGAAGTGGCGGTCGTGGGGAGGAGCCGCGGCCCCAAACCCTAACGTTTCGACCTCCTCCGAAACTCAAGTTGACGAGAGGAAGAGGACGCGATACATCGAGTTCGCTGATGATGAGGAATCGAGACCATGGCTCCAGCTTGAATGGGCCTTGGTTGGGAAGGTTCTGTCGCCGGTGCTATAGTGAGTGTGACCACTGTGCGATCGGCAATGAAACCAGCCTGGGGTAACCCGGTAGGGATGAAGATCAGGACGATCGACGATAAAGGAGATAACCTCTTTGTTGCGGAGTTTAGCTGTGATCGTGATATGGAGAGGGTGCTGGCAGGATCTCCTTGGATGGTTGGGAGGTATGCAGTGCTACTCCAAGAATACAATGCAAAGCTTGGTCCCGAGGATATCAAGTTTGATGCGATGGAGATTTGGGCACGTATATCAAATCTGCCACTTTGGGATGGATGAACAGATCAAGGGGCTCTAGGGCCATGGACTTAATCGGTAGAGTCGTGAAAAATGGATGTGGATGAGGATGGGAAGGCGAGTGGTGTGTTTCTTCGTGCTCGGGTTGCTATTGAAATCGCTAAGCCGGTGAGGAGGGGAATTCTCGTTCGTATTAACAAGAATGAAGATCCTCGCTGGTTCCCGGTGCAGTATGAACGATTACCCTATATTTGTTTTCATTGTGGTCTGATTGGGCATTCCGACATGGAGTGCTCTACACCAGCAGCTCGGAACTCTGATGGTAAGCTGCCGTATGATGTAAATTTACGTGCACCGAGGAGAAAAACGCCGGGTGCGATCTTTTGCCGCCACCACCGCTGAATCTTATGGCGGTGGTTCGTCGTCGGCCTCGAGACCCCGAGGTAGCCGCCCGGTCCAAAGACAAGGAAACTAGAACCGGGTCTCGACATTCCAATTGCTAGGTGGGCGAGACTGAAGAGCAAGAGGTCCAATCTCCGTTGAAGGAGCAAACCGTAATCGCCCCATGATGCGGTGGAAGGGGAGGAGGGGAGGGGTCGGTGGCCAATCGTCGCCCTGGATCTTGGTGGTGAAGATGACAAAGAGACGCCCACATCCGGGTAAAAGAAAGTCGAAGGTGCCTCCCCCGGAGTCACGCACACCAAACCCGAATGTAGCGCCGGAAGAGTCAAATGCATTGTTGCTGCTGCGGGGCTGGTGAGGTCTCGGGTAAATCAATTAGGGGAGGGGTCGGAGAACGGCACTAGTAGCATGGTGGAGATTCTCGAAAATGTGGTAGTACCTCAAATGCAAGATCGGCGGCGGCTACGATGGACAGCCCCCCCCCGGGCACAATGAAAATCTTCAGTTTGAACTGCCGGGCCCTGGGCAGCCCGAGGCGGCAGTTCAAGAGATTTGTAGCCTTATAGAGCTACATCGCCCAACACCGGTGTTTCTCTCGAAACATGGCTGTTTTTGATGATGTGCAAGGATTAAGGAGAAGCTTGGGATTCCCGAATGGTGTGGGAGTTGGAAGTTTTGGCCGGGGAGGGGGGCTCACCCTTCTCTGGACAGATGACATTTGTGTGAAGCTGCGGACATATAACAAGCTTCATATAGATGTAAGGGTGGTTGATCCTACGTCGGGGGTTGAACGCTGGCGATTCACAGGCTTCTATGGTGAGCCTCAGAGGAACTAGCGGCATAGGAGTTGGGAGCTAATGGATTTTCTTAATTCACAGTGCAGCATACCATGGCTTTGCGCTGGGGATTTTAATGAAATCCTTGACACCGGTGAGCAATTCGGAGGGGTGCCTCGTCCTGAGTACCAGATGGATGGATTCCGTGGTGCGGTGGAGTTGTGTGGCTTTACTGACCTGGGCTTCATCGGTCTACCCTATACATGAGACAACAGGCAGCAAGGGGTTCATAATGTTAAAGTCAGGTTGGATCGTGCGCTGGCAAATGATGAGTTCACTGACATGTTTAGTGATACAAAAGTGTGGCACGTTCAGACAACAGAGTCTGACCATTGTGCTCTTGTTATTGAGTGCAATAGGCTGAAGAAGAAGAAGAGAAGAAGACGTAATTTCAAATATGAAAATATATGGAGAAGAGATCCATCCTATATGAAGCTAGTAGAAGACACGTGGCGGCAAGCTGACTCGGTGCATGACATGCAGCAATTGCAGTCTGTCATAGGCCGAATGCAAGTCTCCTTCCAAGATTGGGAGTACGAGGTGTTTGGCCACGTAAAGAAAGAGCTTGCGAGCCTCCAGAAGGATTTGGAGGAGGTGAGAAGGAACTCTATCTGGTCTGGGCCGTCGAGCAGAGAGAGAAACATTATGCACAAAATTTCTGAACTGCTAGCTCGTGAAGAGGTCATGGCAAAGCAAAGAGCCCGGAATGTTTGGTTAACGAAGGGAGATAGAAATACCAAGATGTTCCATGCCCAAGCAAAAGAAAGAGTGACAACAAACCAGATATCAGCTCTATATGACTCGGATGGTGTGTTGCATACAAAACAAGAGGAGCTGGAAGGCTTAGCATCAACCTTCTATGAGGAGTTGTTCACTGGCCAACCGGATTTATCACCTGAGGAAATTTTAGGTCACGTACCACAACGGGTGTCAGAGATGATGAATCACTGACGAAGCCGTTCACGGCGGAGGAGGTTAAGCGGACGCTGTTTATGATGGGGCCTTGCAAAGCTTCGGGGCCGGATGGGTTCACGGCGGGATTTTACCAAACCCATTGGGAGACTGTTGGTCCCAGTGTCACTAATGCGGTTCTTGATTTCCTGAATGGTGGGTAGCTGCTGGTGTCTGTAAAACTGACTACACTGGTGCTGATCCCAAAAATGAAGAGGCCACAAGATCTAAAAAATTTACGACCGATCTCTCTGTGCAATGTTATCTACAAGATATGCTCCAAGGTGCTCGCTAACAGGATTAAATTATTCCTTGATGACATTATTTCTGTGGAGCAGAGCGCGTTTTTCCCTGGACGCCTGATCACAGACAATGTACTGGTAGCGTATGAGTGCATCCACTACTTGAAAAGGAAGAAGGGGAAGACCGGAGCATGTGCAGTTAAGTTGGACATGGCAAAGGCGTATGATCGGGTCGAGTGGAACTATCTAAAGGTATGATGCTAACGCTGGGATTCGATGCAAGTTTTGTTGAAACTGTGATGAGGTGCGTCACAACAGTGTCCTTCTCTGTACGAGTGAACGGACAACTCTCCCCTGTATTCACTCCAACGAGAGGGCTACGCCAAGGTGACCCAATCTCACCATACCTGTTTCTATTATGTTCTGAGGGGCTGTCGTGCTTGCTTCGGTCGATTGGTCCGGCACATCTGGCGAGAGGAGTGAGAGTGGGCATTCATGCACCATGGATCTCACATCTGCTATTTGCCGACGATTGTATTATTTTTTCAGAAGCTTCTGAAAGGAGTGTAGTCATATTGAGTGAGATTCTGAACATCTACAGTAGAGGTTTGGGACAACTAGTCAACAATGATAAATCGGCAGTCTTCTTCAGCAAGAATTGTGGAGATGAGGAGAAAACTGCTGTTAGCTCTGTGCTCCAAATCGACACAGAAGCTCTAGCAAAGAAGTACTTGGGTTTGCCGACTGCTTTAGGAAGAAACACGTCTGATGCCTTTGAGTATATGCCTACTCGGGTCAGGAAGCTAGTGGGAACCTGGAGTGGCAAGGAGGCAAGCTCTGCAGGAAGGGAAATTCTCTTGAAATCTATAGCTCAAGCTGTACCGACGTATCCTATGAGTTGTTTCTTAATCCCAAAAAGGAACATGCAAGAATATGAGATCGGTTATGTCAAACTACTGGTTGGGGGGGGGGATAACATCCACTGGCAACGGTGGGAACTGCTGACCCGTCCCAAGATATCAGGAGGTATGGGCTTTCGGGATCACCGGCTCTTTAATCTTGCAATGTTGGGCAAGCAAGGCCGGCGCTTGATTCAGAGGCCAGACTCGCTTTGTGCTAGGGTGCTTAAAGGTCGTTATTATCATGATTCAGAGTTTCTGACAGCAACAAGGAAGAAACACGCTAGCAAAACATGGCGTGCTGTACTGGCAGGAAGAGAAGTATTACAGAAAGGACTTATTCAAAGGATTGGTGATGGAAGCTCAACACACATCTGGCGAGATCGTTGGATCCCTAACCATTTCAATGGGAAACCGATCTCAGCGGCTCAGGCCATGCATGCCACAAGAGTTGAAGAGCTTATCTCTCTGAGTGGCGCATGGAATGAGGAGCTTATAAAGCAAAGCTTCAGTGAGGTAGATGCTCATGCAATCTTGAGTACACCGATAAGAGGAAGGGGAGAAGATATGTGGGCATGGGAATCTGAAAGACATGGCCTGTATTCAGTCAAGACGGCTTACAGGCTACTCTATGATGCCCAAAAGCAACACGTTGAAGAGAATGTGGCTTCTTCCTCGGGTGATAGTACTTGGTCACGAATTTGGAGGCTTTCAGTGCCGCCCAAAGTGCGAGTTTTCTGGTGGAGGGTCGTTAATGGCTATGTGCCGACAAGAGGTGAATTGCACCGTCGTCACATTGAGCCTATTCCAAACTGTGAAGTCTGTGGGGCTGATGACGAATCGATCAAGCATGCTCTGATGGACTGCACAGTGGCGAGAGCTTTCTGGGAGAAGGTTAAAGCATTCACAGGAGTCAAACTACCTGCATTGCACCGAAACACCTGGGCTCGAGACGTACTAGACCCAAAGGTGATTGCAGACAGGGACGCAGGGATTATTTTGTGTGGCATGTGGTCAATCTGGATGTCCAGAAATGATCGCCACCGTGGTAAAGGAGGGGTGCCTGTCAAGGTGGCGGTGAAATGGGCCTTTGATACTGCTTTCGATCTATGGCAGCTGACACATCCATGCAAGGAGACCAAAGTTGCTGTAAGTCGAAGATCTTGGCAGCTACCTGAGAATGGTTGGCTGAAATGTAACGTTGATGTTGTCGTCATTGCAGAGAAGGGGACTACGTCATCTGGCGTGGTCCTGAGAGATGGTGCAGGTAGAACCTGTGGGGGCAAAGCTATATGGTACGATCATTGCTTCAACTCTAGCCTGTTGGGATGGTATGCAGTACGCGTTGGAAAGGGGTGTTCGGATGCTGAAACTAGAAACTGATTGTCAGGTTGTTGCCCAGCTTTGGACAAACAGAGCAAATCAGATGTCAGAAGTCGACGCAATCCTGAAGCAAATGGATGAAATCAGCCGGAGCTTTGAGATGTTTGATTTATCTTTCATTAATAGAGATTGTAATAAACTAGCTCATGAGTTTGCACGTCTCGCATCCAATGAGAACGGGTGGTAGAGTGGCTTATAACTCCACCCGGTCTCAGGGAGATTGCAGACGATGATTGTAACCGTCCCATGGTCAATATATAACTCCACCCGGTCTCAGCCGTTTTCCTAAAAAAAAAAAAAAAAAAAAAACAGCGCACTTCTGCCATTACTGTATGAGTATGAGTAAAGTGCATGTGTCAAACTTTCGATCGAGACGCTCCCATCTTGGTCGTCGATCGGTCTGTCAGCTGGGTGGTTTGCCGATGAGCCCGGCCGATTACCCGGGGTGGTCTGCGGTGGCTCCGCCGGTGGGTTAGGGGTTCTTTTTGGGAACTTGCACAGTCACAGGGTTTTTTGAGTGAGAAAGAGAAAAGGGATAGGTTGTGTTTTTTTTGAACTTGACACGGTCATAGAGTTCGACGTGACGAGTTTTGGACCTTCGATGCGTGTTGCGACAGTTGATCTAGTTAGTCACTTTTTTTAGTTCGAGGGCCGAGAGATAGCACCCACACGCCATTTACTCTTACAATATTGTTCGTAGTTGTAGCGCTAAAAATCTAATCTAGTGTTCACCGCTGGCTGATACTTGTTTCAAAGCACTCGATTCTTATCGGGCTAGGTTTTTGTTTTAGCAAAATCTGATCGGGCTAGCTAGCAGGCCAAATCCTGCCGAGCGAGCTTGGGCCCTCATTCAGTCGTTCAAAGCCTCATCAGAGGATGACAGGGCGCTGTTCGGATTGGGCTGGGAGTCCAGTAAGCCTTCACTCGACTAGTAGAGAGGCATTACTCTTTTTGTGCCTGCCTAGTGCGTTCGTCACCAAACGCACGTCCAAACAGCTGAAACCTGAAAGACCCCATATTTTTCACTTTTTCAGTGACACTACGTGACAATCGTTGTGGATCACAATGCATCTAGTTTCTCCCAGGCATGTTGACAAGGGTGCTGTCTCGAACGAAAACCATTTTGAGTTAGAGTGCAAAGTCATGTCTATGCTGCGTTCAGAAATGGTATATGCAATGTACGCTATCAAAATAAGGTGGCCATATTTCTTTCAAGATAAATACATGTCATTTAACTTCAGTACTTCCCTTTCTAAAAAAATTGCATAGATCTCAAAGCAGCCTTGAAGTTTCACATAACAATGTCAAATGACTCAATAGCATTGGGAGGATATTTTTATTATATTATATTCATGTTCTGGTTGGATACAGGATTTTTCCATAAATTTTAGAGGATTGGGTTTCACGGGAATTTCATACACATTAAATAGGTTGTCACGTCATCACAAACTTACTTTTTGCATTAAACTATAAAAACCTTTGAGCGTTGTTTCCAATGACTTGAAAACCGTGTGAAATCCCCATTGACAAAGAAATTGGGTTTCATCCCTCATTAACTAATAACAGGAAGAGAGATGATAGGGAATATGAGACCTATAAAATAGTAAAATAATTGATGAAACCTTGCATTATGAGAGAGGTTCATTTCATATCAAAATTTTATATCTTGGAAAATG
Organism: Hyparrhenia diplandra; assembly: GCA_015847255.1. Taxonomy (NCBI): domain Eukaryota; kingdom Viridiplantae; phylum Streptophyta; class Magnoliopsida; order Poales; family Poaceae; genus Hyparrhenia; species Hyparrhenia diplandra. The sequence goes on along the minus strand of JADLZK010005091.1, from coordinate 278,426 downwards.
AGAGATGAAACTCCCCCATTGAGACTGGTCTAAATACCTCAAACGAATTAACTATTATTAGCTTTGTCTATTTGATATAGGAGGCAAAAATGTCACTTTGCTGAAACTAAATATTTTCATTATGTAGATTTGGTTATTTTAAGTTCACATAAATTTAGTTTGAAATTTTTGGGCACATATTCCATCTTATAGAAATTTTGCAATATCTCTATTTTTAATTTCTTTAAGTGAAATCTCTATTTTTAAAATTTTTTGAGTAAAATCTCTAGTTTTTAAATGTACCAAATACAAAGAAAAAGAAGAAAAGGCCAACCCAAGAAAAAGGTCTACCTAGGCTTGCCTCAGGTCCCAACCAGAAAACCCTCTCTAACTCGACAAGAAGCCCACCAGCAAGGCCCAACTTGGATTTGGACTTTTGCATCGAGAACTTCAGGCTCTCTCCATAACAGGTTATCCCACCTATTCTCTGTCTCTTATATCTTCACTAAAAAAAACCCACTATTTTTTCTTTCTTTTTCTTTCTACCACTCCCTTTTCTTCGTTCGCATGGCCGGTGGCTGATTCCCGGCCGTGGATGTCACAGAGGCGGAGATGGTGTAGCCTGCGGGCTTTGTGGGGTGTGTTTGTGTTGACTCGAAACCGGGGCTTCGCACCGACACACCGGGAGGGCCTTGGACGCCCACGAAGGCCGCGATCGACCTTGGAGCAGCGAGCACCGCAGCGTGGTAGCCCAAACCGATCTAGGGATCGGTAGGGGCCAGAGCTCGTTGGACGGCCGAGAGAACCTCCCAACGCACCTCCGGAAGACCCGTCGGGAGGACACACGCGGGGTGCTCTAGGACCAGCGTGGCCGCCTAGAACGCCGACGAAGAACGCGGAGTTCGCCAAATAACAGCAACGTAGAGGGGTTGAAGGAAGAAGATGACCTACAAACGGGACGGGGGGTAGATTGATTGTCGATTGGATGTAGATGGGATCAAATCGGCCATGAACCTCTTATTATATAGAGGAGGGTGGTCTTATCCTTTTTAGGAAAACGCCCAAAACGTTCCCAAACATCGTGACTCTCCAAAAACGAACCCGAAATAAAAATCGGTTCGAATTAGGAAAATCTCGGGGCGCAGATCACGAACAGCGCCGACACCCCGAATAGAAGCGCCGGACGCGCCAGCGCTGCGCCGACGCCGTCCCGAGAGCCATGCAATCGGACCGTATTTTTTGAACGGCGCCGGACGCCGCGTCGGCGCTCATGCGCCGGACGCGCCTCGTGCAATGCCGGCGTCCGCGCAGTGAATTTTTCTCCTCCACCGATTTTCTTCAAGTGCATGCTCCTTTTACTATTTTAGGACACTTTGACACGTCTAGTTCACATAAAATGGTGTTGTCCATGCATGAACAATGACCACTTGTTCTCTTTATACTTTGCTCATTCCAAATTTAGCATAGAACTAATTTGGGTGTCAACATATGCCCCCTGTTTTCAGGCGAGAGGTGCACGAACCTGAAAACAAAACAAAGGAAACCAAACAACACGAATGCCCATCGTATCAGTTGTCCGGTGACTAAGGGCAATACTATGTATCGACCATTTTTGTTCTAAGGGCGATGCATGCATCGGCCATTGTTTGGAGAGCACTAGGCCTCTTGCCGAACACTAGGGAAATATTTTTTCAAATACCTCCCGTTAATCGCCTTTGTTTGGCGTTCTCCACTCATTGACTCAAGCACATAAGAGTTCCCGAATATTTCTTTGACCACCTTGAAAGGACCTTTCCAATTGGGTGACCACTTGCCAAATTGATTGCTCTTTTCGACCCTATCGGTAATATAGTTTGCCAAACTAAATCACCGATTTGGAACGATTTGCTCTTGACTTTCTTATTGTAAGCTCTTGCAACACGGGCTTTGTCTTTCTCAATCTCCTTTAGAGCTTGTATTCGCTTGTCGGTTACCTCATCGATGTTGTCCATCATCAAATCATGATACATAGTAGGAGATAGATCATTTTGCTTAGCAAATCTATATGCATCCAAATTTACCTCAACGGGTAACACCGACTCTTGACCATACATTAGCTCATAAGGAGTGACTTCAGTTGCACCGTGCCTCGATATGCGATGAGCCCACAAAGCCTCGACAAGACCTCATGCCACCTTCTTGGATGTTCTTCTATTTTCTTCTTAATAAGCTTGATCAAAGTCTTGTTAGTTGATTCCGCTTGACCATTGGCTTGAGCATAATATGGAGATGAATTGAGCATCTTGATCTTATATGATTCGGCAAAATCCTTTACCTCCTTCGCCATAAATGACGTTCCTTGATTCGCTGTTAATGTTTGGGGAATGCCGAATCTATGAATGATGTGCTCGATGATGAACTCAATTACCTCCTTGTGTGTCATGTTCTTCAATGGAACCGCTTCCGACCATTTAGTGAAGTAGTCGGTAGCAACCAAGATAAACTTATGCCCCTTCGAAGATGGAGGATGAATCGCCCAATAAAATCCAAGCCCCAACCACGGAAAGGCCACGGTTTGATGATAGGATGAAGCATGGCAGCCGGCACTAGCTGAATATTTCCAAACCGTTGACACTCTTCACAACCTTTGTAGTAACGAAAGCAATCGGCCATCATAGTAGGCCAATAAAAACCGGCCCTTCTCAACAGCCACTTCATCTTTGGAGCCGATTGATGCGTACCACAAATGCCTTCATGTACCTCTCCCATTGCTACTCTTGCTTGATCAGCCCCTAAACATTTTAACAACCAGTCTTCGGCAGTCCTCCTATAAAGCTCACCATTATGCAATGTGTACTTGAAAGCAAGCGGCCAAATATTCTTGTCAACCTTAGCACTAGGATCCTGCAAGAAAGACAAGAGAGGAGTTCTTCAATCCTCTAAATCGGTGCTACCATTGTCCAAAACAGAAATAGACCGATTTAAAAGAACTTTACATTGTTGTCCCAAATCATTAGTAACATCGGTTTGTCCAATTAACTTTGGTTGAACCGAATTTTTACTAGAATCAAAAAACAAACAAACATTCATGCATCAGCAATTGTTGTAAATGAAAATACTTATCTCTTACCTCAAAGCCGATGCACATTGAGCAAGCAAGTTTGCTCTTTGCACGTATTTCACATGCAATTGATCCTCTTCCTTGATATACCCGGAAGCACGTTGAGCATAGAAATTAGCCTTATGATTCTATTCTCTTGGAATATGCCGAATCTTGAATTCGGCAAATTTACCAATTAAATCAAGGCACATATCGAGGCGAGCATGAAGAGATCCATCCAAACATTGACATTCACCGAAAACTTGTTGCACCACAAGCAATGAATCACCAAATGCTTCAACATGTTCAAGCCCAATAGCTTCTAACATGATCAACCCGAACAAGAGAGCTTCATATTTAGTTTGATTGTTAGTACATGGAAACTCCAATCGGCTTGACATAGGAAATTCAGTACCACAAGAATTAACAAGCACAATCCCAACTCCGGCACCATCTTTGCAAACCGATCCATTAAAATATAAACGCCATGGGGTAGAAGTAACATAATCCACCTCAAAATCAAGATTAATACCACACTCAACAATAAAATCAGCAAGAACTTGACCCTTTAAAATTCTCAATGGTTCAAAAGTCAAGTCATACTCAATCAAAGCGTATGCCCATTTGCCTACCCTTCCAGAAAGGATTGGCCGAAACAACATATATTTGATTACATCGGCCTGGCATGCTACCACACATGTGCTTGACAAAAGATAGTGTCTCATCTTGGAACAAGCAAAATATAGTGATAAGCATAATTTCTCAATATGGGCATACCTTGTCTCGGGATCAAGAAGACGGCGACCAAGATAAGCAACAACATACTCCTTTCCTTCATCTTCTTGAGTGAATAGCCCCAATCACCTTCTCTTCGGCCGTGATATACAATCGGAAAGGTACACCCCTTCTAGGCGCGCGAAGAACAGTGGTGAAGACAAATATTCCTTTATCTTATAAAATGCATATTGTTGGCTTGCCCCCCCGTGCAAAATCAGCTTCGTTCTTCAACTTAAGTATGGGGGTAAAAGGAATAATCTTCCCGGACAAGTTAGCAATAAATCTTCTCAAGTAGTTCACTTTACCTAGGAATTTTTGCAAATCCTTCTTACATTGAGGTGCTTGAACTGCCTTGATCTTCTCTATCCTCTTGGGATCAATCTCTATGCCCTTGTCATGAATAATAAATCCAAGAAACTTCCCAGCCGACACTCCAAAGGCACACTTGAGTGGATTCATCTTCAAACCATAAAAGTGCATCCTCTCAAAAGCAAGACGCAAATCGGCTAAATGAGGATCATGTGAAGCCGATTTAATCACCACATCATCAATATACACTTCCATAATGAAACCAATGAGATCATGAAAGATGAGATTCATAGCTCGTTGATAGGTGGCGCCTGCATTCTTGAGGCCAAAAGTCATGACAATCCACTCAAACAAACCAACAAATCTGGGACAAATAAAAGCAGTCTTGGAGGTATCTTCTTCAGCCATAAATATCTGATTATATCTAGCATTACCATCAAGAAAGCTAATAACATTGTGCCCCGAAGCATCATTGATCAACATGTCGGCAATAGGCATAGGATACTCATCTTTGGTAGTGGCTCTATTTAAATCTCTGAAATCAATACACACTCTAATCTTCCCGGTGTCCTTCTTCTCAACCGGCACAATGTTAGAGACCCACTCCGCATACCGCATGGATGGATAAAATCTGCCTTAAGCAACCGATCAATCTCCTCCTTGATTCGGTCATTGATGGCCGAATTGAAGCGTCTTGGCGGTTGCTTGTAAGGCCTAAATCCTTTCTTGATGGGAAGCCGATGCTCAACAAGATTACGGCTTAACCCAGGCATCTCTCGTGTAGTCCCATGCAAAACAATCAACATATTCCTTGAGAAGCGCGATTAATTTAGCTTTATAATCGGCATCCAAGTTTTGGTTTACAAATGTCGGCCTTGGCACCGAACCATCCCCAATGTCAACTTGTTCCAAAGGGTCACCGACGTGAAACCTTGGCCCAACTTATTGAGCTCATCAAAGTCATCGATAGCTTCACAAGAATCGGTCTTTTTCGGTCCGATAGTGTTCAAGTCTATGCTTTAACCATTGAAGTTTGTCTTCCATTGAGAAACAATGTTTACAATATAATATTGAGCCGATTATCCGTCGGCTTCAATGTTACAGGCACAAATCCACGCTCATCATAGCTAATGTATTGATAGTTGGATAAGTCTCTACCTGAAAGACAAAGCAAACCCAGAGCTCTCAAGCGAGGCATCGGTTGTGGAGATCTCAACCGAATTATCCGCATGAACAATCTCTATGGCATCTCCCACCCATTGGATGAGGAATTGGTGCAAACTAGAAGGAACACAAGGATTGGCATGAATCCAATCACGACCAAGGATAAGATCATAGCTACCTTCCACGTCGGGCGATGAAGAAAGCCGTAGCCATTGGTCTTGCTACCAACGGTTAACTCAACGTTGGCGATGCCCTTTGAAGGAATCGGCGCGCCTCCTCCTCCACACCGGTGATGGTCATGTTGGTTTGAATTAGCTCCTCCTCTTTACCACCAAGCTTCTTGAATAATGAATAGGGCAAAAGATTGACAATTGCGCCACTATCCACTAACATCTTCCAGACTTGTTTCCCATTAATATGTCCGCTCACATGCAATGGCTTGAGGTGTCTGACGGGCACAGCAGGCTTCTTGAAGATAGCATCTTGCACCCCAAAGGCAAACTCCGCAGCGGCAACCTCATCATCTCCCTGCCTGATCACATAATAATCGGCGGAGAGAAAGATGGTGTTCATCTCAGCGCGTGACGGCGAAGGCTCATAGTCCACCAACTCTTCATCCTCAGCTAGTGTTTCAAGGCCAAACAAGGTGGAGACGGCAGTAGCAAAGTCCTCAGGCGCACCTGCAAGCTTATCAGAAACAACAGAATTCGGTTCAACCGACTCGAAAGTCGGTAAATCCGAAGTTTGGGCAATAACAGCCCCGTCAACCGGCTCGGTTGAGTTATCAACTTGCTCATTTAGCTTGGCTGTCCCGGTTGCTAGAAGTGCCAAAAGATCAACATTTGGTTTAGGCACCTCCTCCACAAAGCTCTCTTCGGGTGCTCTTGCACTTGCGGACCGACTTATCCGATTTATCAATCGGTTGAGACGTCCTCTTGGCGGCCAGCCGATCATCTCGGCCTCTTTGTTCTTGATCTCTTGCACAATCTCCAAAGAAGATTGGCCCTTCACCTTGTGCAGCAGCCAAGCGCTTGAGCATCTTTTGTCTTGCTCGCTGAAGCTTCCTCTTTTGTGTTTTATCAATATCAACCGGGCACCACTTGGGCTGCGAGAAACGAGGATCCACGAGCTTTTGCTTCTTATCTTGAGCTTCAGCAACCTCCTCCATGACTTGATCTTGATCACCTTTTTCAGGCTCTTGCCCCCCAATCACAATCGGTTTGTTGACATCATCTAGAGGGGTCGTCATCGAACCGATAATGATGGAAGGTGGAGGAGTAACAACGGGAGCAGGCTTCTCAATCACCTCTATCTTCTTGGGGATGTAGACTTGCTTCATTTGTGCTTTTCCCTTTTGCTCATAGGTGAGCTCCCTGGGACGTGGGCACCTCCTTCTTCTTCGTACTACTAGAGCTCGATTGTGGACCCAATCGGCTAAAGACGGCAGGCTTGGCCATGTTTGCAGCGCCTCCTTCCTTCATGGGACCCGAAGGATAGGGAACAAACACTCCCTTCGGTCCCCATTGTGGTGGTGGCGCCACTTGTGATAGCGGTGGCCCCCAACGAGTCATCCTTGGACTAGCAACATGCGAAGAAGAAGCAACATTTGGAGGAGTCATAGCCACTTGCTTGTTTCTCCCTTCATCACGCTTGGGGGCGTAGACTCTCTTTTTTTGTTGGCCGATTCTTGGAATCAGCCTTTTCCTTCTTGTATTTTGCCAAAAGTCTGTCAAATTCACATAGGGGCTTGATATGCTTTTTGACCTTTGGCTCATTGGTCTTCCAAACTCCAACCTCCGGCTTCTGTGGAACGAATGTCTTTATCGTATGCACGCCGAAAAGTGAGGGAGCTAGAACCCTCGGGGCTAGCCGACCCGACTAAGGTAGTCGGTTCAACCGGCTTTGTTGGCCCCGGGGCTTGATCCTCTTGGCCGATTGCTTCAATCGGCCTAGCCGGTCTTGCCTGCACCGCACGACCATCTAGCCACGCTTGACGCCGTGATGCTTGCGCCGAAGCTAGCCACAATGGTAAGCTTCGTCTTGCCTTCTCGCAGTTTGATCGGCTAACACTTGCCGTCCCGAATTCTTAGGAACATTCGGTGCGGGCGTGGCTCACCAATGATCACGTTCTTGCCTTGAGTTGTAGCACCTTGCTCGGGACGGATCAAGATGGTAGGAGCCTTGACCTCGAGTGTCTTGGCTTCAAGCTTCTTAGCTTCAACCACATGCCTTTGAAAAGGATTCTTGTCTAGCTGCATGTCGGTAAGACTTAATCGGCCCTCATTAAGAGCCAATTGTACCTGCCGACGGAAAACATGACAATCATTAGTGGCATGGGAGTAAGATTCATGATATTTGCAGAAAAGCCCGCTTCTTCAACACATCATCGCAGAAGGCATAACATATTTAATCTTAATGTACCCGATTTTCAACAATTCATCGAATATTCGGTCACATTTAGATGTATCAAAAGTAAACTTTATTTCCTCATTCCGATTCCTATTAATCGGCTTGAGAGAAGGACAAGTTACTTGTTTATTTTCCTCTGGCCACCTAATTTCAGCAGCCAATACCTCTTTAGTCTCATCGTTGGACGAAGAATAATCATCCATGTGATGCACGTTGGAACGACGAGACTTATAATCATGATCTTGAGAGTCTTTTAAACGAGATTCAACAACAATAGCTCTTTCAAGTAAATGCGGCAATGTAGTAAACTGAATATGCTCAAGCTTATCTCTAATCTTAGGATGCAAACCATTAAAGCATATGTCTACTAAATCACGCTTAGAAATCATCAAATGATAGCATCGGTTTTTAATTTCTTTGCAACGCCTAATAAACTCAAGCGCTGACTCACTACGACCTTGTCTAACCGATGTCAAATGAGATAATCTAGTTTCTTGGACTCCATCATAAAAAAGTGAGCATGAAATTTTTCTTCTAATTGAGCCCAAGAACCAATAGTAGAAGTTGGCAAAGAAGTAAACCATGAAAATGCAAAGGCGAGTGATAAAGGGAAATTATGACATTTCATGTAATCAAAAGCACACCCTTCACCTAATCGAGGCTAGATACATGCTAACATGCTCCATGGTAGACTTGTTATCATTGCCACTAAATTTTTGAAAGTCAGGTACCTTCCACCCTGGTGGGTTTCTCATGTAATCAAAGTGTGGAGGGTACGGTTTGTTGTAGGTGCCCCTTGAGGTTTTTATTTGGACACCAAGGCTTTCCTGCAAAGACTTATTTAAATCTTCCTTAAGCCGATTAAACGCATCGGTCATATCGGCAGGAGGAGGATTTGGAGTTGAAGTTTCATTGCCAAAAATAGAAATTTGGCTAGGGGATTTCGGTGGGTTAGGTAACACGGTGTTGCCCCCCGAATTCCTAGCGTTTGTTGTTCTATTAACGGTTTGCCGATTTCGGTCTTGAACATCGGCAAACGTAACAACTTGCTTATTATTAACCACTTCTTTAGTAGTGGAAGAATCGGCTTTATCGGCTTCCGAGGAGCCGATTGGGATGATTTTCCTTTACTATAGGCGGTGTACCATGCTTGATTCTCATAAAAATTAGAAGGCATACCAAACTCATGCTTAGAATCATCAACCTCTTCTATTCTAAGAGATTTACCCTCTAACTTATCAAACCTAGCCATAATCATGCCTACAACAACACTAAAATTTTGATCTACTTCTTTCTTATGGCCATCAAGCATAGCAGCATAATCGGCATGTTGAGGATAGGAATCATCATAGATAGGTTTTGTATTATCCATTACCTCAACCTCTAGAGTAGATGAATCATTGGGAAGACTGACGGTGATGGACTGCATACAGCTCCACCTTGTCGCCACGACCCACGGCACAACTCTCGAGAACGCCGCGTTGACTAGCTTCTATCATCCGCTGCATCTTGGCCTTCAATTCGTCGGGAAGCCGATCAACGGAAGAGGGGTGGATGACGTTGTCATCATGTATCTCGCTAATTGAAGCACCACCACTCTTGTTGTTGGCGGGCATGATGTTAGGGTCTTCAAAACACAATTGACGCCTCGAATTCCCCAAATGAGTCGCCAAAAAGTATGTTCACGCGAAACCGGGGCTTCGCACCGACACACCGGGAGGGCCTTGGGCGCCCACGAAGGCCGCGATCGACCTTGGAGCAGCGAGCACCGCAGCGTGGCAGCCCAAACCGATCTAGGGATCGGTAGGGGCGCCAGAGCTCGGTGACGGCCGAGAGAACCTTCCGAACGCTCCTCCGGAAGACCCCGTCGGGAGGACGCACGCGAGGGTGCTCTAGGACCAGCGTGGCCGCCTAGAACGCCCGACGAAGAACGCAGAGTTCACCGCCGAACAAAGAACGTAGAGGGGTTGAAGGAAGAAGATGACCTACAAACGGGGACAGGGGGGGTAGATTGATTGTCGATTGGATGTAGATGAGATCAAATCGCCATGAACCTCTTATTATATAGAGGAGGGTGGTCTTATCCTTTTAAGAAAACGCCCAAAACGTTCCCAAACATCGACTCTCAAAAACCAACCCGAAATAAAATCGGTTCGAATTAGGAAAATCTCGGGCACGATCGCGAAACGGCGCGGGCCCGAAATAGAAGCGCCGGGCGTGGTCCGAGAGAGCCATGCAATCGGACCGTATTTTTGAACGGCGTCGGGCGCCGCATGCATGCATGCGCCGGACGCCGCCCGGCGCTGCGCCGGACTCTTTCCAGAGAGCCTCGCATCCGGGCCGCGCATGCGACCGTCGCCGGATCGTCCGCAAAGCTCATGCGCGGACGCGGCTCCGTAATGCTAGCGTCCGCCCTGCGGTGAATTTTTCTCCTCCACCGATTTTCTTCAAGTGCATGCTCCTTTTACTATTTTAGGACACTTTGACACGTCCGGTTCACATAAAATGGTGTTGTCCATGCATGAACAATGACCACTTGTTCTCTTTATACTTTGCTCATTCCAAATTTAGCATAGAACTAATTTGGGTGTCAACAGTTTGGTTGTGGTGCCAATTGTACCCCAGGCTAGCCCACCCTAGCATGGCCAGGAATAAGCAGGCTAAATCTAGCCTCTTGGGTTTGTTTGGTTGCTTTTGATTTGTAGCCCGTTATGAGATTGGAGTGTTTGGTTAGGCGGGTTTGTCTTGATAGGGTCACCTTTTCTCGATTTGGTAAACTTACCCCATGGTGGAGCCCACATGTCATACCAACGTTTCCAGTCTTTCGTTGCCCCCCGCCGCCGTCTTCTTCTTCCTCTAGAGTGCGGGATTTGGGGTCGGAGCTCACCCTCAGATTCCTCCAGCCTCCGCGCCATCACCTTGCTCTCCCCGCCCTCTAGGACATCATCCCTGGTGGTTCTTGCGGCCCCTTGCAATTGACATTCTCGGCCGGAGACACCGGCGGAGGGGGGAGGCCCGGGCGATGAAGTTGCGTAAGAAGTTGTCCCATGACTCGCCGACGGAGGAAGGGTCGGCCACCCGCCCCGCTGAGCTCCTCGAGGTAGACGCCGCTAGTGCCGTTGAGGAAGCCGTCAGAGAGGGGCGAGCAGGACGGCCGGGCACGGGGCGGCGGGAGCGGGCCGCAGGGCGGTGGAGTGGAAGCCGCGGCCGCCATATCGGGTGACGAGGCTACGGCGGAGGGCGAGGCGGGCGACGCCCGAGGCGGCGCGAACCACGCCATCCCTCCCTCTTGACGAACAACCTTGGTGATGTAGGTGGCGGCCGAGGAGGAGACCACTGGTAGATCCGCGCGCGACCGGTCGGAGCTCGAGCTGCAGCGGCGGGACCGACAATTTATGTTAGCGGGGACCAGATCCGCAAAGAATCGGGATGGCGTCCTCGCGCTCCTAGGGCCGGCCGGGCGGCGGCACTCCACGGCGGCTGGCGGCGGTGCTCCACAAATAAAGGGCGGCGCGCCTCGGCATGCTAGCTGCTGGGCCCGGCGGCGCTGCTCCCTTGTTCCTCGCCTCGACCTACCCGAACGAGACGGAGACGACGGAGCCAGTGAAAAATCTGTCACCGTCTGCGGTGGACTCGAAGCGCTAGCTAGGAGCCGGCCGTAGCCCGGCCCGAAAAGGAATTGCCAACCCCGCAATTCCAATTGGGAAGTGCTAATTCGCACGGATGACCCATTCCGCCCGGCTCCACTCCCCCTTTTGCAACCAAACAGCCAAAAAGTTGGCCCACTCTAGGAGTGCTAGCCTATTTTGATGCAACCAAACACAAACGTGGTGGCTGGACTCACCCACCGGTGCTTGATGTGCGGCCAGATGTGGCCGACAAAGGGCCAACTGCGTGGCGCCAGCGGCCTACATGCGGCGGATACCACTGGGGCGGCACATCCGATGACTCACGGCTCTGGGGAGCTCGGAGAGCGTTCGGGGAGTTTTGGTGGCGGTGGAACGCGGCGCAGCTGGTGAACTTTTTGCGGTAGTGATCTACTGATCACGTCTTGGTTCTCGTATAGATAAGTGCATCATTATCTTTTGTTTAGATGGCACCTTAATTCATGAACATAGAAACCATGCAGGGCCGGATCTAGTGCCGGAGCAGGGGCTCGAGCTCCACTACTGCTAAGCATGGAGCCCCTTATAAGCCCCTGTAAATTGGTACCATGAAATCTGAAAAGGAAAGTGTTAGAAATGAAAGATCAAGGGAGAAGCTTCCCCTGTACCTGTTTCCCTGTATCCAATGATGAAACCCTGTAATTTCTAATATCGGGCAACTTCATAGTGATCACGAATACACTACACTTTACTCAATTGAAGATTGTGTCAGATGCAGTACCACTTCAAGTATTCGAGAATCTGTGGACATACAGAGGTGGCAACCTTATTGCTCTTTATTGAATCATCGAATATCTTCAATGCTTGTTCGGTGGCAACTGTACTCCGTATTTGCAACTGTTGTCGCACATTTATGTAGGTGTGGAAATATAGACCCTAATGAAGCAATTCCAGTTGGCATCTAAGCTAATTAACTACGTGTAATTGAAGTGAGGAGAGAGGCGATTTCAGATCAGATACGGACAAAATGATTACACCCATATTTAGGTTGCAATCTCTAACTCATTTAAGCTTCCACATTTATATTGCTTTCTAAGTTGTGTGCTTTACATTCATAACCTAGTTTGCTAGGGCCGGTAGTGATAGGATTGGAACATATAGAGGTAGCAAGACCAAAACCTTGTTGCACATTTAGATAGAGGTTGGTTACTTTTTTTTAGAAAGGCTAATTCATCCTCTCTACGGTTATTTGAAAATTTAAGATTTAAATTTTTAAACTCGATGAACCTAAAACAATATTTTGAAACTCTAAACAATTTCAAATCAAAACCTTCTCAACTACAAAGTTAATATCGATTTTTAGAGTTGTAAATCGATTTACAAAGGTGGACATCCAAAGCATCTAGCCTCTGTACATCAGCGATCGACACAAGCAGGCACTTTAAGATGTCTACAACGTCGATGCCCACAATGCACACACACTCACTCCAGTGGACACACGTACGTATAATACTTACCCTTATAAAAACCTACCTCTGAAAGACTATGCTGGCAAACCTTGATATTCACGAAATCACCATAAGCGCCTCATTGTTGATGGGGACGTCATCTACCATTGAATGACCCTTGTTGAAGCATTCATGTACAGCACCAGGCTATTGTTTCATTCTTTTGTCACTCTCCCCAGTTCATCCATCCCTTACTTCTGTTGTCTCTGGATCTATCATCCACAATCTCATCATTCTCGTTCTTGCAAAATCTTTAATTGTCACTGCACTACTCATGTCATGGTTTGGTTTCCTTAGCATGTTCGCTTCATGAAGCGCATGTGAAGTTTGTTAGATATAATATGGGCTTGTCCCATTAAATATTTAATAATCTAATAAAATTCTATGGTCCAAATAATGCACAAGAAAAGGTTGGCTAATACCATATGGGAAGTTGAAGTTGAAAGGATATTAATTATTGGAAGTTTTGCCACTAAGGATTCATGAGTTACGAGAGTTACTATTGTTTCTCTTGTTATTGATGACTTAGTGTCTTTTCCATTAGCTCATGAATTAATGAAGGGAGTTCATGGGAGTTTCCTATTATTAATTTGTCTCTTCCGTTGGTATTAGGATGGCTGTTGGCTTTTGGAAGGCTCACGTTGGCCTCTTGGGCTTGCTCTCAGTGGCCTTTAGCTTGCCTTGCCAAAAGGATATAAAGTCATGGCCAACCTTCATTTGAAATAGTTCGTTCAAGGAAAACCACAGTCCAGTTGCATTTGAGTTTCCGTTCCATCTCCTGCGCGCACACACGAGATGGAAGAGTAGGCCCTCGAAACGCGTCTCCGTTCATCGAGTTCACCTGCTCGGGTGGAGATCGGCAATCACGTTTTTGGGGAGTGTCGCAGTGCGGCACGACTACTCGCTTCTTCCTCTTCTTCCCGGTGTTCTTGGTGTTGGCGAACGTTCGTGAGGGTGTGGTCTTCACTGCATCACTTCTGCACTGCACCGATCAGGACGACTACAACAACAAAGCACCATGACGTTTTCGGGTGCTTCCGGCTCTGCCGCAGGACAAGCATATATATGATATCTTGATCCTTTTGCTTATGCCTTTTCTATGGATTAAATTAAACATGAATTTGCCTAAATTTCTAACAATCCAAAAACGTGAATATTTTACGCAATTTTCATCTGTTGGCTTTGCGGGTTTGTTAAGACCAACTGCATTTGAGGGCACTCATTATAAGAGATGGCGCCAGAAAACTGTTTTGTGGTTGACCTCTATGCGTTGCTTTTATGTGGTAAATGATCAGCCCACTGGGGTGAGAACCGCTGATGAGCAGCGTGTCTTTGATCATGATGATGTCACATGCAAGGCAGCTTTGTTGAGCATCATTGGGGATTCTCTCATTGATGCATATGTGCAGCTTCCGACTGCTAAGGCCATGTGGGATGCACTTGAGGCCCGTTACGGCATTTCTGACGCCGGTTCTGAGTTGTACGTCATGGAGCAGTTCCATGACTATCGAATGGTTGGGAACCGTCCGGTGGTCGAACAAGCTCATGAAATACAAGCACTGGTGAAGGAACTTGAGCTGTTTGGGTATGCACTTCCTGACAAGTTTGTGGCAGGATGCATGATTGCAAAGCTGCCACAATCTTGGACTGACTTTGCAACTTCTCTAAAACATAAGAGGCAAGAGTTCAGCACTGCTGAGCTTGTTGGGACTCTAGATGTTGAGGACAAGGCGAGAGCAAAGGATGTCAAAGGCAAAAAGGTCACTGAGGGGAGTTCTAGCACACATGTGGTGCAAAAGAATCGTCCTAAGCCACAGAAAAAGAAATTTCAGCAAGAGCTTAAGCAAAAGCCCACCACTTCTTTCAAGAAGGGTAAGAAGATCATGGACAAGAAAAAGATGAATTGTTTCACCTGTGGCAAGCTTGGACACTTATCCAGGGAGTGCCCTGATGCTAAGTTTAAGCCAACTCCACAGAAATCAGCAAACACCGTTGAGACTGAAGCAGCTACTTCTGGGCCGGGCAGGCTGGCTCCTTATTGATGGGGAACGGGGCGCGTGCGGCTGTTCATGGTGTTGGTACGGTCGATCTGAAGCTCACTTCGGGAAAGACTGTGCAGCTCAAGAACGTGCATCATGTCCCCTCAATAAAGAAGAACTTGATTAGTGGCTCCATGCTCTGCCGTGATGGTTATAAGCTAGTATTTGAATCCAATAAATGTGTTGTTTCTAAATTTGGAACCTTTATTGGCAAGGGCTATGAGAGCGGAGGCTTGTTTCGCTTGTCTTTGGTTGATACTAGCTTTAAGTCTATGAACCATGTGGTTAATAATGTTGAGAATAATATTTGGCATTCGAGATTATGTCATGTTGATATTGGTTGCATGTCCCGCTTAGCTAGTTTAAATTTAATCCCAAAATTTGATATGGTCAAAAGTTCTAAGTGCCATGTATGCGTTGAGGCAAAACAACCTCGTAAGCCTCACAAGGCTGCTGCGATGAGGGAGTTGGCACCGCTTGAACTAATTCACTCTGATGTGTGTGAGATGAATGGAGAATTGACCAAACGTGGCAAGAGATATTTCATAACCTTCATAGATGATTGTACTAGATTTTTGCTACGTGTATCTACTTAAAACAAAAGATGAAGCGTTGCATTATTTTAAGATCTATAAAGCTGAGATAGAAAATCAACTTGAGAAGAAAATCAAACGTGTACGGGCCCGACCGTGGAGGAGAGTATTTCTCTAATGAATTTTTAGAGTTTTGCTTGCGGAGTACGGAATAATTCATGAGAGGACACCACCATACTCACCACAGTCAATGGGATTCTGCCGAGAGAAAGAACCGTACTCTAACTGACTTGGTAAATGCCATGTTGAGTACTGCGGGTTTATCTAAGGAATGGTGGGGTGAGGCTATAATGACTGCGAGTCATGTCCTAAATAGAGTGCCCACAAAGAACAAAAGAAATTACACCATTTGAGGAATGGGAGAAAAAGAGATTAAATCTTTCCTATCTGCGGACTTGGGGTTGTTTGGCAAAAGTTAACGTGCCAATAAAACAAAAAAAGCAAAAGCTTGGACCGAAAACTATTGATTGTGTCTTTCTCGACTATGCTATTAATAGTGTGGGATATAGATTCTTAATTATAAATTTTGGAGTACCTGATATGTTTGAGGGTACAATCATGGAATCTAGAGATACAACATTCTTTGAGAATGAATTTCCCATGAAAAATACACCTAGCACTTCTAGTCATGATTCTACTTTTTCTCTGAGACATTTGAACCGGTAGTACACGATGATGAAACCCATGAGAATATTCCCGAGGAGGATAATAATATAGTCACTCGAAAGAGTAAGAGATGAAGGGTTGCAAAAACCTTTGGTGATGACTTTATTATATACCTCGTGAAAGACACTCCCACAACCATTCTTTGAGGCATATTCCTCTCTTGACGACGACTTGTGGAAAGAAGCGGTGCAAAGTGAGATGGATTCTATTATGACAAATGGGACTTGGGAAGTGGTTGATCGTCCTTATGGATGTAAACGTGTGGGATGTAAATGGGTGTTCAAAAAGAAAATGAGGCCCGATGGTACTTGTTGAGAAGTACAAGGCTAGGCTAGTTGCTAAGGGCTATACACAAAAGGAAGGAGAAGATTATTTTGACACTTACTCACCGGTTGCCCGACCGACAACCATACGTGTGTTAATATCCTTGGCTGCCTCACATGGTCTTCTCATTCATCGATGGATGTTAAGGCGACTTTCTTGAATGGAGAGCTTGAGGAAGAGATCTATATGGATCAGCCTGATGGATTTGTGATAAAAGGTCAAGAGGGTAAGGTTTGTAAGTTGCTAAAATCCTTGTACGGCCTAAAGCAAGCCCCTAAGCAGTGGCATGAGAAGTTTGACAAAACTTTAACATCGGCCCGGCTTTGCGTGGAATGAAGCCGATAAATGTGTATATTATCGATTCGGTGGAGGTAATGGTGTCATTCTGTGCTTGTATGTGGACGATATTTTAATATTTGGAAATAATATTGAAGTAATTAAAGAAGTAAAAGATTTTCTGTCCAATAATTTTGAAATGAAAGACTTGGGTGAGGCTGATGTTATTCTTAACATTAAGCTATTGAGAGAAGAAGGAAATGGTGGGGTTACTCTTTTGCAGTCCCACTATGCGGAAAAGGTGCTAAACCGTTTTGGGTACAGTGATTGTGCACCTGCTTCAACTCCTTATGACCCAAGTGTAATATTGAGGAAAAATCGAAGAATTTCAAGAGATCAATTGAGATATTCTCAAATAATTGGTTCTCTTATGTATCTGGCTAGCGCTACGAGGCCTAATATCTCGTTTGCTGTGAGCAAACTAAGCCGGTTTGTGTCAAATCCGGAGATACTCACTTTGGAGTGCTCTTAAGAGAGTACTTGCGCTATCTAAAAGGTACAATGAGCTATGACATTCACTTTACCGGGTATCCAAGGGTACTTGAAGGTTATTGTGATGCTAATTGGATTTCGATCTTTGATGAGCTGTGCGCCACAAGCGGAATACGGCGTTCCTGCTTGGAGGTGGTGTTTGTTTCTGGAAGTCTTGCAAGCGCACTATCTTAACGAAGTCTACAATGGAAGCGTAACCGACGGCATTGGATACCGGCGCAATCGGCCGAGTGGCTTCGTGAACTTCTTATGGATTTACCGGTTGTTGAAAAACCTATACTGGGCTATTTCTATGAACTGTGACAACCAAACTGTGATAACTAAGGTGAACAGTTCTAGGGATAACATGAAGTCCACAAGGCATGTGAAAAGGCGTCTGAAGTCTGTCAGAAAATTAAGAAACTCCGGAGTAATTTCATTGGACTATGTCCATACATCTAAGAATCTGGCAGATCAGTTTACTAAGGGTCTGTCACGTAATGTGATAGAAGGTGCGTCGAGGGAGCTGGGCTTGAGGCCCATTTAAAGTCATTCCATAGTGGTAACCTGTCCTTTGTGATCGGAGATCACGTGAATTAGGATGGCGAAACAAGCTAGTGGATGACTGAGGGAGAGACCTCTTAGAATAAAGTCTAGCTCATTGGAGATGCACCGTCTCTCCAATACTGTAAGGCAGGTTGATTAAATTCTTAATGTGATCCGAGTGGCTTTAATAAAGCAGGGATGTTGTCCTACAGGACATCCTAAAAGGAACACACCTATATGAGTTCGATTGCTAGTCACAATCTATGAGACATGGGTAGTCTCTAGATACTCATGAAAAGGCCAGGAAGTGTGACTTATATGCTTCAAACAGAGGGAATGCTCTTTGCAGCCTAGTATCAGCAAAGGGTTTTAGCGAAACTCATCTCACACAAAACTGTCAATTCAAGGCTTTGTCCATTGGTCAGTTGTGGCTGAGTGTAGCTATTGCTCTAGATGGATATTCAACTTAACAGTCTCCATCAAAACACTGGTATATAAAAGGATTGTGGTTCTGAGACCTATCTGCATTGTACCCTAGAATTTGGTGGGGATTGTTAGATATAATATGGGCTTGTCCCATTAAATATTTAATAATCTAATAAAATTCTATGGTCCAAATAATGCACAAGAAAAGGTTGGCTAATACCATATGGGAAGTTGAAGTTGAAAGGATATTAATTATTGGAAGTTTTGCCACTAAGGATTCATGAGTTACGAGAGTTACTATTGTTTCTCTTGTTATTGATGACTTAGTGTCTTTTCCATTAGCTCATGAATTAATGAAGGGAGTTCATGGGAGTTTCCTATTATTAATTTGTCTCTTCCGTTGGTATTAGGATGGCTGTTGGCTTTTGGAAGGCTCACGTTGGCCTCTTGGGCTTGCTCTCGGTGGCCTTTAGCTTGCCTTGCCAAAAGGATATAAAGTCATGGCCAACCTTCATTTGAAGTAGTTCGTTCAAGGAAAACCACAGTCCAGTTGCATTTGAGTTTCCCGTTCCATCTCCTGCGCGCTACGAGATGGAAGAGTAGGCCTCCCGAACGTCTCCGTTCATCGAGTTCACCTGCTCGGGTGGAGATCGGCAATCACGTTTTTGGGGAGTGTCGCGGTGCGGCACGACTACTCGCTTCTTCCTCTTCTTCCCGGTGTTCTTGGTGTTGGCGAACGTTCGTGAGGGTGTGGTCTTCACTGCATCACTTCGCCTTTGCACCGATCGGGGCGACTACAACAACAAAGCACCATGACGTTTTGGTGCTTCCGCTCTGCCGCAGGACAAGCATATATATGATATCTTGATCCTTTTGCTTACGCCTTTTCTATGGATTAAATTAAACATGAATTTGCCTAAATTTCTAACAAAGTTAGCCTAGGGCATTTCATGTCCAAGTTTTGAACACACCCATTATTTTTAAAATAATACAAAAGAGTTTCATCTCTACTCACATGAGACTTTTATCATATCTCTTTTTATCAATATAGTGTCATATCAGCATATTTAATGTCCATGAAACAAGTTGTAGACTCATTGTGAACGCGTTTGCTAGTACTCCCCAGTCCAATAGACTTAAAGTTCTAGACTTTTTAGCACAGTTTAGTGCTCAACAAGAAATCACCTATGTAGCCCTGTTTATTGAGGGTGAACTACGTTGACAAAAAAAAATTATTGAAAGAAATGTATAGAGGCATGCAGACCGACATTTTTCATAATTTAGAATACTTATTAGTTCTTTGAAAGCGGAGGGAGCAATAGATAAAGATAAGAACCAATGAACAAACTTTTTCTTTAGAAAAGAGAATATATTAATATCTGAACCTCTGCATCAATCAATGCATATAGCTATTCATTATTATAAATCAGGCACTGCTAACCAAGCAATCTCAAACACAAAGTTTTGATTGAAACATAACTCAACATATAGAAAGCAATTCTATTACTAAATCTCCAACCATGCCTAGCAAACACTTCCATTGCAATTGTCTCAATATTCGTATATCCCATCATAATCATTAGGCGATCCTCCTCCTTTTGTAATAGGGACTAGGTCATGATCCAGTATGTCCCCTGAAGATAACCTACAAATATGATGGTGTTGCAGCCTTGTCAAAAAATCATATTATTCCGGGTTAACCATATCATCCAATAAATTATGCTTGCACCAGCAAGAATTGTAGATTTCATTCTTCCATTTATCCCTTGTAACCGAGTCTGTAAACAAATTGTGAACGCCAGGTTAGAGGTATTAAATTAAAGGAGACCTAAATAGCTCGCCACACAAATCTAGCAAAATGACAATCAAAGACTACATGTTGTATAGTCTCGTTAGAAGAACAAAAGAAACACTTTCTATCTCCTTGTCACTACCGCGTTGCTAAATTGTCCTTTGTTAAGATTATTTCTTTATATAAATACCACAAAAAACTTTAATTTTAAGGGGTAATTTCAGTTTTCAAATTATATTGTTAAAAAGGTAAAGTATGTGCTCCCAAAATAGCTATGTATATGAAGTCCATTCTGATATAGCCCCCACAAGAAACAATCTTTATGGTTTGTTTACTGTACATGGCATGGCAACTACTTCGTACCAATGAACAGCTTGTTGGACAGCTAACGTTTTTGTACTCCCTGTCCATCCCAATCCATCAAAGGGTAGGTGGCCATGGTGAAAATGTACCATAATGCAGTTGTTTCCTACAGTGTGTGTGCAGCTTATGAAAATAGTAAATTGAAAGCGACTTCATGCCTATATAAATTCCCCACTCCATACAAGACAGGAACCACCACTACCGAAACTACTCCGAGCTCAGAGACCATGCTCTCCCGCTTCCTGTCCATGCTCTCACGGATTTTCCTGCTTGTCACAGCTCGTGCTCGCAGCCTGTACGGCGGCGCGGGCGCCGAGGTTGCTCCCCCGGCTCAGGCGGCGCTGGTTCAGCGCGGGATCCGGCCGGAGTCTCTGCCGCGGCACGTGGCGGTGGTGATGGACGGGAACAGGCGATGGGCGCAGGCGCGCGGACTGCTGACGGCCAAGGGCCACGACGCTGGCCGCCGTGCGCTGGAGCTCACGGTGCGCCTCTCCCACGCCTGGGGCATCCAAGTGCTCACCGTGTTCGCCTTCTCCCAGGAGAACTTTGGGCGCCCCAAGGCATGCATGGCTGCACTCCCCTCACTAGCTAACTTTTTGCGTTCATGAGATTGATATCCTAGATCATCAGAAGATCTTCTGCTTATAGCATACTGTTCTTTGATTTGAATCTGAGAAGATGGAGGTGGATTACCTGATGGGGATGATTGAGCAGACGATCCGCGATAGCCTTGACGAGTATGTGAGGTGAGCGTGCATATTGCACTAACATAGCGAATGAACCAGGCCAGTGACACCAACACACCACAAACTTTGGTACTCCAACATTGATAGTATGAAACATTGAGACTGCTAAAGTGTACATCATCACCTGTTATCGATGATTCTGTTCTTGGCAGGAACGGAATTCGGCTTCACTTCATCGGCGACCCCTCAAGGCGTCCGGCTTCTCTGCAGAACACTATCCAGGAAGCCGAGGAGACGACAAGGAACAACTCGCAGCTCCACCTGATCGTGGCGACCTGCTACAGCGGGCAATGGGACATCGTCCAGGCGTGCAGAGCGCTCGCCGGGGAAGTGCAGGGCAAGACGCTCAGGCCGGAGGACATCGACGAGGCGTTGCTTGCGAGCAAGCTCGCGACAAGCGTCGTCGCCGGCGAGTTCTCTTGCCCCGACCTGGTCATCAGAACCAGCGGCGAGCTGAGGCTGAGCAACTTCTTGATGTGGCAGTCCGCCTACTCTGAGCTCTACTTCACCGACACACTGTGGCCGGATTTTGGGGAGGACGAGTACCTGCAGGCGTTGAGCTCGTTCCAGACCAGAGAACGGCGGTTTGGTATCAGAAATGCTTAAACGTTCGATCGGAGATGGGCAATGATGTGAAACGGCACGTGATCATATATTGTTTTACCAATGCTCACAGTTGCTTTCGAACGAGGAGTTTTTATTTTATTTTATTTGTAGTAACAAAATTCTGCCGCTGCATGTCCGCCTATTTAGATAGTATAATAATAATCTACTATATACTATATAATATATATTGACTTATAAGGTGCAAAGGGTAACCTTTATGTGCACCTACTGAAACTCTTTAGTTTAAATATTTATACTATTTAAAAATTTGGATAGCTAGTATAAATATTTAAACTAAAAAGGTTTAGAGGTGCACCTAATTGTCTTCAATTTGCACCCCTATTGACTTAACAAAAATTATAGCTTTTTCTATATTACAGCTATTTCTAGGGTTGCCCACGTTCGGGCTGCCCGTTAAAATTCATTTCTACCTTGGAAAGTTCCATTTGCAGGGCATCAATGCTAATGTTACCGGCCATAATAAAAATTGAACTGAGATTATTTGTTTGGATCCTTTGATTTTGGAGGAATTAGAATTTACTTCATATACTAGACTATTTGGCTTCAATTTTTACATTCCATAACTTTCTAATGTTCACATATAAGATTATCTTAAATTCATAAGGTAGCAGATGGAAATTCATTCTATAGTTCACCATAGTATGTTTCTTTGCAACTTAAAACACGCTCTTCAACTCGCTCCCCTATGGTAGAAATGCAACACATAAGGGTATGTTTGGTTTGCGTACTAGAAGAGCTGGCTCGGCGGATGCACCCCTGTTGTGTTTGGTTGCATGTGTCGGTTTAGCATGGGTGAGACGAGATGTTGTTTGGTTGCCTATATGAAGACATATTACATAAAATAAAAATATTATAATATTATGATTAAAATTTTTATTTTGTGCAAATACACTCTTAATATTCTTATTTTAGATAACTATGCCTTAAATAGCTTTAAAACATATTAACATCACTTAATACTAACTAATTAAAAACTAATACCATCATTAACGATCTAAGTGTCGCACCGAGCAAGCCTGACCTAGAGAAAAAAGGTCAATCGGGCGTTCTTTGGGACACAAGCCTGGGAAAACTCTAGTCTCCGCTCAAGATTTTTAGCATTAGAACTTACAGCGTCAGCTGAAATCTGATGCTAAATGTTTTTAGCGTCAGACCGCATGCCGTTGTAGGCACTTTTAGCATCAGATCGTCTGGCGTCAATTCTGGTGTTGGGGGGGGTCCTTTTTGCACGAGCTCAGCTAGGTTTGGGGGATGGGCCAGGCAACGAAACGTGGGCAGATTGCATCCTGGGAGCCTGGATCACCCATATGTAGGCAACTAAACAACCACTAAGTATCTCTCTCGCATGGCAAACAATATTATGAAAATGAATTCAATTCCAAGAATCCAAACGGGGCTAAGTCAATTTTCAGATATAACCCATCTCTACTACAATATATAGGGAGTGGTTGGTAAGGGGGTAAAACAAAATGTGCATAAAAATTGTTTTAGTAATGATGCATGCAAAAATGTATATGTAACATTTTACACGTTGATTGTCACGTGTGGCGTAGCTAGATCTACTTATTTGATTGTCTCCTATTTATCCTATAAAAAGTTATGAACTACTAACTAATTATATAATTATATTCATCTATTACCTCTTGTGGAGTAATAGATAGGTCACCTGATTCAAATATGATTCTTGGTTACTTTACAGGCTGTTCGGTTTAGAGAGCGACCCCGTCCGACATTCACACGTCCGGCACTGGTTCATCCAACGATTTTCAGCGGAACAAGTTGGTGCCACAAATATACTAGCGGAGGCTCTTCGCCGAACCAAACGATCTTTTCCGGTTCAGACACAGTATTGGATGATTCCTGACCGTACGTGCTGTTAGAGTACCATACAAATTGTCTTTATATTTAGATCTTCTGCAGCGGTACGAGGTCTAAAAGTAAAACTTACATTAATTATATTGATGGAGATTAAGTTGAAGGAGGGTACTGCATACAACAAAAATATTTCCTTCTGCACATAACTACGTGGTTGTTTTTCTTTGGGCCACTTTACATTGATGGAGATTAAGTTGAAGGAAAAAAAAGCGAAGAACGTGCATAACTACATGTTTGTGGTCCTTTGGATCACTCTAATTACAGGGCATCTACCATCTGCTCATGTCCCCAAGACAGAAGAGAAACTATTTAAGCCGAGTCTTTGTAAAATCTGGTGACAAGAAGATCATTCAGAAATTCATGTCCTTTGAAGTAAACCATAGTTAAAAGAGGGACGAAGGCCCCAGGACCCCGAGACCCCGTGGCTCTCCGTGCGGGGCGACACGGGGCGACTCCGACCTCCACCAAAAAACCGCCGCCCGGCGTGCCTCCCTGCCGCCGCCACTGCTCCTCGACTTGCGGCGGTGGCGGCCAGCTGTGGTGCCCAAAACCGGCTCCCCACAGCAGCTTCCTTTCTTCCTCCCCTTCTCTCTCCCTCCCCTCCCTCCTCCTTTCGATCTCCGACCTCGGCATGCCATGGACGACCGGCGGGATGGCGGTCGGGGGCTTCAAATCCCGGGTGGCCCTAGGCCGGATCCGGGCGAGCCCGCCCGGATCTGGAGTGCCGGTGGGCGGGCGGGCGGCCCAGAGTGCGCTTGGCGGCGGCCGGCCTCCTGGCTGCCTCGCCCGGTGCGAAGGCCGGATCGTCTTCTAGGCGCCCTTCCCGTGCGATTGCGGTCTCTCTGGCGTGGCGGGGGGCAGCGGCCGGCGACTCTTTGCCTCGCCCGGAATGTGTCCGGAGAGTCACGTGGCCGGAGGTCGCGTACCTCACCACCGCGATCGTCGGACCTTCGGAGCGACAAGCGACACCGCGGGTTGGGGCACCGTGCTTGGGTCGCGTGGCCGGAGCCGGTGCCCCCTCCACCCACCGCCTCCTCAGCTTCACGGCTCTTGGTGAGTGCGGGGGCGAGTACAGCCTGCGCCCGATGTTTTACGTGCAGCCACTCTCGGCCGGTTTTGGCCATTGGGGCCCGAACGCCTCGTCGGATACCCGCTCGTCCTCGTCGTCTTCATCAACTTCCTCCGGCCTTTGCGAGAGGTACGGTCTCCTGGTCTCTAATCGGCGAACATGGTCTACGAGTTTGGGAGCCTAGGTGAAAGCCGTGCAAGACTCTGTCTTTGCGATTGGCGACGGCGTCATTGGCGCCGTTCACCCCCCCAGGGCGTCGATTCTTCCCACCTCTATGACCGTTGTCTGTCGATCTCCTCCCGGCCTAGCTCTAGTTGTCTAGAGCGGTGGCGCCGACGTCGTTAACGTCGTGACCCTCTTGAGGGCGCCAGCGTGGAAGAGTCGAGTCCAGCTCATGCCGTGGTCTTGTGTCCTCTTCTTTGTTCTCCTCGTGTTGTGGTTGCCCCTCTTGAGCGAGTTTGGCCATGGTTGTTGGGCGTCGCCGACGTCGACGAGTGTCCTCCGTTGGCGTCTCTGCTCCATCGGCGGTCTCTTTGGTGGTGCCGGAATATCAAATGTCGGGTGGTGTTTCCACCGCTTCGCCATTCCCCATGGATTCCTCCCCCCAGGGCGGCGTTGGATGTTGGTACGTGGGCCGGATGTACTGCAGGATGTCACCATCGGTCTGAAGGGAGGTCACCGTGATTCGTTGATCCTACACTTGCGTGTCTGCCGTCACTCTTAGTCCCCATTCCACCTGTGGGTCCTCAGCGGGAGGATGACAGTGGAGCGGCATAGCTACGAGGAGTGGTGGAGGGCACGATGGTCATGGCGAAAACGACGAGTATCTTTCTTTCGGCGGGGGGCGCGACATGGCGTTCGGATGGCGTCTTGCGGCTTTGTCTAGCGATGCTCTCGAGTGTGCAAAGTTCTCCCTTTCTTTCTTTCTTTCTTTCTTTTGATGTATCCGTGGTCAGCCACCTCTCTCTCCAATGCTGGAGAGTTCATTGTGTTGTTTCCTTTTTGTGGACTTGCCACAATCTTGCCTCTAGGCTGAGGCCGTGTTGTTGTAAAATTTTCTCGATGTAAACCCTATACGGTCGTTTGGGGCCAATGAAATATAATTCAGGTGGGGAACGCCTCCCCCCCGTTGAAAATTCGAAAAAAAAAACCATAATTAAAAGTGGAATGGGATGTTCAAGGAGTTCTATAATGAATTTACTGGAAATGGCTCAAACGATCAGATGGAATTTAAGGCTTATCATGGTACAATTTTTTCCTGAACCTCCACTGACATGCCGGTGAGTCTCTATAAAAGGCAAAACACTTGCGCTGATTGATGTAGCTGTTTCTTGATCAGTAAAGTGTCACAGCAGTTTTACAAGCCACAGTTTTAATACTGCCGGTTTTTTTATGGTTTCAGTAGCTAGATGATGTCAATGGTAGTACACTATAGGTATTGTGGGTGGGTAGCTTCAGACCTTAGTGGGTTTATTTATCCGGCCGGCAATGAGACTTAATGTAGTTGTTAGCTTTATTGCATTGAGAATTTTTCAGCTTCCGTTGCATGGCAATGTACAGGAACAGACTTAGAATAGATACAAGTTTCCATAGAGTACAAAATGGCATTATGGCAATAAGCAAGCTAGTCTTACATTACTATAAGCAAGCTAGTCTTACATTACCTATATCGCATACGTCCTGGTGCTTGTTGCTCATGGATTTTTCAACCTCAAGACTGGACAGCTGTATTTTCTTCATCCAAACTCTGTTCCACCCTTTTTAAAATCCCAGCATGCGAAAGCAAGGCCCACAGATGAGTAAGGAACTCCCCTCCATTTGCCAGATGCTGTATATGATCTCTCGCATTGTCTGATGGAGCAATGTACAGTATCATCTCGGTCCAGAAATCTACCAGTACCTTCCAGCACCTGTCAGTACCTATTTCTTCCAGCTGCTTCCCAAGCACTATCCCCTTCACAAAAGTTCCGTGATGTCGTGGTAACACCTGCTTGAATTTTTTCATCTTTCTACACTTGCTTTCAAGTGATATCTCTTCCCGTAGGAACTCTAGGGCATCCTTCCTTACTCCATGAAAGCACGCGGTAGTGTCCAAGTGATGGTCAGGAAGCAGTTCTGGGACAAATGCCAGTAAGTACGCACAGTATCTTGACAGTGATCTAGCAATGTTAAAGTCATTATCTCTTATACTTCTCTGCTCCACTGTGACTGGCTGATGCACATGTACGATCTCACAATACTCTGTTGCAATGTGCCAGATTAACATGGAGTTGGCATGGTTTTCCTGTCTGCATGCCCATATAAGCCTATCATATTGACCATTCCGCCTCAAAGATGATGCTCCATTAGACAGTTGACCAGAATTGAGTTTCAGAGTTTGAGCAACTGCTAACTTCACATTATCAGACAACATAATGCGGTCTGGCCCCTTAATACCTGGGTTACTGATACCTCTCGAGAAGGATGTTTCCTGGCACTGAAGAATCTTTGCAGAGATACACCAAGACAGAGTTCCTAGCACGTCATGTGTGAATGACCGGCAGTGTAAATCCTTGAGTAATGAGAGCTGACCAATCTTGTTTTGCCACCGTCCAAATAACTGTGGAAGCCTATCCCAGAACAGGCAACCAATGTCACAAGTGCCGTCTAAAGAACACTCAAGCCGGCAAATAGATCGTAGCTTAGCCCAATCAGATGACAAATAAACATACAGTTGTAGTAGCTCTAGTGCCAGAAGTAGCCCCATGAATACTTTACTAACATTTTTGTGCTTTAAAATTGACCATAGTATTGCATAACAATAAATGACTGATTTAATGATACTTAGGATTATGACAGGTTTACCCAATCTAGTGTTGAAGGAGGCAGAGCTGGTAAACATGTGATCATGAGCAAAAACCAATTCTACCTCAATTACCCGGAATGTAGTTCTGTAATTCTCTTCTACATTCAACAATAGTCCATGAAAAATAAGGTCATGAGTTTTCTGAAGCTTGGATTCAGGACAAGAAACCCCAAAAGAAACGCCTCCTTAACAGCTGAAATAAGGCGAAGGGAAAGGAAAGCTCCTTCAATTGTACATTGATCCCGCTATCAAGCCAGATGTCGCTGACAGTTATCTTATCACCTACCAATGGAAATCTTCTTAATCTGTCACTTGATACACTTCTCCAAGATACAAGGTAGTTGTAGCCTTCTAGAGTGACAGGGTCATAATTGGTAGTCTTTTTGTGCTCATGCTTCATATACTCTGCAAGATACAGGCTTCGGTCGTCTGAGAAACTACTTGCTGTCTTACTCGCATAAATCCTTCCAACATTCAGAGAGAGAGTAAATACCAGTAAGAAACTATAAACTAAATCCAAGAACGTCTCGAGTTTTATATGGACCTTGAGCATGGCAAAGAAGTTAATCACATACAAAAGTTGCTGAACAAAATGCCTCCAGTACTGCCCGTTGTCTTCTATGACATAGGCCGTCATACTATTTGTACCACCAAGGGCCATGAGCAACGCAACAGACCAAATATGAAACAAGTCACCATTAACTGAAGACAACTGCATAAGACCAAGAGTGTAGATCACCACAGAGGGTGTCATAGTGTAAGCAAGCCAGAGCAGGTATTTGATGAATGAACTGTGGCAACAGCGTCTCCACCAGCCAAATATAATCTGAATGGCGAAAAGTATTATTGAAAGAGGCACAAGAACTTCAGCTTGGGTCATGACCCCTCTCTCGCTGCGCAACCAGGACATGAAAGTATCCCATTCTTGTGTCATGTTCTTTTGCAACCCGTTTAGTTGCATTACATCTGCTCTGGACATAATTGCTCGCCCAGACTGGATCCTGTGCATTAACAACATTACAAAAACTAACCATCCGAAGACAACTAAATGTGTATCATGTCAAGAGAAGGGTACATACCTTGGAATGGAAGTTCAGAAGGTAAGGTTAGGAGACGCAATGTAGGATAAGTATCATCAGTGCTTCAGAAGCAACACGCATGTCCCTTATAGTTAGGAGACAAGTTTCTTGCCAGAAGAGTATTACTTCACCTCATAACACCAGCATAAACAACATGAGAATTGCCCAAGAGAAGTGAACAAACATGTATTGCTTTCGACCGGCATGTGTATTTGTCTTGTTCAGTAGAGGAAACTGAAAGTAGCCAGAAGCAACATGAACACTGTCCAAAAGATGTGAAATAAAAAAAAAAAATGTATTGCTATTGACCGGCATGTGTATTTGTCTTCTTCGGTAGAGGAAACTGAAAGTAGCCAGAAGCAACATGAACACTGTCCAAAAGATGTGAAATAAAAAAATGTATTGCTATTGACTGTACTCTGTAGATTGGCCATCCAAGTCAATATCAGAGATGAGCTGATCATTAGAAACAAAATTGTTTGGTTCCAGCTGTAAAACATAATGTACTCTTTAGATCGGCCATCCAAGTCAATATCTGAAATGAGCTGATCACTAGAAACAAAATTGTTTGGTTCCATCTGTACAGCATAATTTGAATCAGACAAGACCGAAATCTAATGGAAACTGCCTACAGGGTTACATCAGTAGTAAAAAAACGAGCAATCAACTACAATTTGGACGAGCACGTTTGAACTGGATATCTATAGGCATGTCATTGTCAACCATAACCACCAAAACGCAGAGGAATCAGGTAATTTTGCCTCCATTTCCTTACCTTTGAATGCAGCCAAAGGAGCAGCCGAGCAGGGACAAGGACTCGGACCGATTGACCCGTGCAAGAAGTGCAACGAGTTCGCGGCATTAGTCTACACCTCACTACCTCAGCAGATAAGTTTTTATCCCGTCCTCACATAGCATCCAAAATCCATACTACTCGGCTCTGCAATGCAATTATGCAACTGAATACAGTAGGTTATGAACTCTGCAGGCCAATCGGAATCGATTCAACTCTGATGAAGCTATAACGCTTCCTCCTGCGCCCCATCTGAAGTGTGAGGCGTATGTACACACACCTTGTTGGATCCGGCGTAGCGAGGGAGAAGCCGCCGGTACGGGGCAGTCCATCGAGGCGGAGAGCTACTCTATCGCAGCGGCAGCTACCTCCGCCTGCGGGTTATCGACAAGAAGGCCGGCAGCGTCGCTCGAGCTTCGCCTTCCGTGGCACCAGCGGCGGAACGATCTTGCTCTGACCGCAGCCATGTCCGCGCACGCTGTCGCCGGCGAGGGAGAAGGCGGATCGTCCCCACCCTGAAAGCTTGGCTGTTTGCCGGGGGGTGATTATAGGCCGTTATGAGGGCAAGCAAAGGGCATGCGGCCTCCACGCATTCTGGGCTGGGGTGGATCATGGCCCATGGGTGCTTCGACCGCTATCAATGAGTCGGATCAGTGGGCCCACCAGCCGCCAAGGGCCAGACCACCCCCATTCAACGTTACGTCCGTCTTCCATTAACCTGCGCGGCCTTCGATTGTTGATACATTTTCTATTTTCTAAAGGCCTTTATGATACAATCAATAATTCGATTTATTTTTAATTAGGCCTTGCTCTAGCTTTCTTAGTGGTTATTACTTCCTTAGTAGCTCAACATATGTACTCTTTACCTGCTTAGGCCCTGTTTGGTTGTTAGGGACTAGACTTTTTAAGTTGGGACTAAAAATTTTTAGTCCCTACCTGTTTGGTATAGGGACTAAATTAGGGACTAAAATTCATCATGAGCTATCTAGTTGCTAAAAAAAGGATTTTTATGCCCAGCTGCACTTGCTAGCTAAAAATGGATTTTTACAAAAAGCATCGGCTGCATGCCCTGCTACACTTGCACTGCGCTTGCACAGACTTGCACAAGCAAGCTCTCCCATTCCAATAGTTCAAACGCACACATCAAAAATCATGAACAATTTTTTTAAAAAAAGTTTTGATTCAACGGTAATCAACAGGTCCTAGTAGCAAAAAATGAACAGGGATATTTCAATGTAAACAGACACAACAGGTCCAAGCAACATGTATATTTTCAGTGTAAAGCTGCAACATCTTGGCATCTACTGGCACTGAATAAACACATTGACTGAATGGCCGATTAATCACAATAGATTCCGCCTTTGGTGCAAATGAAGAATCCAACACTCTCTTATCAAAAGAACATGACGAGTTTCTAATAACTTGCTGAGTAAGCTGTTCTAGAAAAACACATGTTGACTACACGGCACAGAACAGGATACACCAATATGCTTTGCATTGGCCTCAAAGATTGTGGGACTGTGGATCAGCGTGCAGTACCTCAAGTTGGATAACAAAATTGACCCTGAATGAAGAAAACAAACCAGAAAGAAAAAAATAGTCTGAGAACAACCAGTTATAATTTCCATAAGATTAACAGCTAGTTGACTAATTCAGCAGCGATCAGCTCAAGTCTAACCTGGACCTTGATAGGGTCCTGGAGCATCAATCACATCTATGCCGCCATTGCAGGTCACCTGTTGTAAGACATGCATTATCAGGAATACAGGTAACCTTCTTATGACAGGAATACAGGTAACCTGGACATGCATTATCCACTGATAAAGAAACATCCCCAACCCATCAACGTTTTTGTACGCATATAATTCCCCATATAGACTCCATGTATACATATTTATTTCCTTTTCTGCATTCATGGATTTCAAGAAGGATGCATATAACCAATCATTTAAACATGAATATTGCTTAGTACAAGGACAAATATGAGATGTCTACAACGATGTGTAATGCCACGGTGATGGACATCTTTGCCTAGAGCCTAGAGGTTCAGTAACAGTCTAATAGAATATTTCTTGCAGAGATATTCAATTCACTTTATTTTTTTATTGCATGCTTCCAGCAGAATATTCAGAGAAATCAGAACATGCAGGCATATGCATGCAGACTTGTAGAGATCAATGGTAGATAGACAGGCCACAATGCCTACTTCTGCTTGTACCTACGAAAGTCTACCACACACACAGAATTACATTGCATCAGGGAGTAAATCCACTTCAGTACAGAAATGAGAAATTCCAATACCTCCTTGAAATCCAGTTCTACGTAAAGGTGTGGAGCCATCCCTTCATCCTTGGAGTGGGAAAAAAACAAGAACCAAAAATGAATCAATCAGTCATGTCAACACGAATTAGATCTTCCCTCTGGGGATAATAATGGAATTAAAGGACTAACTTGCAACTGGAAGAATGTTGTGTCAAAGCCAGCACCAAGAGATAATATTTGTTTCGACTTCTCATTGTCAGTGTTCTTCCCGCAATGAGGAACTGATGCAGAAGCTTCATGAGAACAGACCAACGCGCATAATACCATGCAGTGATTTGGAAAGGACAAGGTTGAAAGTTCCCATATACTTAATACATCACCAGAATAAAGGCAAGATCCAGAAGCAGTACGTACCACGATTGATAATTGGAGCCCTCCTTGTTGGTCGCCTAACAAAAAAACATACATAATCATCCTTCATGTATCCTTTGTTAACACAGGACCTGCACAGCAAGTTAATATGTCATGTTAGTAACAAATGGTGTGGAAAATACCTAGTTTGCAATTAGAATTAGGATGTTGTCAGTTAGAACCATTCCCACATTTTGCATAGTTTGCAGAGCATTTCTAGGGTTTCTATAAGATTGGTTTCATCCTATGACCTAAAGCAATGACTATAGAGGCAAATGAGCCTTGTGTAGTGCTCAAGGCTGACATTTTCGACACTTAAAGGGATGGCTCAAACTCACTATCCGCTAATCATCTACACAAGAGATAGTTCAGTTGACAGCAAATTGCTACCTAGGCATACCTCTTTCTAACCTTTATATTGATTTCTTAGAAAAGTAACAAAATGGAATGTTTCTATGACACTGTATGTCCCCTTGCTGCAAAGAGAGACTGACATGAAAATTGGACTAAACTAGTTCATGTTCCTAGGACGAGACTGCACAACGTGCTACATGCCTGTAAGCTTGGCTCAAGTGCTTTCTAGTTCCTGTAAAATTGGACAAACAAGCGGCCCACAAAACCATCCACCACCCAATTGCAACGGAGGGAAACAAACTGGGCGCACAACGGACACCATCTCATCTCATCTCTGTGGGGAAGACGGGAGAGGAGGAAGGGAAGGGGAGGGATTACAGCTTGCTGGCCGCGGCGTCGTCGTTGGTGGCCTGCACGGCCGCCGGGCTGCTCCGCGTGGCGGCGCTGCTTCCCCCATCTCCTCCTCCTCCTGCTGCTGCTGCTGCTGCGGACGCCTCCATCCGGCTGGGGCGAGGGTCGATCGATCAGGGCGCCGGCGGCCGCACGCACGGACGAGGACGGGGACGGGAACGGGGACGGGGCGGTGGGAGTCTGGAGAGGAGAGCGGCGCCTGGACCGCTGGACGAGCGCCGAGTTCGGGGAGACGAGCGGTGCGGGAGACGAGCCGGTGGGGAAAAAAAGTCCCAAAAAAGACTCTTCCGAGGGTCTTTTTATAATTTTAGTCCATCTGTGCATTTTAGTAAAAAAAAAAAAAAAAAAAAAACCCTCACCTGTTTGGTTGCTTAGGGACTAAAAAGGACTTTTTTTTTTTTAGTCCTAGGAACTAAAAACCAAACAGGGCCTTATGCATTCATAGCACAAGACTTTACTACTCAAGCTGTTTTATATACTCTTCGATTGTTGATACCTAGCATTTTCATTTCCAACATCTCACCAATATTTTTTCTCTAATAAGATAGTACTGGCGATCACTAATACTACGTTTTAGATTATTCATTATTGGAGGAGATCCCTCTAACGTATCACCAAATATCTTCCACTACATGAGAGATGTACTGGTTAGATAAGTTTTTTATACATTTTTTATTTCCCTTTCTCTCCCTGAAGCGGCGTAGAGCATGTCTTCTCCTTTTCCTTCCAAGCCGAGCATGTCTTCATCCATGGCGTGTGTCCCCTGCCGCCACGTCGCCGGATGTCATGGTCTGCTTCTCCTGTCCCTCTTACAGCAACTCTAGCTGACCAAGCAACCGGACCAAGTCCGCCGGATCCACCTCGCACCATGCTCCCCCCCGATCTAGACCTTGACCGCAGGAGTGAAGCTTTTTCCCTCCACCTCCCTCTATGGGCGGATCCGGCCATCTCTGATGAGCGCTACGGTGGAGATATTTGTGATGACAAAAATTAGCAAAAGGGAGTTGTTGGAGCACCGATGAACGCGCTTAGAGCATCTATAGCAGTCCCCAATCCCGCCTGTCTCATCCCCATAAAACTATCATATTGGGGAAAATTTGTCACTTTTTTTTCTGCTCCAAAGAATCCCTCAATTGCTCTCCCTTTTGTTGGTTGCAACCAAAAACATCCAATCTCCTCAAATACAGGGACGGTTGTATCTCCCCCAATATGGTGCGGCCACCTAACTTCATCTCCTCCCCTCCTTGCTTGACAAATACGTCATTCGTTGCTCTCACTTGCTTTTCCCGTGCCGCTTGGAAAAGGGAGAGCAATCTGCAGCGATAGCGTGTGGGTGCGAAAGCATGGCACCTCATCCATGGTCCATGGCTACCCGAACTACCTTGGCCTGCCTCCATCGCAGCATCCACATCTACCACCCCATCACAACCATTACGCCTCAACCTGCTGCATAGATCCGCTAAAAGTGGGACCAACACTCCACCTCGCCACCATTGTTGCCCGACCGAGAGCCCCGCGACGACTAGATGTTGGAAGTAGGACTAGGGCTAGCGCGAGGCCTGTGGCGACTAGAACCTCAAAAGCGATGGCAACCGCAATGACTGGAGGTGGCGCGAGTACGGAAAACATTACTGGAGCTTGTGTGAGGCCTGCGGCTACCGGAGCACCTGAAAACTATTTTTTTGTGGGAGTTGTATTGGGCAACTGTTGAAGATGCTCCCCCAATGTGAAAGGTTTTATGAAGATGGGGAATGAGAAAGGGAAGAGATGCTCTCACGAACTCGTTTTGCTACATCACGCCATGCTGGTCCATTCGGTTGCTAAAATAACTCCTCCATGTAGTTGGAATAATGTTGGTACCAGATGAGCAGAGTGCGCTTAGTTAGGCAACTGAGACTCGGCAATCCATTACACCTATGTAGAGAACCCCTACTAAGAAGTTCTCTCGACATGCAAGTATGTCACCTCAGCAGCCCCCACTAAGCCTAATTCTCTGCGATCTCGTGAAGCCACATCATCACCGGGTCCCATAGCTCACTAAACTTCTCACCACTTGCAGCAATTGGCACCAAAGAAACTGAAGAAACCAAGAGGCAGTATGTGAAACTAGTGTCCACCGAGATTGGCAACGAAGAGGCAGTGGGCTCTAATGTGAAACTGATCTCCACTGAGCTATGAGCAACATGTCGCAGAGCAACATCCTCCATAATTAATGGCTTTTTGTATGGACGCAACACCAGCACTAAGTTGTCAAGTCCCCTATATAACAGATCACGCACGACGCCTTATATTCCACCCACCCATGTTGCAGACCTGTTGTTAGCTTTCTCTCTCCCCCGCATGGCTGCCTCATCCCATAAGCATCACTGATGCGAGGCAACAACACTCTAGGTTTAGATAACAACCCTGCTAATTCCCTTCTCTTAGCCCCTTTACATACCTGCTATGCTCGCCCCTTCTTTGCCATAAGCAGCAGGTGAAGGGGATGGGTGGAGTCCGGCGGCGCCAATGCGGCTTACTAAAGGGTCAGGTGGGGATCAGTGATGCCAGAGAAGCCTATTGTGTCGAAGATCCGCATTGGGAGCTAAGGAGGGGATTGAACCGGCTTTGAATGGAACTGCCTCCGAGTCTCCAATGAGCGACGAGTTAAGATGTGTCGAACTAAAATGCAAGAGGACCTTCAAGCAGGAGAGGTGGGCCTGCAAGTGCAAGTCATAATAGCGGAGTAGCATGTTAATACATTATATGAACTTTAATTGCCAATTTCCTAGCAGCTATTGTGAGATATTATGTTTATGAAACAATCATCTATACTTTTCAATGATCAGTTTTGTTTTCCAAAATTTCACTATCTCTCACTACATGTCATCCTTGCTTCATGATGCAGTACAATGCTACAAAGTTCATATAAATATAGCCCCCTTCATACCCGTAGCAACGCACGGGGAATCATTCTATCATGCTTAATGCATGACTCCCATACTTCAATTTCCCATAATATATATTGTATATACTACAAGTATCACTATCAAACTAACCTTATTAAGTGACATTCCGTAATGCGTTCCATGAACCCAAGTTTGACAGGGCTATTGTGGTGCTCTCTCTCTCACTCAAAATGCCAGAATGTATATTTGCTGTCTATGCACAAGTTTACAAAATTCTAAAAGCTTCCTAGTCAAGCGAAATGCAATCAACACAATCCGTAGTACGCTGAGTTTTTTTTTTTTTTTTCCATTTGTTAATTACGTACTGTAGTGCTTTCCTGCACGAGCTGGCACAAGTAACCACCCTCTCTACTGACCAAGCTCCCCTACAAAATTTACATCGCAGTTTCCGGCGCCGCAAAAGGTCAGAAGTCCACTGGCCACGGCCACCCAAGTCGTCCTCCCAGCAAGGCCGTTGACGAGCCCCTAGCAAAGTCAACCCTCCGCCTCCGTGCCCATGTCAATATATGTGCCACCGCCAGGCCACTGACATGACGGCCCACAGATGACGTGGCAAGCGGCTGTGAGCATGCATGGCCCACTTGCCATCGACTCGTCCGGGTATTTTTCTAGTATACGCCAGAGGCGACGTCTTCGACGAACTTGCAAGTGCTGGCAAGGCTAATCTTAGCGCGGTGTTTACTGAGGCACCGTACCTATATCATGTTCTGGTCGCGGCTTGCATGTGCAATGCAGCAATCCACGCCGCGAACAATGGCACCGGTTGCAGGATCGTCGTCGGGGCTGCTGCTTCTCTGCCTCGCCGCCGTCGCCGGCGTCCTCCAAACTGGCGCACAGCCTGACAGCATTGGTTTCATCAGCATAGACTGCGGGACGACGGCGAGCTACGTGGACGACACCACCAAGCTGTCGTACGTCCCGGACGCCGGCTTCATCGACGGCGACGCGGGCACGAACCACAACATCTCGGCCGAGTACATGACGCCGATGCTCTCGAAGCGCTACCACAACGCGCGCAGCTTCGCCGCCGGCGCCGCCGGCAGCGCGCGCAACTGCTACACGCTCCGCTCCATCGTGGCGGGGCTCAAGTACCTCCTCCGCGCCACCTTCATGTACGGCAACTACGACGGGCTGAGCCGGCCGCCCGTCTTCGACCTCCACGTCGGCGTCAACTACTGGACGACGGTCAACATCACGGCCGCCGACACGCCCGTGATCGTCGAGGCCATCGTGGTGATGCCGGACACCTCCGTGCAGGTGTGCCTGGTGGACACCGGCTCCGGGGCGCCCTTCATCTCCGGGCTGGACCTGCGCCCCCTCAAGAGCTCGCTCTACCCGCAGGCGAACGCGACGCAGGGCCTGGTCCTCGTCGCCAGGATGAACTTGGGGCCCACCGACCTCACGCCGCAGGAGCTCGTCAGGTACCCCGACGACCCACACGACAGGATGTGGATACCTTGGGTGGACACGGCCACCTGGAGCTCCGTGTCGACGACGCTGAGGGTGCAGAACATCGACAACGACAGTTTCGAGCCGCCGTCCAAGGTGATGCAGACGGCGGTCACGCCGCGCAACGGCTCCAAGACCATCGACTTCTTCTGGGACTCGGATCCGCGGCCCAATGATCCGACGCCGGGGTACATTGGCATCTTGCACTTCTCCGAGCTGCAGCTGCTGCCCGCCGGCGCCGCGCGCCAGTTCTACATCAACCTCAACGGCAACCCGTGGTACCCCAAGGCCTTCACGCCGGAGTACCTCTACAGCGACGCCATCTTCAACACCAACCCCTACAGGGGGCTCGCCCGGTACAACATCTCCCTCAACGCCACCGCTAACTCGACGCTGCCGCCGATCATCAACGCCGTCGAGGTGTTCTCTGTCATCTCCACCACCAACGTCGCTACCGACTCCCAGGACGGTACGAGTGGACTGACATGTTGATAGAGTAGGATTTTTTCTATTGAAACGAAATAGAGTAGGATGTTGCTGAAAGCTTGGCTTTTGTACAGTATCTGCCATCACGGCGATCAAGGCCAAGTATCATGTGCAGAAGAACTGGATGGGAGACCCGTGCGTTCCCAAGACTCTTGCGTGGGATGGGTTGACGTGCAGCTATGCCATTTCAAGCCCTCCAAGAATCACTGGCTTGTAAGCACTGACGACTACTCAGATTAATTTGTACAGAGCTTGCCGTGTTTTTTTTTCTTTTCTTTTTTTTTTTTTTTTTTTTGAAAGAAAGAGCTTGCTGTGTTTGAACTGAGCCATACCGTGTGTTCTTCTTCAGGAACCTATCCTTCTGCGGTCTTAGCGGCGACATATCATCTTCTTTCGCAAACCTGAAAGCCGTCCAGAACGTGTAAGTACAGATCTCTTTTTAACCTCGCATTGGATATTTGAAAGAAATTATGATGATGAGCAGGTGAGGTTAGTGACATATCTTCTTGTTCCACGCTCTTGCAGGGATCTGTCACACAACAACTTGACAGGCCCAATTCCTGATTCCCTCTCTCAACTATCTTCACTGACACTTCTGTGAGTCCGCTAATTAATTAACTTGTGAATTCTTTACCGTTCTGACACTCAAATGATACTGTCTTTGGTACGTTTCAGAGATTTGACCAGCAACCAGCTGAATGGAACAATTCCCTCTGGACTTCTCAAAAGGATTCAAGATGGCTCCTTAAATCTAAAGTTGCTTTCCTTATCCTCCAATATATATGGTTTTTTTCCATCCAAGAAATTTCCTGCTTGACATTTTCGTGGTTTTTTTTAATAAATCATTTTGTCATCTTTCTGTAGATACGGAAGCAATCCAAGCCTTTGCTCCAATGGCAACTTGTGTCAGACGACGAAAGGGAAGAGCAAGCTAGCCATCTACATTGCCATTCCTGTAGTTCTGGTGGTTGTGGTATTAGTATCAGTAGTACTGCTACTCTGCTTCATCCTGAAACAAAAAAGAAGAACGCCGTGAAGCCTCAGAACGAGCCGGCACTGAGCCCTGCGCCACCAGGCTCGCTGCAGCTTGAGAACCGCCGGTTCACGTACAAGGAGCTGGAGGTGATCACGAACAACTTCCAGCGCGTGCTCGGCAAAGGAGGCTTCGGCTCGGTCTACGATGGGAGCGACGTGTACAGCTTCGGCGTGGTGCTGCTTGAGCTCATCACGGGGCGGCCGGCCGTCCTGCGCGACCCGGAGCCGACGAGCGTCATCCAGTGGGCGCGACAGCGGCTGGCCCGGGGCAACATCGAGGGCGTCGTGGACCCGCGCATGCGCGGCGACCACGACGTCAACGGCGTGTGGAAGGCCGCCGATGTCGCGCTCAAGCGCACCGCGCAGTCCTCGGCGCAACGGCCCACCATGACCGACGTCGTGGCGCAGCTCCAGGAATGCCTCCAGCTCGAGGAGGCTCGCGCCGGAGACGTGAGCGGCGGCTACTACACCGGCGGGAGCAGCAGCAGCGGGCTCTACTCCGGCGAGGGTGGCCATTCCACTGACGTGAGCGAGACCAGCACCGGGTTTGAGGTGGTGCACAATTTTGGGAGGGTGCTCACAATGCCAACGGGCCCTGCCGCACGGTAGAGGCTCCGTTGCTTTGCCCGTCTCCTTGTCCAAGGCGTTGTCTTGCATTTGAGTTTTTTTTTTTTCTTTCACGAAATCATCGAGAGCTTTTTAAGGACTTCGTCAAGTATAAGCATGTGTGTACAAATGTTCAGACATTTGAATTTTTGTTCAGTTCACTGATTTTTTTTTCTTCGGCATCCATGTACAATGTAAGATAAGACCCTCAGGGTGTAATCGCTCAGCATAACTCGCCGGAGAAGCGGTTGGTCGAAACATCGACCACAACTAACCATTCAACTTGGTCGAAACGACCCAACTAAAGCAACTCAACCATAACTAATAACAACTCGGATGAGAAAACATAAACAAGACGCTCCGCTCGGTTGGATTGGGTCATCAACACGAGCCTCCATCGCAGCACCATTCAAACCACTGATACTAGCTACTCTGTGCGGGGACCTCGCCACACCCACCGCCTCACACTCTACTAATCCACTACCCAGGACTCAAATATTTGAAACTGCTCTAAGAGCACCACTTCCGCCCAGTCGGCAATGAGATCATCACCACCATGCGCACCAACTCTAGGCCTCTAGCACCCTTGGGCCATCTGCACCTTGCCACCAACACATGGACCATGCACACCTTTGCCACTGCACGCGGACCAACCAGGCCACCAACACTGCCACAGGCTGAGACGAGTCTCTATGAGCGACGCCTTCAAGGAGGATGCGACACCAATGGTGCCGCCGTCGCTCGTCCAATAACTGGACCGGGTTTTCACCCCAACACTCCATGCATAAGGCCCCGGGGTTCCATAGTGGTGTCGCCAATGAGAAGAACGACGCCCCAAGGGCGCCGCCACCATTATCACCAACATGAATGTCGGTGAAGGCTTTCGCTTGGATCCACACTGCACCTAATGCACCACTCTCAGACAAGCAGCAGCCGTTCCCGCCATCTCCGCAACTCCTCGACGATGAAATGGCTTGGTACGTCCCACCATGCCGCCACGGCACCGCGAGAACATACCAGCCCCCGGGAGCACCCCAACACAAGCCACCCAGCCCCACCACCGAGGCGGCGCCGGATCAACACAGACGCCGAGGAGAAGGAAGGGGAGCACCACCATCTCACCTATGTCCCTGTTGTCCTCACACAGATGTTCGTCGGCATTGTTTTCCCGACCACCATGGCCGAGAGGTGCTAGCTAAGAGGCGCCCCCACACCGGGCCTCCCACGGAAGAGAAGAGCCACGACAAAGGTGATGCACGCAGCTCCTCCCTAGTGCGCCGTGCTGAGGCAGAGAACACATTGTGATGGGGAAGTCCACCGGGCATCAATGTGACCTTCCTCGCGGATAGTTGAAACAAAGCCCGACGAGAAGTCGGCACCGCCGCCGCTGATGAGGGTGACGTGGGGCATGGCGGGCGCCCACGCCGCCCGGCTCTCAACAAGAGTGAAGCCATCTGCGTCAATAGGCGCGGCCACGCTGGGATGCGGTGTCGAGGGAGTTGTCCCGAAGGACCGGCATGCGGGTGCGCCGGAGATGCGCCAACTCGCGGGCAGATGTTGCCTCGCTGGGACTCTTGCCTCGGGCCACAAGCCAAGGCGGCGCGACATAGACACGCGCGCAGAACCCCTCCGGCGCTTGGTGGGCTCTCTCCATGTCAGCGACACAATGATCCGCACTCAATGCCCCAGCCCGCCATTGTAGTTTTTCTCATGCGTTGTTGTTGCCGACGATCGCTACAGCGTGCCGTCCTCCATCAGCACCCTCGACGAAGAGGCAATGACGGACCCAGAAAAAATTATAGGTGGGATGAACTTCAAGGGGGACATGAACCAAAAAGTCACCCTGTTCAAAACGCACCGCATTCATATGTTACAACTACACAAATTATGGCAAAAAAACTACAGTCACACATTATGTCAAAAAGTATACGAGAAACACTAGATGTTACCTCAAATTTGAAGAATAAACTAGTACTATTTTTTTATCAGTTGATCTATATATATTGCAAAATACAAATACTAAGAATGGAAGAACCTGTAGATTGATGAATATGAATTAGCATCTAATCTAGTAAAGATAAAATGATGTGGACAGGAACGAAAATGGGCCGGGCCGGGTGGGGAATTGGCGAATTGGTGAGCAAATTGGGCCCTTGTTGGGCTAAACTACACTTTACAAAAGGCCTAGTGTCCAGCAGCACTCGGTCTTCCTCATCGCCGCCGTCCAGGTCGGCTTCCATGGCGTTGGCACCTCGCTTTCGCTTCCTCGGCAGAGTCCGGAGACAAGGAAGGAGAGCGGATCCAGGGGGTCTGAGGCTATGTTGCCGGTAGGTGGGGCGGCGGCCCCACCCCGTCGCTAGGGTAGGTTTGTTGTTGCGAAGAGGGCAGTAGCAGCACCGGCGACGGGTATGCATCGTGGACCGGGATAGCGCGACACAAGGCGTGGAGGTAGCGCACCTCTCCCTCCTTCTCATCAAAATGCACTTATTTTAGGACAGAGGGAGTATTCTCAAAATCTAGCATTCTCATCTTATTCTTATTTTACCTGATTAATCTTATGGCAATCGAGTCTTCTCTTTTAGATTATAGGAAAGATAGACACAAACTGTGTTTCGAAATTCCTATTCCTGTCCTGGCATGTCGTTTTTGTGTAAGCCGAGCGTACGAGTACGAGGCACGAGCGCTTTCGATGATTCTGTCGCGCCCGCCATTCCCTGTTGCACAAGGAACTTTTCGATAGCGACACGACGCCGGGAATTGACCCACTTGCCGGCTTGTACGCAGGCGCAGCGTGGCGGCGACGCGGCATACGGTTTGCTTGGCCTCATGTGTCATGTGGCTGAGTGGCTACGTGGGCGGTGCCTACGACGGACCCGCAACAAGATTGGGCGCAACATCCCTTGAGCTAAAAATTCCGTGACTCGGACGGGGGCAGCTACTATGGGCGGATGCTATTGGAATCTGATCCCGTGATTCGGACGAGTACACGCACCACCAGCATCAGCCTCCCGATCCACCGCCGGCCCATTGCCTCAGCACGCGCCGAACCGCTTGTTTGGCTGTGGCGGACCCAGCTTTTTGAGCGTTGGGTGGTCGCCCTAAAAAATTTCTTATGCAATTCGGTAAAACCATATCATAATTCGGTAAATCATATTATAATTCGGTAAACAACGTCAAATCTTAATATAAATTGTTCAAATTGAATACAAATACTGCGAAAAATATCAATATGAGAGACTTACAATATTACTCTTTATCCACCGCTTTCTCAATGACATGAATGTTTCTATTATATCATCTTCATTAACTAGGAAATCAAGAAGAGATAGTGGACCAGTGAATTACCCACAATGGCGATCTGATCTTGACCGATTCCCGCGTTATTTGCAAGCTGCTGCAACAATAAACGCTTGAACACAACCTGACTTTGCATCAATCAAAGATGCCGTGTTTGTTTGTTTGCAAGCTGATGACAAAAACAGTCATCAATCAGGACTGGCAACATACACAAGAAAACAGGACTGCCAACGAACTTAACTGACTGTTAATGACTTAATGTGGATTCCATATTACCTGACTGTTAACGAACAGGGACAAGCGATCTATCCCCTGCGGAACTGCCTGCCAACGATCTGATCGTGAGCGATGGCCGGCCGATGGCGGCGCGCGCGACTGCACGAGCCAACAAAACGCGATGCTGATCGTGAGCGTGCCTTCCCAACTTCTGACGATTGAACTGCCTCCCTGAAGGATTTTTTTCAAAATTTAGCCCTTTTTTCAAAACAATTTTCAAATCTATCCCTACTTTGAAACAATTTACGCTGGTATCCTTTTTGTCGCGCCAAACGTATAGGCGCGATATTTACACACACGCCGCGCCTATGCATGTGGCGCGACGTCTCCCACCGGCGGCGTTGACCCGTCTTTGGGCGTGGCCGATGGTGGGTCCCACAGGGTCGCGCCTACGCATGCGGCGCGACATGCACATCGCGCCGATGCGCCGGGCGCGACGGGCCCGTTAGGGTTTCGGTTTGGGCTTCTTGAAACCGTGTGGGGTCCAGCAGGTCGCGCCAACCGTCCCGGGCGCGACGTGTTGATATAAATGCATCCACCAGCTTTTTCTCTCCCTCTCTTCTCCCACTTTCTCCATTCACTGTGTCGAGAGCAGGGGACCCGAGAGCAGGAGGTCAGTGGTCCATTTGGAATGTTCTCTTCCCCTTTTGTCTTCCTCTCAATGATTTCCATTTGTTTTGTATTCTAAAGTGTGTTTATGCTTGTGTTATGCTAATTGGTCCTCATCTGTGGTTGAATTTCTTTGTTATTCTTCTTTTGCTTAGTTGTAATTGTGCTCTCAAACCCCAAACCCTAACTAATTTCATTGTTCATGGTAAATTGAAAATTTTGTTTGTGATGTTTATTTATTCTTGTGCTATACAATTTTGCAATTAGATGTGGTAAAATTTATTTGTTAGCAATGACATGCTTAGATGTAATTGTCCTCTGTAATCCCAAACCCTAATTCAACTCTTTGTTCATGGCAAATTGGAAATCATGTTTGCTACTACGTAGATTACTTCATTGTGAAAAGAAGGCATTTACATGTTTTTGGTCCATGGATGTGGGTAATTGTGTTTAATGTTTCTTTTTGCACCCATTTTGCTAGGTGTCATGTAATTCAAATAATTTGTTAATAATATTGTTACCCAACCGTGCTTTGTTGTTTGTGTTTGCACATATCTTTCGCACAAAGGTGATACTGTTTTCTTTTTGCTAGCTTCCATGGACTTCGTGCACCATCCGGAGGACCATGATGGGGAGGGTCCATTCCCGTCACCTGTGCCGACGCCGCTTTGTCACTGTCGGTGGCCGGCCAAAGTGAAGCAGTCCAGGCATCCAAAGTCCGCCGGCCGTGCTTTTTTCTGTTGCCCGCTACGGCGTGGTCCTCTGACTGGCGGATGGGCAGAAGGATGCAATTTTTATCAGTGGATCGACGGTCAAGAACGGGTGGATCATTCCATCTTGTTGTTTCCATATGACCCTTGGAAGACCGTTAAGTTTGAACAGTTTGAACGGTGGGTGCCTCCGCCTCCGAACCC
Organism: Hyparrhenia diplandra; assembly: GCA_015847255.1. Lineage (NCBI taxonomy): Eukaryota > Viridiplantae > Streptophyta > Magnoliopsida > Poales > Poaceae > Hyparrhenia > Hyparrhenia diplandra. Next base: position 233,948 of record JADLZK010005091.1, on the reverse strand, counting down.
ACCTGAGATGACCGAAGCGGAGAAGGTTGACGCTGCACAGCACCGTCTACAGAATCCTCCTACATGCCATTGTGGGGAGAAGGCGTTCCTCCAACTTCCGAGCCGACCAGATTTGTTCACTCCTTTCTATCGTTGTGGTCAGCGCGATTTGGTAACTGGTTTTCCAGCTTGTGACTTTGAGGAGTATGATTATGGACCAAAACCTGCATGGCCTAACGAGAGGTTGCAAGAGGAGTATTCCAATGGACGCATGCCATGGCCATGCCTTGCCCTTCCGGATAAGAAGTGCAAGTGCGGCATCAAGGCCCGTGAAGGAGTTGTTCCCTCTGAGTTAGGGATTGGTTACTACTGTGGCAATGCTTATGGTGGCCCAAATAAGTTCTTTGTGAGTATAACGAACTTGTGCCTTGCATGCCTATTTTATCTAACTTTGGCAATGCATAACTATGGTTATTGTTATTTATGTTTCACTCAGGCTGGGAAGACTTGTGATTGGGAGGATTTCCCAGGGCGCGGTGAGGCTATGGCCAATTTGTTTTCTCCCAAGTTCAATTCCCCCTTGGAGAGGAAAAGGATGATTGTGAGGAGGCAAAAGCTGAAGAGAGAAGTGAGGCTAAAGGGCGGTGTTGCAACCCATGAGGGTAACACCTGGACGAAGCTCGGTAGAGACTACTGTAAAGCTAAAGGAAAGGACATTAGTCCTTACCAGCTCCAGTTTTTGGGCGACGAGCTCCTTCAGTACTGGCGGGAAAACAAGGAACACTACGACCGCCTCGAAGCGGAGGAAAGGAGGGAGCATCGTGAGGTTATGGAGCGGGTTCTCGAACATGAAGCTCAACGTCGACGGGCTATGATATGCGAGCTTTGTGAGCATTTGTTGTTCTTTGAAAACTTGTTTTCACATTTCGCTACTTATTAAGGTCGTTGTAATGTTGACATGTTTGTTTCTCATAGTTTCTTCGCCACCACAAGAGGACGAGGGAAAGGAGGACGATGGCAAAGACGTGCACGATCGGGACAAGGGTAACGAGGGGCGAGGCCAAGGGCGTGGGCGACCGGACAAGGAGAACGCCCATGAGGATGTTTGGAATGACTCCCACTACGATGATTGGAATCGGACTATCCGGGAGGACGATCATGATTTTAGGCGGCCTTGACTTAGCTATGTGGAAGGCATTAGTGGCCCACTTTAGTTCGAACCACGACTTAGCAAAGCTTTTGTTCGAACCACCAAGTGTATGATGCATGGACCCCTAGAATTGTGGGTGACCCACTTTTGTAACTAATTGTAGTGACTGTTCTCTATGCTTTGAACAATTGTGATGCATGCGGAAGTAATGTCTAGGTGTTGCCATTTCAATCTACGTACATCGTTGTGTTCATTATACTCAACCACGAACAACACTTGCTACTTCAAGGAGAATAAAAGACCAACACCGTACATAATTATTGATACATGACATGGTTCAATACAACAACAAGAGATGCAAGGTTCAATACAACATATCTTCGTCGGGCATGGTTCAATTCAACAACAAGAGATACTCCTACTAGAGAGCATAGTTTCGTACATGGTTCATTACAAATAGAGTAGACATTTTTCCATACATATGGCAACAAATGAACGTTGCACTTCACAAATCCTCGTCCGTGCCCCAATCCTCCGGATATTCGTCGTCCGTGCCCCAATCCTCCGTATCTTCGTTGGGCGTGTCCCAGTCCTCTGGATATTCGTAGCACGGAGTCGCATAAAGAGCTGAAATGTAGCCATCATATGGTAAGGATTCGTCCTCGTGTCTGCGAATCCTCCGTTGCATATTCGTCGCTTGGGCTAGTAGAAGACCCTAAAACATAGGCATCACACTCTTTGTTGTACTTTGCGTCAACCTCATCTGCTAGCTTCGAAGCCTCCTCCCGAATTGGTCCTTCTTTGCCCTCCCGCAAATGTGCCAAGTCCGCACAATGTCCTCCCCGCACGGGATGCACAACAGGGAACAAAGTCGAGGGCATGTAGTATCCGATTGAAGACGGTTTTAACATCTTCACACCGGCGGCCGCCGCTCTGCAGCGGTGTCCGCCGGGCCTCTTGTGGCACCGTTGGAGCATTGTCGGCCCTGTTCGGTCACTTTGTGGGTCCTCGCCGGCGTCCTTCTTGTCGTGCTTTCAAGTCAGCCTCGGCTAAGGCAATGAGCTCATCCAACCGTGAGGTGTCGTCGTCACCCTCATCATTTTCACTCTGCATCCGAGCCTTGGCCCACTCGGCCTTGGCACGGCGCGCATGCTCCAGGCTTCCTCTCTCTCTCTTCCCTCTGAACTTGAGCTCTCCTCCTTTCCTCTTCCTCCCTGCAGGCGCCTTCCGAGCCGCCGCTTGCTTCATATCCTCCTCGGACCTCCTTTGAAACCATGCGATCCACTCCTTGTGCCCTTCCAAGAATTTCTTGTGTTCCTCACTGACCTCAAGGTCGATCCACCGCACAAAATCACAGAGTGGAGGTGGGTTCGAAAACAAACAATTGTCGTGAAGCTAATACATACTCATCAAACAAAGGAACCAAAACGAATATACGCACCATGAAATCTGGCGTTGTTTGGGCCGGCTCCCATTGATAATTGGGACACATCCAATACTTGCGCATGTAGGTTTTCTCATCATCTTCATCCCATTCAACTTTGCATGGATCACCACACCAACACTTGGGCACCGGTACACCCGGCGGGAGAGGCTTATGGACATAGGGATCCGGCAGCCTCAAGTAAGGATTGAAGGCCTTGTTTTTTCCACGCCTCGGCATGCCACAAGTGTAGCTACTGAAACAATCGAACATTGAAAGGAGCGACTAATTATTTGTAATGATAATTTGCATTCGTAAGAGAGCACCATTGTATTTTGTTACAAATCACACCAACCTCTTTTGTTATGGTAATTTGCATTTATAAGAAATTCAAACCATTGTCATTTACCACGTGCCTTACTAATTAACAATATGACCACAACCAAATATACTAATGGAGATACTAATTAACATTAATCCACGTGCCATACACAATATACTATGAATCAAAAGAAGGAAAACAAATCGAAATGACTTAAATAATCCACAACGAGGAGGTGGCTTCGGGGCTTGGAGCAACCTTGAAGAGTTGGGTGTGGGTTTAGGGTTTGGGGGGAGAAGGATGGGGCTTGGGCCGGTGTGGGTGGAGGAGGAGGGGGCTTGGGGGGTGGGGGTAGTGGGGGAGGGAGGAGGAGGGGTTTGGGGGCTTTGGAGGGGGTTGGGGGTGGATGGAGACCCTCCCACGGGTTTGGTGGCGGCCCTACGAAAAGAAAGAGGAAGAGGAGGGAGAAGAATGAGCGCGAGGAAGAAGAAGTCGCTGTTTTAACGGCATCGCGCCGGAGAAGCCGACGCGACCATACCGCCGTGCCAACGCATCGGCGCGACGTTGATGTGTCGCCCTATCGTTGGTTCCAAAACCGCCCGACCTCGCGCCAAAGATTTTGGCGCGGTCCGTCAGCGCCCGCGCAGGCCCTAGGTTGCGCCGCCGGGAGGGGCTATTTGCCACGCCGCTACCGGGCGTTGTGGCGCGCGACCGCCGCGCGGGATGGTTAGGCGCGACGTGCTGAAACATGGGGCCCGTATTGTCGACGCTGTCGCGCCCGGTGGTTTGGCGCGGACCGTCGCGCGCCAAAGAGGCCCGAACATACGCATCGCCGCCCGGAGGCTGCCTCTTTGCCACGCCGCGCCGGATGGTTAGGGCGCGACGCGTCGCGCCAAAATGTCCGGCGGGGCGGGGCGACACGTGGCGCTTATAGGTGCCGACACGGGTGGCGCCGCGCTTTACATATTAGGCGCGGCGTCTTCGTGCATATGACTATCGCGCCCTAGTCTTTTTGGCGCGAGGTCGATATGTTTTCAATTTTTGGATTACCTGTTTTTCGGCATATACAAATACATATAATTGCACATATTGACGTAAATGCGAGAAAACACATCATTGAGACCAAGGCACATACATAATACTTGACATAGTTGTTACACAAATAATCCATTGTTCACACACATACTTCTTCAACAAGTGGCGCATAGTTGACACACAAATTTCATCCTAAGTTTCGACAAGCATCACCCTTTTCTGACAGAGTTCAACCAAGTTTGATGACCACAACTCACATAGTCGATACATTCATAAACAACGAGAAACATCCAGCCATCCGCACTCCAAATAGCAAAGCACGGACTCCACAGAAAGGTCTTCAGGATTCCTGCATGCATGTGGATTGTAAGGTCATGAGTGTTGTATTCTAAGTTGTCAATTCCCCAACGTTGGTTCTTATTTGCCAAATACTGACCTTCTCACGGCGGGGAAAACGTTTGAGGCCGACGACGTTGACGACCAGGCTGTGTTGCTAGTACATTTGGCGTCCTCACATCGGAGCGGTCTTTACCTTTGCGCTTTCCCTGCCCACGTCGCCCTTTAGGTGAGCTTTGAGATCCACCCTACAAAACTCAAAATTTTAGATATGTTCCAAGTGTTTATACACGGTGAGAACTAGTTCAACAGCTTAGAAGATGAACCTGTGTTTGGCTCACGCGAGGAGCATCATACAGTTCCGAAGAACCAATGACCTCCCGCTCAAAGTCCGGATCCTCGCCGCCGTCGTCCGTGTCATCACCACTTCCTTGTTCACTTGTTTCTGAGGGGTCCATGGTAATCGATTTTCCCCGGTACTCCGTCTTGCACCGGAGGCCTCTGTTGTCTCTTGCACCGGCTGTTCCTCACTTTCGCTCTCTCTGCCGGGAGGCCTCTCCTCGCATTGCAAAGGCACTTCGTCGTCATCACCTCTAAAGCAGCTCAACTTGCGACCGAGGCGGCGGCAGAATTTCTTCACTTTCTACATCCAGCTTATTTGGCGAGTTAGAACTTGAGAAACAAACACATGCAAGTAACTGTAATGTATTGAGTCAAAGCGTCATACCTCCGCAAATTCTACAAGCTCACTTCCTTCTTGGCCCCAACGCACCCTATGTATGCTCCAGCCTCATTTGAAAGGTGGGCTAGCTGCGTGGTCTATGTACGGAGCATGGTTAAACCTTGATTGCGAATGAAAGGTTCAAGCAAATGAGCATCAATGCTTACCGCGTAGTTAACGAGAGGGGCTCTCTCTGCCACCGGCCTTCCCCTCGGTTACCTTGTCATAGGGGTCTTCCCCGGTCTTTCTCTCCATAGAAGACTGGAGTCACGGAGACAGCTCATGGAGACGCACTCTAGTCACCCGGTGCGGTACAGCAGTGCGCATGGAACTCTCTCGGCCACCGAACGAGGCCCACTGTCAGGCCACACTCTCTCTGCGTTCATCCACTGCTGCACATGTTCCGCATGGATGGTGAGCCACCATTGCCGCCACCAAACCTTTTCGCCTCGAAACACCAAGCATCGATTGTTAGTTTTGAGTACACAATTTAAAAATACGGGGGTAGAGGGAACTAAAATGTGAACGGACTTACTCGTGCAAAGCGTCCCGAGGTCGTATCCGAGGATAGGGGTAATCCCGCTTCCTCCCGAATCGCTTCATGACCCTCCTCGGAAGGTGGTGCTCCATAACAAAAACATGATCATGGGGGCAAAGCTTCTCCAAAAAGCAACTTGTCATCATCATTCCGGGGACATTCAAGTCATGTCCATGGTCACGCTTTATATGGAGTCCACTCCACCTGAAAATTGAGACATTTAGACAAGTCCAACAACTTTTTAAAGTAGATAATAATATGTATAACAACATGACTCACCCGACCGTAGGTCAACAAGTCCAGTCGTTGGAGTACCTCCCGTACCTCATCGTCGACTCGCCCTTGACCATCTTGTTGTTGTGCCACAAATACAAAGAATGGGGCCCGATACTCGTTATATTGCCATGCCTGAAAAAACAAAAGACACGTATAAGAACATGAATATTACATAGGCCAACTAAGATGAGAACATGAATTTTTAGGGGGCTATGAGTTACGTCACAGGAACCTCCCTCCCAGTAGTCCCTTCCGGTGGGTATGCGCTCCCAAATCCGGATCTGGAGGAGGTACACGCAGCCACCCACGTTCGAGCTCTTTTTCGCCCTCCTACAGGCCTCACACAGCTGGCGATACAGCCATGCGAGCGTGGCAGAGCCCCAGCTGTAACGGACGATGTCCTCCCAATTCTGTTGTAAGATTGGGAGAAACATCCAGGACAAGGTGTTCCCAGAAGAGTCGGGTAGCAGGAAAAGACCGATAAGGTGCCACAACCACACCTTAGCAAACCTCTCGACCACTTCCTGTGGGGCGTTGCGGGGCAAGTGTTGAAGTGCCCTTCACCCAATTGGAGGACACACCTGAAGTCTTGTGCTCCTTCTTTCCCTCTAGAGGTGCGTCCGGGTAATGCCCGGTGAACTGGAACACCAACTCCTTCCAGTTCGCTGTGTCGATGGCACCTGACACAGGTAGACCGTGGACCTTTAGGTCCAAGATGTAGCTCACATCTTCGAGGGTGACCGTCATCTCTCCACACGGCAGGTGAAAGGAATGGGTCTCCTGGGCGCCATCCGTCGACGAAGGCGTCACCGCCCCGTCCATCTCCGAGAGTCCCGCCACAATGGCTCGAGCAAGGCCCGGGAAGCCCGCTCTAGCCAGGTAAGGGGCGTGCCGCTAAATCCCAACGGAGTGGCTTGTGAGCTCGGGGACGCAAATGGCTTGAGTTCCCCTGAAACAAATGAAGGAATGAAAGGATTACATATGATAAACGAAGTCCATAATATTAATTTTGAAAAAATAAACATGGGAACTACTTGCCTTGCCCAAGTCCACCGCCAAGTGCGATCGGTGGTCCTTTTCATAGCAAAGGCCTCTGGCTCGACCCAATCCGGCGCGCTCCATCTCCATCCCGAAAAAGCCGAAAACACTTGATTAGAAATAAGACATGAATTATAGCAATTAAAACAAAAATGCATTACGTAATTATTACAACAAGACGTGAAAAAAATCATTACAACATGGTTTAACAAACAAAACCTATGTACCTGAACACTATCGTGAGTGGTTGCGGTGTGACCGGGTCCCGTGGCATTTAGAGCACGGACCGGGGCCATGGCCTCATCAAAGTCTCCATAGCCATACATATCGAGACCATAGCCATTGGAATCATACACATCGGGGCCATCGGCATTGCAATCGTCCATAATTCCTTTTAGGCGTTTTCTCTTCCTTCTTCCGACCTTTTGCTTTTCTTGATCCGGGTCGGGTACATAATCCAAACCATTGTATGGAGGCCACTTAGAAGGATCTAGGTACGACTCGAAGCTGGATTCCCACACTTTTAGGGTGTTTGATTTGAGATAGAATGTTGACATGAGAAACGGATCTTCATGGTCCAAACCCTCATCTTACAAGCGGTGATGACGTGTGAGCAAGTGTTGGTATTTATTAACTTACAGAGAAATAGATCCGCAAGCGCACGGATATCCAGTGAGCATTTCACCCGGGGAGGGTTTTAAATATCGAATCCACGAGGAAGATAAGATTAACAATTCATTTGATTAAGGACAGTGATAGAAGACTAATGAGATTCGGTGGTTTAGCATTTACTTAAACAGGGTGAGCCAATAAAAGATAATAGTGATAAGGTATATAAGACAGGTGAGGTGCACGTGGTGAACAATAGGATAAGATTAATTCCTAGTTAGATTAGGATTGGATTTATGACAGACGGGACAGTTCTTATGTAGCATACAAAGAATTTACGAAGTGGAAATAAACAGGCATAGCATAAGATCATTTATAAATCAAAACCATAAATAAAAATGTGTACCCCGAAGATTACTTAAGAAAATCAAGAACGAAACAAGATCATCCCAAGAATCATTATCGACTAGTCTTATACACGGGGAGGATTGCAAAGGACTCAATAGTGCTGTCACCACTACGATCTACCACACGACCCGGCATATAAGGTGAATCCGCAAATAAATTATATCTAAGCACCATGCCTACATACTCTCTATTACCTAGCATACAGCTGTAATATACTAGGAGCTCTACGAATAAGTACTTCGAATTACCATGAATAATGACTATATCAAATATGCTATGACTAGAATAAAGTGTAAGTAAACTAATTGTATGCATAATAATTAAATAGCACGAAGGTGTATGAAAACAATAATTATATTGATCCATAGTGTAACTTATCGATCCAACCCGAGCATACACTCTCTCTTCTCTAAACCTGACTTTCTATCTAATCTAGGCTCAAAGAGCTATGAATTAGCTATCCTATCTCGTGGTGTCTCCTCTTCTTGTTCCTGTCTTGGCTCTTCCTTGATCTACTTCTTATTGAACGTGAAGCTTTAGATCAACTTGGACTTGTCTTGGCTTGAGGGGTCTTGGGCTGTTTATATATCGGTCTTCCTCTGTCTCTTCTACTTCAACAGGCGATGTGGTATTAACCTTGAATAAATCCCGCACTTCTTCTGTCGCCCTCGGATCAAACCGACTCAAATCAACTGGTTTAGATCGAGTCTTGGAGGCGGTTGAGGAACATTCCAGAAGCGGAGCTGAGACGGCGGCCTGGGGGGGCCGATCGGCCCCATTATTGGGCCGATCGGCCCAGGGGGGCCTCCCCTCTGGGTCCCGTCGTGCGTCGCGTGTTCTGGAGTCTTCTAGATGATGTATTTCTTGGTTCCGAAGTTAGTTCACGTCGGGAGAGATCCGTAGCCTTTCGGATTCATTTTGGAGTTGGATTGCATTGCGTTACGTCGGTCGTATGCCACGTCATTTCTGCTGATTTTCTGTTAAGTCCCTGCAAATCACAACTTTACCAAAACTCATGGAATTCATTAGTAGAAAACCCTAATAAGGTTATCTAATTTTATTTTAGTTCTTTTCCATGAATGGTTGATGCAAAAAAAATATGAGTTAGTGAGCATCAACAAACTCCCCCAAGCTTACCTCTTGCTAGTCCCTAGCAAGGCCCTGTGTGTGTTATCAAAGTAAATCTCAACCAAGGTAGGATGAAGAATTTAGAATCATAAACTTGCTTATATTTACTTGAGAGCATGGAGTTTTTATCATCATGAATCTTGGACTATTGAAAGATAGAACAATTAAGTCAAACACCATGTCTCAAGTTCGTGGTTTCACTATAACTCTGGAGTTTTACAAAAGATTATAAAGTGAAAGCACAGAGTATTCCTGTATGACAACAATTAATAGTAAACATTTAAATTCTTAGCCCTTTTTTCTTTGCTTCTTTTGTTTCTCAAAAATATATCTCTCCTTATAGTAATAAATTTTTAGAGAACCTTGGGTTACATGACAACTTAATTGGAGAGGTGAGCTCTTCTCACTCGTATTGACTTTTGTCACATTCTTCTCTCTCCTTTTCTTTTCTGAGATGTGAGCTCTACTCGCTCTGAACATTTGTTCATTTTTCATCTCTTTTATTAGGGAGGTAGGCTCTTCTCGCCTAGTAGAACACTTGTTCATTTCTCTCCCTCTTTCTCATCTCACTTTTCTCTCATATATATATATTTTTCTTTTTATTTTATTTTTGCTTGTCATGCCCAAGTCTCTTGAAAGCATAGAGAGATATATAACAGAAGCAATTTTAGCATATTTTCAACAAGGTATTTATTTTATTTTATCGCTTATGTCATACAGAGACTCATTTAAAATTTTCAAAGATTAATACTCCGAAATTTAAAAGCGTCACGTATGAACAAGATAGATAGTAGCTCAACTTTTATTATATCATATCAATCAATTGCCTAGACTTGAAATTTAAGATCATACTCCCACGTAACTCAAGTTCAAAGCATGTTTTAGAATCTAAACAATTATATCCATGTTGGGAGGAATAAATATGGTAAACTAGGCATTGATCACGAGGAGCAACATCTATCATGTTCTTATAGCATAATTCACAGATCAATATAATTATTATTCTCATTTTTTTTATAGCACACCTATATATATATATATATTAAAACAAATATTATTTATACTAGCTAAATAGACAGACTCAAATATAAATATATAGCTAAATAATTAAAAACTATAGTAATATAGATAAATAGATAGATAGATACTTACCTTGGGGCACTCCTTCCTCAAGGGTCCGACGATTGGTTGGTTTGACAGGGTTCCCCTCAGGCGTGGTTTTTAACGGGGACCACTCCCCAAGCCGCTTGATGCACTTACCTATGTCCCATGCGGCCGAAAAGTCTCTCCAAATGCTCAGTGTTGGTCTCCACCGCGTCCCGATGTCGTCCACCGCTCCCCCTTTGTCGCATCCACTCTTGCCGATTGTACAAGATGTCGGAGTGGGCGTTACGAGTGTTGATTAGGTGCGATATTGTCGTGCACACCTCGGCGGGATATTTCTTGGATCGCGGTACTCGTAACCTCGCAAAAGAATGACGGGCGGCGTAAATGCAAAGATGACTACCTTCCGGGTATTTCCTGTGTGGGCAGCGGTCCTCCCGGTAGGCGCGACGTGGATGTGGTGGCACGAAGCCCTCGTATGCTTGGTACGCTGCACCCTCGGAGTTTGGTCGGCCTCCTACGTATTGGGATGTTGAAGCTCGCTTGATGTGGATGGTCGACGTTGGACCGGCGTACTGCGTATGTATCAAGAAAGATTGCACGTAGTATATGCCTAATCCCGGGTTAGGTAACGGGATTGCATTGTTGTTATGAAGGTAGTAATATTGTTCTCGGTCTTTTCTACCCAACGGCCCCCGCCGAAAATAGTCGCACCCTATGATATCTCGTGGAGTGGTTATGTATGCGTGATGGTGGTGTCATCTCCCAAAGAGGCCTAGATCATTGGCTATACGAGTGATTAATGAAGTGCAGCTTATCTCTCCAACTAAGTTGGGGAGTGATAGCCAATGGTCTACTAGTGACATAACAGGTGAAACGGATGTCCTTCTAACAGCGGCATATAGGAATGCCAGCTCTGATGGCGCCAGAAATGCTTGTTGGTATTTATTAACTTACAGAGAAATAGATCCGCAAGCGCACGGATATCCAAAGAGCATTTCACCCGGGAGGGTTTTTAAATATCGAATCCACGAGGAAGATAAGATTAACAATTCATTTGATTAAGGATATATTGTCCTTTCGTGGGAAAAGGACAAGGGCCATCCATTTGTGTAAATATCTTAGTGTTGGAAGGTGGATGTCATTTGTGCGAGGTCGGTGGAACATACCCTTCCCAGTGATTTCGTTCCGAATACTTCCCCGTTGAAGTCGCTTAAGGTGGAGGTTACATTTATGGGGCAGCTTGACTCAAAACCTAGTGCAGCACTGAGTTGTCTCCATGTCATCGTGTAAGTCTGCCAGAATAACCGAAAGGTCACTCCGGTCCCATCCTCAGTGTAATTTAGTGTGCACAAAAATTCTAATGTGAGAAGCCGGCACCCCCTCTCAGAGGTGTCATAGAAAGAGGACCATCCTGCACTTGAAAAATAATATTGAATTCTGGTAAAATTCCTATACGGTCCATGAATGTATTATCTAGCATAGGAGTAAGTGAGAAATCTCTGTTCTTAAGTTTATCATACCTACTCCTTTCGTCTCCTGCTTGCAAATGAAGGTGTACGTCCAAGGTCAGAGTTTTACCTCGGCTTGGTGAAGGCATTGGAGATGGAGAAGCTAGAGGTGATGGCGTTGCTCTTGTGTCGGTGCTCATTGATCGCTCGGAACCAGCCCGAGAGTTTGAGCGTGACCGGCAAAACCTTCCAAGCAAGGACGACATTTTCTGGGATTTTGGCGAGAGGATTTCTAAAGGATTTTTCTTCTAAGTTTTTCTCTCCTCTAATTCTTTCCTAATCTGCTCAAGGCAGTTCTTCTTCTCTCTTCGGAAATCAGAATTTCTAGTTGGTTGGGATGAGAAGAGAAGGAGGCTGGCGGCTCTATTTATAGGCCAGGAGGGGGGGGCCGATCGGCCTGATTATTGGGCCGGTCGGCCCCACAAGTGGGCCCATTCGGGTGCCCTCTCCACCATCTATTATTTGCTGAAATTCCACGCTAGAATAGTATATGTTAGGTCAAGTGGAAGTATGCTGGTGGAAATTGGATGGTGGAGGAGAAAAGGGAATAAAGAAAGTGATGATTTGATGTTTTGTCCCTATGACATATGGGTCCCACTTGTAAGGTTGTAATATTTTTGTATTTTCTGAATAAAAAATGAAAGATGTAAAAATTATTTTTGTGCCACCACGAAAAAAAGTAATTAAACGGGTTTTACTCCGCAAAAATTAATCATGGGGCGTAATTTTTCTTTTTACGATGAATGTAAAAGTGCAAGAATTTAAATTGCAGAAAATAAATGCAAGGAATAAAATATTTTTGGATTTTTAAATTTTTACCGAAGTTACCCGACGACGGCGAGGGTCCGTAGTTAAGGTCCTCGAACGGGGACCTTCCAATCTTCTAGTCCTTCGGTGCATCCTCCATCGGAGAGGATGGTTCGTCGGCATCGTCTTCTCTTGATTGATCATGTTCGCATTGGTGGCGAGTTCTGGTCTGGGTTTGAAGGCGAACTTCTCCTCCTTTCCATTGATCTCAAATGTGATCTCTCCAGCGCTGACGTTGATGTTAGCGTTGGCGGTGCTAAGGAATGGTCGTCCTAGGATGAGTGAGATCCTGGAGTCTGGGTGCATGTCCAGTACAACGAAGTCGACTGGCACAAAGAACTCCCGGATCCTCACTGGAACATTCTCAGCGATTCCTAACGGGTAGCGAACCGATTGATCTGCTAGTTGTAGACACATTGATGTTGGAACCAAGGTAGGGTGCTTGAGCTTGTCGAAGACAACCTTGGGCATCACACTGACACTTGCTCCAAGATCACAGAGTGCGTTGTTGAAATATTGATCTCCGATTGAGCACTCTATAGTGGGGCATCCTGGATCCTTTTTCTTGATGGGTAACGTGTTTAGGATTGCCGCACTACACTCTTCTGTTAGCTTGATGATCTCCGTGGTTGGTAATGGTCTCTTCTTGTTTAAGATATCTCTAATGTACTTGGCGTATGTAGGGACCTGCATGGCATCTAGTAGAGGTACATTAATATAAAGTTTCTGGATTACCTCTATGAATTTGCGAATTGATCATCAATTTGAGGTCTTCTTATTCTTCTTGGATAGGGTAGGAAATTGGTGTCGTGAAAGTCTTGTCCCACGGGTTCTTGGCGCACAACTTCTTCTACGTCATCATCATTGTCTTCGAATGTTGGCCGGTACTACGGGTTGTGCAGTGGCTGCAGGTGCCGTAGGTTTCCTAGCCGAAGGTCTTACTGCTCCTGTCGGGAATGGTGGATCGGTAGTTTGCTTACCACCTCTTGTTCGGATGTTATGTACCTGCTCATGATTAGTGACAACAGGCATAGCAGTAGACAATTTTGATAATTTTGATTCTAGTTTGATATTAAAAGCAACTTGCTCTTTTATCATAGCAGAAAAGTTATCCATTTTAGCATTTATATCTTCTAGAATTTTATCATTAGCAACTAACTTCTTAGAGAAATTATCATTAATTTTAACTTGCTCTTCAATTAATTCTCGTAAAGAAGGTTGCTTGAATTTATTACCCGAATTAAAGTTATTACCTGAATACTTACCTGCGTAAGTTGGTCGTGGTTGCGGGTCTTCTTTTTGGGTTGGTGCTGATTCGTGAACCACCAAGCTTGAACTTCTTGAAGCGTTCATGTAGTCTTGTAAAGCTTGTCGATTCTTCTTGTAGTTGGCTCGCTCCTCAAGCCAATTTAGTAGCACGTCCATCCCAGTTGATACTGCCTTCAAGTCTTCTTGTTCTTCTTCTATTTCTTCACTTTGATGACAGTATTGGGTGTTCTTCAGGGTCCAGCCTTGATTTTCTGATATCTTACACATAAGTATGTTGGCTTTCCCTGGTATGAGTGATAAGAATGATCCTCCAAAGAAGGGCGTCTAGATGCTCTCTTGGTTTTTGAATTAGTCCATGGTAGAATCCTTGTAAGAGCATCCATTCTTCCATTCCATGGTGAGGGCAATCGATATGTATTCTTGAAAACGTTCCCATGCCTCCGAATAGATTCTCCCTTTTGTTTGCCGAAAGTTGGTAATTTTTCCACGTAAGGCATTGGTTTTGCCTATGGGGAAAAATTTTGATAAGAATGTGGTTGAACATTTCTCCCATGTGTCTATCTTTTGTTCAATTGGAGTAGAACCATTGCCTCGCTCTTCCCGATAGTGAGAAAGGGAATAAACGGAGCGGGGATCATGTCCTTGGGAATGTTCTTGATATTGATGGTGGCGCCTATCTCCATGAAAGTCCGGAGATGAGTGCTTGCATCTTCATGTGTCTTTCCTTCAAACGGGTTAGCTTGCACCATGTTGATGAGGCTTGCCTTGAGCTCGAACTCATGATTGATTTGAAGTGTAGGTCCAAAGGCGAATGTTCTCGATGTTTGGAGCAGAGAACTCTCGCAACGTCTTTTCGTGCATGGCTTCAGGGAACTTGGTGTTGCTGGTTGACTTGATTCGGATGATGAAGTATAGTGAATCACGCGCTAACCTTGTTAATACCCCGCAAGTAAGATGGAAAAAGACAATAAACGGGTAAATCTGTTTAAGCGAGGATGCTAAGTAGCAAATCCACACTTAGAATTCATCTATCAATAATCAAAAGAAAAAGTTATCTAAATCTTCCCGACAACGGCGCCGTAAATGCTTGTTGGTATTTATTAACTTACAGAGAAATAGATCCGCAAGCGCACGGATATCCAAAGAGCATTTCACCCGGGAGGGTTTTTAAATATCGAATCCACGAGGAAGATAAGATTAACAATTCATTTGATTAAGGACGGTGATAGAAGACTAATGAGATTCGGTGGTTTAGCATTTACTTAAACAGGGTGAGCCAATAAAAGATAATAGTGATAAGGTATATAAGATGTGAGGTGCACGTGGTGAACAATAGGATAAGATTAATTCCTAGTTAGATTAGGATTGGATTTATGACAGACGGGACCGAGTTCTTATGTAGCATACAAAGAATTTACGAAGTGGAAATAAACAGGCATAGCATAAGATCATTTATAAATCAAAACCATAAATAAAAATGTGTACCCCAAAGATTACTTAAGAAAATCAAGAACGAAACAAGATCATCCCAAGAATCATTATCGACTAGTCTTATACACGGGAGGATTGCAAAGGACTCAATAGTGCTTTGTCACCACTACGATCTACCACACGACCCGGCATATAAGGTGAATCCGCAAATAAATTATATCTAAGCACCATGCCTACATACTCTCTATTACCTAGCATACAAATTGTAATATACTAGGAGCTCTACGAATAAGTACTTCGAATTACCATGAATAATGACTATATCAAATATGCTATGACTAGAATAAAGTGTAAGTAAACTAATTGTATGCATAATAATTAAATAGCACGAAGGTGTATGAAAACAATAATTATATTGATCCATAGTGTAACTTATCGATCCGAGCCCGGAGCATACACTCTCTTTCTCTAAACCCGACTTTCTATCTAATCTAGGCTCAAAGAGCTATGAATTAGCTATCCTATCTCGTGGTGTCTCCTCTTCTTGTTCCTGTCTTGGCTCTTCCTTGATCTACTTCTTATTGAACGTGAAGCTTTAGATCAACTTGGACTTGTCTTGGCTTGAGGGGTCTTGGGCTGTTTATATATCGGTCTTCCTCTGTCTCTTCTACTTCAACAGACGATGTGGTATTAACCTTGAATAAATCCCGCACTTCTTCTGTCGCCCTCGGATCAAACCGACTCAAATCAACTGGTTTAGATCGAGTCTTGGAGGCGGTTGAGGAACATTCCAGAAGCGGAGCTGAGACGGCGGCCTGGGGGGGCCGATCGGCCCCATTATTGGGCCGATCGGCCCAGGGGGGCCTCCCCTCTGGGTCCCGTCGTGCGTCGCGTGTTCTGGAGTCTTCTAGATGATGTATTTCTTGGTTCCGAAGTTAGTTCACGTCGGGAGAGATCCGTAGCCTTTCGGATTCATTTTGGAGTTGGATTGCATTGCGTTACGTCGGTCGTATGCCACGTCATTTCGGCGATTTTTACGTTAAGTCCCCGCAAATCACAACTTTACCAAAACTCATGGAATTCATTAGTAGAAAACCCTAATAAGGTTATCTAATTTTATTTTAGTTCTTTTCCATGAATGGTTGATGCAAAAAAATATGAGTTAGTGAGCATCAACAAAGAAGGCACATGAAGCAACTGCGAATGCAACAAGAACACTCCGGTTTTACGGAGGTCCACCCTATAATTTTTGCCATCGTACTTCTCACCGCCCGGATTGGTTCCTCTCGGCCTCGACATTATGTTGTACACTAGCCTTGAAGGTCCGTAGGCAACACCAACCTGTTTGGAACCTATGGCCTCCGCAATTTCCGGTGTCTCCCTACCGACCCGCCCCATTTTTCTTTAGAAGCCTTGGCAATGTTCGGCGTTTAACAAAGTATTCGTTGCACTTCTTAAACGAGTACTCCACAATACCGCATTTCACAGTGCACGCACGGATACCCTTGAACACCTTGTTAAACGATTCCGATGAATTGGTGGTCATCACGCCATACCTAAGGCCACCATCATCAAATGCGAGAGCCCACTTGTCCACATTATTCATCCGCCCCCCAGAGCCAAGTCCTCGCAGGGAGTGTTTAGGACCTTGTTCAACTCTAATAGCTTCTCCTTAAACCTCTCCTTCGTGCGACAACAACACCACGACCTTCAACTTCTCGCACGACCTCCTTCTTCCTTTGGCGCAAATGTTGGCGGCAAAGTGCCGCATGCACCATCGATGCTCAAGAGGGGAAGCCCATCTATCTCCTCTCTAGCAGCCATGAGCAATCCATTGTGCCGATCGATATCATGCAAATCGGCGGGATGTACGACGGATCACATCTCTTCTTACAAGCTTCATGAACCAAGACCAGCTCAAAGTGTTCTCGCTCTCGGCCAAAGCAAACGCTAAAGGGACAAGCCGGTTCTCCGGATCCACACCGATCGCCATCATCGAACACCTTTGTACTTCCCGTAAGGAATGTTGCATCAACAAGCACTACAGGCCGACAATGCTTGAATGCCTCGGTGACCGGGAAAACACCAAAACAATCTGTCGTGCGTAACATGTTTAGGCACGCCGTCCCGGGTGTCATGCGTGTCCGGCCCGACAATGTAATACCACCTAAGCCCCGGATTGTAGTGTTTCATGGTCGTGAGTATCCTAGGAGCTTGGTTGTATGCCTCCTTCCAATCACCCCACAACAGCTCTATAGCATCTTTGCTTTGCTCGCCATGCCTTCATGTAGCTCACTCGATATCCGGTCCACCCCCAAATGCTCTCGATCGGGAGGCAACGAGATATATCGCTATCGGCCTTAACAAGGCCGACAAGGCGACGACTTCGGATAACGGGACGTGTTACGTGCGTGAACCCCTTAGGCTTAGAAGACCGACACGTGTGAGGTTGCTTGACATTTCGAATCCTCCAAGTCTTGTTTGGCGCCTTCCTCGCCCAAACTCCCCAACCACATTTCTTCTTGCAAAGCACCGTGTACCGCTTCTCGTAGTCGCGGTGATCAACACAAAGACGCCCTATGATACCTAACGGGCGTAGTCCGCAAGAAAAAACTTGAGATGATCCAATGTGTCAAAGACCATCCCCTTCTTAATCTCCATCTCCTCGCTCTCGGTCCCTCATCGTCCAACAACGACGGACCGGTGTCACAAACCGCTTCATCAACCATACTAATGTCCATAAAGTTGGGTACCGAGGGTACCTCAACATGGACCTCCCTCAACCGACTTAGCTCCACATCAGTGTACTCCATTCTAAATGACCCGTCAGGTGGATGCAATATCCCCCTAAACTCATCGCTTTCATCCTCCGTACTAGGCTCCGACCTATACTCGTCCTCTAGAACCTCCTTAGAGCTACTTTCACTAAAAGTGAGCTCATCTCTGTACTCTCCATCGTCCTCTGATCCTACAAACATGTCGTCCATAGCACCAATCTCCTCCTCATCTCACTCTTCCGTACCTACCATCACTTTGCATTATCATTGTCTCTAACAACAGCCGGTTGCAGCTCGTCCTCTTGAGTAAGGTGCTCTACGGGCTCCTCATCCAAGTTCTCAGCCGCAGCCACAACAAGAGGGTTCATCACCTTCTCCACAACAACTTCCAAGCAACGAACACTACTACACTTCACAACCTCCACAAAGTTCATCCAATCATCTTCACATGACAAAGCCATCACTGCATAGTGTGCTCATTCCTTCCCACAGTCAAATCGACCATTCAACCTACACGGCCATCCATACTTCCTCGACGACAATGGCCGACCAAATCATCAAAGCTAGGAGGTCTACCAAAAAATGAACTTGTTCATGCATGTTCTCAAACTTGCCATCCTCTCTAACTTTGCCACCACTATAAAAGCGCACTAACCGGTCCATCTACAAAGTATTCAGGAAATAAAAGCTATAAGTAAAACAACCATATTGCCAATATATATTTGAAGCAAACTCAACACCTCCATGCAACAAAGAACTTTATTCGTGAAAAATCTATTCTAGTTGAAATCCACGGCACAAAAAAATTACTAAAACGTTTCCACGCACCACATTGCAACAATAAACGGGCCAACCACTTCTAATTTAACATTGAAAAATAAAAATATTATCAAACCCTACACCTCTATGCATGCATCAATGAACTACTTTCATGCAACTCGTTCTCTTAACCAAATCCACAGCTATATCGAATCCTAAAACGATTCTACGAAACAAATTGTACCAATTAACGCTCCAATCACTAACAATTTAATTTTAACCAAAAATCACCATGAACAAGGCACAAAATAAGAAATGGAGGAGGAGGAAAGAATGGATTAGTACCTAGGCGTGTTGGAGATGGAGGGGAGGCCGGCTTCTCACCCCGCCGCCGCCGGGGCCGTCCTCCGCCGCCCGGCCTCAACGCCGGCGACCAGGACCGGGCGCGCTGCCGGGCGGTGGCGGCGCGACAGCGCCCCGTCTTGGCGGCGTTCGGGCGGGCGGGGCCGACCTGCGGCGGCGTCCGGGCGCGCGGGGAGGCGGGGAGGGTCCGGCGGCGGCCCCGACGGGGCGGGAGGCGGGCGAGGGCGGCCGGGGCGGCGGTGGAGGATGGAGTCGGGTAGGAGAAGTGAGAAAGAACTGAGAAGAAAGTCGGTCGCGGGTGCCCTAACTTGACGCGTCGTCGCTGATCGATGCGCCGGCGGCGTCGTGGGCCCCACGCGCTTTCGGCGAGGCCCAAACCTAAACCCTAGCGGGCGGTCGCGCCCGACTCATCGGGGCGCGGCGCGCTTTCGCGCCGCATGCTCAGCGGCGCGGCGGCGGTGGGACCCGTGATCCGACCACGCCCGGCCGGTCAACGCCCGCGGCGGCGGCGTGGCACACCATGTCGCGCCACATGCATCGGCGCGACATGTGCAAATGTCACGCCTAGGCATCCGGCGCGACAAAAAAGGGATACCAGCGTAAAATGTTTTGAACTAGGGGCGGATTTGAAAATTGTTTTGAAAAAGGGCTAAATTTTGAAAAGAGTTACTCCCGGAACCGGTGGACTCTCGTAGCTGCAGTCCTGCGTAGCTGGGCCGGCCCATCGTGCGGCAGTCCAAGCGCCGAAGGAAGCGGAGCGGACGCCTGGGTCGCGGTCGCCGAAAGGGTCGCGGTCGCCGAAGGAAACTGCTGCTCTCGCGGCTGTTTTTTTTTCTTTTTTTTCTATTGTGTTACACTTACCTGGGGGCCACAGGGTGGTCGGTGGACCACCCTGACCACCCTATGGGTCCGCCCCTGTTTGGCATGGGGGCTAATGATCTGTGTAGCTTTACTGCTCCCTTCGGAAAAAAAAAAGACTTCAATGTATTATTAGTTTTGTTATAAAATTAACATATTCAAAATTTGATAAAATCCATATAATTTTTTAATATTTATGATGAAAATTATGTTCTAGCATGGAAATGTTGATTTGTAGAGACAGACAAGGACCCGTCTCTATAGAGGCTTACTAGCATGGAAAAAAATTAGTGATAAGATATATACTCATCAAGTGAATCAAGTTCATGTGTTTAATAATAAAATAAAAATAGTTGAAAAAAACGACTAAGCCAATGTAATGTTCCTTTTGTGGTTGCTAACAAATAATTAATAGTGACAACTAGAGAGTTCGAGCCACCTCTAAATCAATTTGCTCATGTATTTTTGCACCCATACAAACCGATTTCAAGGGGCAGATACAAATTATTGATTTGTAGAGGCATACGGGTAGAGTCGGGCCGCATGATCAACAATTTCTAAGGGCACTGAATTTACAAATGGACGTGGCTTCACAAGAGAAGAGACACTGCAGCAAAATTAATCTTCAGATTTGAGAAACGCATACTGAATAGTTGTTTTACATCCATTTCTTTAGCAAAGGCGCCTCTACCCAAAAATGGTTTTGGAAACAGGCAGCTTCCATTTGAATTTCAAAATGTGAGAGATTTTCTATTCAAATTGTTGTTTTTGCCGTTCTTACAAATCAATCTGGCTACAAATTACTCTCTCCGTTCCAAATTATAAGTCGGCTTGATTAATAATTTGGAACCAAGGGAGTATTGATTGGTAGGGACAAGCAGACAAAGGCGAGCCAATGTAATGTTCCTTTGAACAGAATGATTCTTGCAGTGGTTTACACTGACACAAGTTATATTAATTAAACGAACTCGCTACTACTGGAAGCCTACAACTAATCCCTGCATGTTCTTGAGTACGACGCCAAAGAAAGCACAAGCGCGCTACTGAATGAAGCTTTAGAGCGTGCCACATTGCAGTACACTTGTGCTGCTAATTGCTATTCTAAATTTACTCGATTCCTACTACCTCTACTGTGACTTGAAAAACACTACCAGCAACAATCTAGATAAGAGCTTGAGTGGCCCAGCTGATCAAAGAGTTTCAGTGCAGCAGCATCCTGGTGGTTATGCGGGAGATGTCCGACGGCCTGACGGGCTTGAGAAGGAAATCCTCCGCGCCTTCCTCCAGGCATCTGTAACGAAATTTCAGAGTAGCAGATGGTCATTGCCTCGCGATGATCGCATATCACTCTTTGTCAGGACTGAAAGAGTAAACAAGGGACAGTGCCAATATGGGGTTGGTTGGTGGTGGGGAACGAGAGGCAGACCTGGTGATTCTGGTTGGCACGTTCTCGGAGGACATGGTCACCACTGGGATCTGCTTCAGCTTCGACGACTCCTGTTTAGGAAGGAAGCAGATTGTTAGGGTCAGATGCTATGCTCGAGATCATCTACCAAGCACACAAAGAGTATAATCTGATAATGGTTAATTTACCTTGACCTTCTTGAGCAGGTCGTAGCCGGTCATCTCTGGCATCCAGTAGTCTGTGATGATCATGCTCACATTCGGCTCCTGAATCAAAGAAAAAAAAATGTTCAGGCAATCCAAAATCCAATGTATGCGAATAGAGCTTTTCCTTTGATGAGCGAGAAGAGCATTACCGAGCCCAGAATCTCCAGCGCCCTCTTGCCACTATCAACCGCGGTGACTGCGCATCAGCAGAAGGTAGCAAAGTTATTACTGAATGTTTGTAATGTGCACATTGTTTGTTCTCTTGTCAGACAAAACACAGTAAATGTTCGGAATAAAACAAAATTAAACCAGGAATTAATCATGTGTGAAATCACATTGACGCGTAACTGGCCTCACCTCTGTACTTGGAGCGTCGGAGGAGCGCGGTGACGAGGGCGCGGTCGACGGAGCAGTCGTCGACGGCGATGACGCACGGCTCCACTTGATCCGCGCCGACGACAGGCACGACCATAGGCTTGGCGCTGCTCCTCTCCTCCTCGCCGGCGGCGTGGTCGTCACCCGCAGCCTTCGCCGTCACCTCCATTGATCGGTGTCGATGTAATGCTGGCTTGCCCCTCAGGTGACGTGAAATCAAATGAAAAGATGCTGCCAATGCAATCTCCGGATGAGCTACAGGGCCGGCGTATATTTATATACATACGCTACCTTCTCCTGCTACAGAAA
The DNA here is from genome assembly GCA_015847255.1 of Hyparrhenia diplandra. Lineage (NCBI taxonomy): Eukaryota > Viridiplantae > Streptophyta > Magnoliopsida > Poales > Poaceae > Hyparrhenia > Hyparrhenia diplandra. The sequence continues at coordinate 211,811 of JADLZK010005091.1, read as the reverse complement.
TATAGATAGAAAAGAAGAAAAAGATGGCGCGGGGTCGGATGGAGCAGCATATGGCAATGAATGGTCGGCGACCCGATCGGATCGGATCGAATCACAGATCGCGATGCGGTGAATCCCCCGTGGCCGTGCATGGAGGAGCCGCAGGCGGCGTCTACAAAACTATCCGATCCGCTTTTCTCTCATGCTGTCATGTACTCAGGATATTATACGGGCGAGCTGGCGCCAGGATCGCTGCATGCGTATCCTGACGACGTATAGCAACGAGTATATGTATGCCATGGCATGACATGGCATTGGCATGGCACGGCACGGCCGGATCGTGGCCGGATTCGTCGTGGCCATGGATGGATAGGTGGGATCGAGCGCATCGCGGCGCAGGTCCGTGCGCGATCCTTGCGGGGGCACCGGGCTTCTCCTGTCGTGAAATCTCATGCATGTCCGGCGGCGACCATTCATTGGCAGCAGATGGGATGGCAGCTTCTTGCCTCCTCGGCGGCGAGCAAGGGCCGGCTGTCGCGTGCGTGACCACCGGCACCGGGGAGGGATGTCCTGCCCCTGCAGCCCCGCGTTCCGTTGGATTTGGATCTTCGCTATCCCGTCCACGTCCTGTCCCCGTCACGCGGCAGCTTCGTACGTGACCGTACCGCGCTGGTTGATGCGATGCCAGACAAGTGGAGCCGGCAGGATCCTCATGCCGGGAGGGAGCACGGCACCTTCCTGTCCTCATGGTCGATGTTTGGCCGAGCACCGGAACCATTCCTTCCAGTATTCCACACCCACACACTCCACACTCACTCGCGACCACTACTCCCTTCATTTTAAATTATAATTTATTTTAATTTTTTTTTTTTGATATGCACCTATTTATACAGATGTATAGTGAAAAAAAAATAAATCTAGAAAAGTCAATTCAACCTATAAGTTGGAACAGAGAGAAAGTATCTCTGATCCGTCCGAGAAATATCACAAACCCTAATAAAAACAAATAACTGTGTTTACAATATCAAATAGAAATATATACAGGATTGCTACTAGTATCAACAATATATTTTTATACATGGTATAAATCTTATGATTAATTCTTTATTACAACCAGAATATTCGTGATCTCTGCACTCAGACGGATCTATCGCTGACACGCCGTAGTATGGTAAATCTTAAATGTAAAAAGCTGTACGTGTATTATATGGACCATATAGTCACCGTGCCATCTGCCAATCCTATGGATTGATTGATATCATACGACACCGTAATACTTTCTTTCTCCCTAAAACAACACGGTTCCAACTATACAGGTTAGCTAATCCGTTTTTGGTTTAACAGAATATATTATTTCCTTCCCTCTAATTGAATTATAAGAAGGCATCTTGATTTTTCTCGATACATTGTTTTTTTCTCGAACACGTAAAGATTTACGCGTCTTTTGTATTAAGACGAATAAAAAGTTAACGGTTGCAACGACGTGCCATGAATGACGACTAGGGGATACAATTATACAAATACCTCTGCCCTCCCTAGCAGAAGAATCAAACACAATTACTCGATAGATGGACAATCAAGTCGCCGATGATGATCAGCCGCGGCGTCGCGCGCCGCCTCGGTCCTACACCTGGCGAGTCCAGAAAGTTCGACACATCGCCTCTTTTTCTGTGAGGGAGTGCGGTTGTCACCGAAAGACTCTGTCGTGGTAGGCCTCGCGTTCCGCCACGGAGAGCACCGTCCGTCCGTTGATAAACCGCATCCGCTGCATCACCAAGACCTTCCCGCTTCACGACTGGGGCGTGCATGAGTGGCTGAGCGGCGAGCCTCGCTAAGGTGCGGTAACGTAGGCTGCAGTGGTGACGCTTGCACCCGGTAGAGGCAACAAGGGTGTCGACGCCTTGCGTAGAACTTTGCCTATGAAACGAGCTGACCTCCTGGAGGCGGTTGGCATGGCACATGTGACATCGAGCTGACCTCCTGGAGGCGGCGACTTACATGCTCTGTACATTGATTTTACTACCTAGACATAGTGTATCTCTAATGCATAGCAAATGTTATGTATCTAGAAAGGTCAAAATATCTCATAATTTAAATAAAATGAGTGATGTTTATGATACAAAATAAGTATAATTAAATCTATTAGGAAATATTATTTTCACAGTATCTCTATTTAAAGTCAACCTGAAGTACTTTGAAATTAACCAAATATAAAAAACAATTTAGACGAAGGGAGTATTTAATTTCAAAGTTTCATACACTTGTAATGGATAATAATACCAAATATTCGCATGGGATCTACGATGTTTGCATCAATCAAATCATTATCTTACCCACAAAGTATGTCAACATACAGAATTTTAATTACCTTCCACGCCAATGGAATCTACTCTATTTTTATAACAAACATGCTCTATTACTTTAACAACGTAGAGCTGTTTTGTGGGCAAGGTTTGCCCACTTTACATGGTCAAGAGCTATCAAGAAAGGACAGCTCCAGATATGAGAAGGAGAATGACAGATTACAAGAGGGTTTGAGTCTACTTCTGTTGTAATCCTAGCCTGTCCTACAAGAACATAAGCGTAAATATTTTATGTTCTAGAAATATTATAGACATTGTAATCTTTTCCTTGCGCCATGTTCCTGAAAGTGTGGGTGTAGAATCTGCATCCCATCTAGGGATTGGATCGTCCTCCTTTGCGTGAATGTGGTTGACCAGCTACAGGTTATCAAAGAGGAAGGAAGCATGAAGGATGTTGATCTTGCTGAGTATAGTTCCTACAAGAGCAAGCGTTGTTGCCTCCACTGTGAATACCAAAGAGATCCCTGTCAATTTCACCTTTATTAGATATTAAAATGCCTACCTTCATCCATACCTACAATAAAGACACCAACACCAACATTTCTATGCATAATATGGTTTTGGTCGGGGAGATGGAAGCGTCCCGAGTAGACACGAACTCCGTCTAGTAGAGATGGCATCGGTATCCTATAAGGAGGTGCCTGCAAAAGGTTTGAAGTATTGCATATATTCTGAGGTATAGAATTAGAGAGAGAGAGAGAGAGAGAGGGAGAGAGAGAGAGAGGGGCATGGATTTAGTGTAAGAGGAAAAGTTTTGTAGTTCTTGTCATGGAGTCAGCTGGTTGTGGTCGTCATCGCGTGACCTGTACTTCCTAGTTCATCTCCTTTATGACTTGCATATCTGCACTTACGGCATGGTGGACTTGCCAAACATTCCAAGTTTTGTTGTTGAAAATTTTGTCATTCCTCGCCTTCCAAATATACCAAAGAGTGGTGATAATGAAGATGATGCGCTCATCCGTAGTATTGTTGTTAATCATGGAAGAAAGAATGTTTTGGACACCATCCTCATCATTAGGAAGATTAGAGACTATCATGGAAGGGTTGGAAGTAAACCAAACAACACAAGGCAGGTTGCAATCAAAAAGCGATGTCTATCATTTTCTGGTGAATTGCATGCTAAGCAAAGTTTGCTTATGTGCGAGGAATATTTACCTGCTCTCATACATGTTGCAATAGCCCTTGTTGTCATTCTCCAGAAGAAGATTTTGAGGTTTTGTGGACAGTTTTTTATTTTCCATACCTTAGCCATGATGTCCTTAACCTCAGGGATTATGCTTCTTGTCCCTTGAGTTGGCAGATGAATGGTGTCCCCTGTATTAAGAAAGTTGAAAGCCTGTTTTGCAGTACAAGTACCTTTGGGGTCTGGTTTCCAAATCAGAATATCATTGTTAGTAGACGGAATGACATCAGTGTTACTAATAATATTTGAATGGAATCTACTTGAGTCTCGCTCTTCTTCTAAGATTATTTTTTTATTAAAAAGAGAAAAGGTTTGCTCAATACACACTAGTATATTGAACTCTCACAACTTGATTATATAGTTCTCTTCACCAGTTATGCGACCTCATGTGCCCCATCATTTTTGCTCTGATCTCCTCGTGTGGACAAACTTCCACTCCTATAAAGCGTCACTTACTCTACCAATGGTGGAGAGAAGAGACAGGTGACGGCCCCTCCTACCCCAATATTGTAGGATTCCATTTGAACCTCTTAATGTATTATTATGCTAATCATGACATGGTTCATGGTTGAACAAGTTTTGGCTTAACCACTGCAATACTAGCCATGCTCTGTCTCGGGTACCTATATATACACATGGATATTTTGTCAGTTAGATTAAAAGCTAGATAATTAATTAGATCAATATCAATTAACTTTCTCTTGTATCGCAATTAATCTAGATTTTTACATTTAGATCAATCAATTAACTTTCTCTTGTATCAAAATATTTTTAGGGATGATTAGTAGATAATTAACTTCCTCTTGTATCGCAAAACATATTTTGATTTGCTTGTTATCTATGCACAGCCATGTTATTAACTTATTATAAGTATACATGTGTGTATATACCAACACATGCATATGGTGTTATTGGCATTGCCGAAACGGGTAGTAGTGTGGATCCAAAACTGTTTGGATCCTAGGTTATCCTCACTATTCAAAGTACTTACCTACAAAATGTTATCCTTTGCAACAAAGAAAAGTCTTTTGCGCTTTGGCAGCAAGACAACAAAGTCGTGGTATGGCCCTCGCGTCGTCTCCGTTAGGCGACTCGAGGCGACCCAGGCCCCTCCGCCGACCACCACCCACCCCCTCCCCCGCCGCCGCTTTGAAGGGAGCGGCCGGGAAGCCAGCGGGGCTCCCTATGACGGCGGCGGCGAGGCCCTCATCCACGAAGCTCCCCTCCCCTCATCCCTCCATCTCTTTATCTTGAACAAAGCTGGAGGCGACGGTGACCCGAGGGGCGGTGATGGCTTGGTGGCCGGCTGGAGGCGGATCCAGGCCTTGTGGGCACGGATCCGCCACCTCCGGTCCCGGATCTGCCCGCTCGGTGGCCCCAAATACGCCAAGGGCGTGGGTGCTGGTCGGCGGCTCCCGCCGGCGAGCCCGAAGGGCAAGCCCCCGTGAGACGCCGGCGAGGATCGGGAGTGCGGCGCCCGGCGGGGAGGCGGCGGGGGGCCGTGATGGGGAATAAGATCGCGCGGACGGCGCAGGCGTCGGGCGACGGAGTACTACCTCGCGACCTGCCGTCCACCTACAACCTCGTGCTCCTCGGCGTCGTCGGCCGCGGCCGCTTCCTCATGTCCGTCGCTGCAAGCAGCCCATCGACCTCATGGTAACCGTCGCGGCGTGGTGGCGCTGGTGCCGACCTGCGTTGTGCCGGCGTCTGCCACGGCCAAGGCCGTGGCGAGCCTGATCGTCCCCAACGCCGTTCCCCTGCCGTCTCCGTCTCGGTGGTTGCGCGCCGCGCGAGATACGCTGATCGCCGGTCGGGCGATGCGTGCGTGCGTCACCACCATGAGCTACACTTGAAGTGTGTCCATGGGTCGGAGTTCTTGCAAAAAGCGAGTGCACGGCCCTCGACCGCGGCGGCGAACGACATCATCCGTGCCGTTGGCCTCGTTGGAGGCGTCGGTGTGAATTCCTCACCCAAGTGAACCCTCGCGCGTCGGTGCTCCTTGTGGCGGTGCTCCTCTTCGTCGGGCGGCAAAGGAGGGCCCTGTGCGGGTCTCGTGGAAGATGCAGCCCATCATTGTCCATCTTGCTACTCTCTTCGTGTCAAGGTACAAAGTCTTTCAATGTCACCACGGTGCTTCTTCCTTTCGGTGGTGCGCCATGTATTCGACGGAATGCCCAACCACCATTGATGATGCGAACGTGTCGGTGCGTGCCTCCCGTCGTCGCGGGCGAGTCCGGAGCGGCTCCGCGACGTGTGCGGCAGCCGGCGCTGTCGGTCGCGTGCCTCCGTCGTCGCGGGCGAACCCGAGTGGCTCCGCGGCGTGTGGCGGCGGCCGCGCGCCGGGTGCGTGCCTCCGTCGTCGCGAGGCGAGTCCGGCGGCTGCGGCGTGTGGCGGCGGCGGCCGGCGCCGTCGGTGCGTGCCTCCCCGTCGTCGCGGGCGAGTCCGGCGGCTCCAGCGGCGTGTGGCGGTGGCCGACGGCCGCCGGTGCGCGCCTCCCGTCGCGTCGCGAAGCGAGTCCGAATGACTCCGCGACGTGTGGCGGCGACCGCAAGCGATGACTACACGGCGACCTCGTCCACACACGTAACTCGATGTGCCTTCTTCCACAGGTTACGGGCGAAAGCTTAGCCCGGATTGCTGGGGCCGCTGGCGGTATCCCCTTCTTGAAGGCGTCATTGAAGAACCTCCCATGCTTGCTCGACTTTGGCCACCCCGCTCAACTCCTTAGCACAAGACTCGGGCGAAAGCTTTGCCAAGCTCGGTGTTTGTTTGGCTCACGATGGTGGCGCTATCACGTCATCCACCTCCCCGGAGGCGTCGTTGAAGAGTCCATGTGTTCTCGCGTTGTAATTTTCTTTTCTGTCTTTTTGTGTTTGAGTGATGTCATGCATGGTTTTAGTCCGGTTTTCCATAATTAACCGGACAAACGGGGTTTCCTCCGTTCCCTAAAAAACGACTTTTTTGAAAGAGTAGGTGGGGAAGCTCTCCCCCCCCTTAGTTTTCAAAAAAAAAAAAAAACAAAGTCGGGTATCTGTTGGGGGTCACTAGACGAAGGATCCAACCATATCACAAGCATTATACATTGTGTCCACCGGAGCAACACCAGTACAACTATTCTCCAATTTTAATTGCTTTGAATTTTAGGTCGTTTTGGTGTTGTATTATGTCAATTTTTTTCTAACTTTGACCAAATTAATTTATAAAAATACATTAACATCTACAAAATGCACTACTAAAATAAGTGATATGGTGGTTCGAAAAAAATGATATTACATATCTAACAAACTTGGTTCCATATTGCACATGTTTGTGCACTTTTGTATAAAACTTAAGTAATAAAACTTAAGTAAAAGATATATAAATCTGACTTTTTACGAAAGGTAAAATGGAAGTATATATCTGAATACCATACAAACCTGAAAGTGGGCAAAAATATATATATGCAAAGCAAAACTGCCCCATGCAGGACCGAACCATCGAACTACGTTTTTTGAGCGTCACATATTAACAATTTTTTTGTAGTGTACAGATGTTCAGTTTACAAGATACAAACGTAATGCAAGTAGTACATACTACCAATGTCACATGGGATCGGCATGGTTTGAGGTTTTCATGTGCGGCGGTGCGCATGCGAATGGTCACGATGAGTCGCCAAGCCATGGTCGTGAAGGGTCGACGAAGCCTCCTTCCTCTTGGCCCCGATCAAACGGGGATGATGAGGGGAACCATGGTCGTGAAGGGACGAAGCCTCCTTCCTCTTGGCCCCGATCGATTGTGGACGATGATGGGGGTGGTGCCGGCGGCGTTGTTCAACGTCACTCACGGCTTATTCTCATGGCGTGCTCCGCCTTAGAGCCGGCCCTCCTCGGTCTCAGGGACTGGCGAATCCTGTCCTTCCTCTTCCACCGCGCCGCCGCCACCGACGACGACGACGGCCCCAACCTGGACAACCTGCCCGCCGCCGCGGCGCCACCACGGTGTTGCAGGTAGCCACTGTAATCAGAGGCGGAGGCCACCGACGAAAGCGACGGCGAGCGGCCCCTGTAGACGTCGACGTCGTAGCTGCTCGTGCTGACGTCCCCTTTCCCCAGCTCGATGTCGTCGTCGCCGTCGGGCTGCTGCTGCTGCTGGCGCCGCAGTTGGCCGCGCCGGCCACGGTACACTCGCTCGGTGTCGCGCACCTTGCGCCAGAGGTGGTGGAGCACGTGGCAGCCGCCCCAGCACGGCATGTACACGAGCTTGCAGGTGTTCTTGGCCAGGCACTTGACCACGCCTAGCTTGCATAGGAGGTAGAAGACGTAGAGCACTGCGGGCGGGGCGCGAGACAAGATTGATGGATCGATCGATTAAAGGCAGCAGAAGGCATGCGTGCGTTGTTAATCGTGTCGTGACTCACCGATGAGGACGAGGACGAGAGCCAAGATGAACTTGAGCACGCTTGCGACGCAGAGGTGCTCGATGAAGCAGAGCAAGTCCCATGTCCCCGAGCAAACACGCCTTTTGTTTTTTTGGCCATGCATCAAAGTGAAAAGCGAGATGAGTGGTGTGGAATTCAGATTCTGCGCAGCACCACAATTGGGATTGCCTTGAGACGATCGAACAAGGAACGAACGAACGTACTCGCAGATGACAGAGCTGAAGGGCGACGAGACGACGTTCCCGACGAACCCACCGATGCCGGTCGCCGCCGTGCCGAGGACAGAGCCCATCGATGGACGACGCAAGGACCCCCGGCCGGCCTAGAGCAACTGTCGATCTCTTGGTTGAGCGGACGTCGATGATCTGGCCTCTGGCCAGACGGAGTCAGTTCCTCTTCCTCTCCCTGGCTCCGTGCCCGTGCAGTGCAGGGGATGATCTCCAACCGTCGTCTAGCCAGCGGTCGCCGTGCTCCGCTCGCTCACGGGCAGTTGCCGCGTAGACACTGACGGTTTATTGGGCCGGGCTGTGTTGCGCCGAGAACGGTGGTGGTTTGGAGGCCCAAATAAGCGATACGCAGACAGGCCCAGAAACAAAAAAAAAGAGGTCGGTTCAGGTCAGCGGCGGTGGGCTACTACTACTAGTACTAGTAGTTGTCGCTCGTGTTCCGTTCCGCACACGGCGGGGCGGCGACGGCTGGGAAGGGAAGAAACCTCCTCCAAAGCCCTGCTGCTCTCCGGAAACCCTAAGCGCCGCCGTACCCATGGATCCGCAGCAGCCGGAGCCCGTCAGCTACCTCTGCGGAGGTAATTAATCTTCTCGCCCCCCTTCTCATCTCCATCTGACGATTGATTGGATTCGTTACCGGGCATCGGAATCATGAGGGGCTTGCGCCAGCCCCAACTGGTTAAATGTTGAAACAAACAAAGGACAAGCTAGTAGTAGTAGTAGCAGCAGCTTGTCATGTCTACCTTTGAAATGATTTTTCACCTCCTGGTTCTTAGGGAAGAATTTGATTTCTCTTTTTGTTTCTTGTTAAATATTTTTTATTCTTGTGCTTCAGATTGTGGAGCTGAGAACACACTCAAGCCAGGAGATGTCATCCAGTGCCGTGAGTGTGGCTACCGCATCCTCTACAAGAAGCGCACCCGCCGGAGTAAGACCACACCATTCCTTCTCCTTTCATTCAAGAGGAATATATGTGATTCCTTGTTTTTCCTCATCATCGGTTAAATTGAGGATAGAACAAACAATCCTGTGTGTGTTATGGGGTGCTGCCTAAAACACAATCGATTTGACTGTAATAATGTCAGTAATATACCTTCCAAACCTAAAGGTTCAGTAATGTTGCAGGAGGATTTTTGAAAAGTAGCGGCATATAATGGATTAGGTGGTTAGCTAACGAGTCTCTTATAGAAACTCGAAGATCGTATTATGAGTGATGATTGGCCAAGTGCCTAATCAGCTAGAGTTATTTTAGAGCATTTCTGCCATGTCTCAGTTATCTTTGTAATTCCACTTCCTATATCATTGTTCTACAAGAACATTGATGCCTTCTTTTCGCTCAAGTGTGGATTTTCTAGCTTCTGTTTGCTGATTTCTAGTTTTGTTAGTAATCTTGTGTTTCTCCGTGCAATGACTTCTCATGTCATTCTCTCTGAAGCAATGTAACTTTATTTCTAGTCTCGATGCATTTAAAAAAAGAGAGGAATTGGTGCTATGATTAGCATATATGTGTATAGAAAAGAAAAATAATTGCAATACCAAGGTGAACTGAGTTCATTTGTTAAATCCTGAACTTTCTTATTTGAGATGCCAGCTATTTTTGTATTCAGTTAAAGAAAAATCTGCTTCTTACATTTCTTATCCATTTATTATATTTTAGAACAAGGGAAACGAGTTGAGAAGATCAACTGCAGCTAAAAACTTTGCATGATTTAATGGATATGATATATTTTTTGTTCCTGCTTAAAGAGTAAAGACACTCTGCCTGATTCCCAATGGATCTTAGATGTTTAATTAGTTAACGCTGTGGCACTGGAATCTTCTTGTATATTCAGAGAAATAATGCCTATATGAGCTTTATATCTCTGAAATTTTGGGGACTTTGTGCTGTGTTCCCTGTTTCGCTAGGCGCTAGGCGGATTTTCCTCGGCGACCCACTGCCTAGAGCCTAGTCGGGGTGTACTGTGCCTAGGCGCCGCTAGGCGTTTCATTTTATACACATACATATAGATTACCTTAAATTACATGAAGTAAAAGAAGAAATAATAGACCTCTGGTTGGGAGAAAGGCCAATAAAAAGAACAAATTAGTTCAGCAGCCTGCTTCCTCTTTTCCCGCATGCATACCTGCTAAATCCAACCTCCACGCTCATATATTTTTTGTAAGATGGATATGTGTTTGTTTCTCTCCATCCACCATAATTTGTATTGTGAAGAAAGGTTTAATATTGCTTTGTGTATCACTTTCTTTTCCATGTTCTTCATTGTTTTGGTTTGTGTATTTCTACTCAAAATTCAAATTACCTTTCTAGCATAATTTATCTTTGCTGGATTCCTCTTGTATGTCTTCTGATGTATGCAGCTAAGTGAGGCAACCATTTTGTAGTCCTCAATGGTGCACTTAGCTCATATATAGCCATATAGGATACTATGCTAATAACTTCTGGACACCATTGGTACCCTGTGCACTAGTAGAAACTGTAGTGGATTTGATGACAAAATTCATCTGTCCACGTTGACTTAGATCACAGCAATTCATGTACCTTGTTATCCATTAATTATCTGTAACAGTTGTCACAAGTCATGAATTTTGTAACCTAGTATGATGCGATGTGTTTTGTAGCTATATATCTTAGGCATATCTTACTGCAATGAGAATATGAACATAGCACAGATTTGTTTTCTTAAAAAAAGAATGTGTGCATTCAAAAGTAATGATTGGTTTGATTATCGTTATCGGTTGATAGTGCATAGTCTGCAAGTCTTCTCATTAACAATTCAATAGTGACCTGATGCTGTAGGCGATTATAAACATATATATGGGATATTTAACACATAGTAGCTGCTTTTACTGCCATATGTTTCTCACTCAATAGAAAAAATCCCTCCAAAATCTAATATCATCCGAAATGACAATTAAGCTATAGTTGTTAGTCCTTCGTTAGTTATGTATGTTGCACTACGTCAGTACGATACAATTGAACCTAATCATCTACTGAAGGTATTGTCTGTGGACTTTGCTCACTGCAAATTGCAAAAAGAACATGTTCAATATCGAGGATGAAAACAGGCATTTGCTCTTTTAGATATTGTAGTGTGTAATCTCTGCTGCTTGGGCTTCTGTGTTGCATTTGTTGTTGCTACAAAGTACTGAAAACAACAATTATCATGCTTTTATCCTCTATATGGTAGAGGACAAACACAGTACAATATGTAGGAACAATTCTAGACACTGAAAATGGTAGCTGAGTTGAGTGTGGATGTGGAATTAGTACCCATGGTTGACAATCATAGACACTGAAAATGGTAGCTGAATTGAGTGTGAAATTAGAGCTCATGGGTTGAGAGTTCTAGGAACCAGAAATGCTAGCTTTATTCAATGTAAAGTTAGATGTCATGGTTGATCTATTAAAACTGAATAGCAAATCTGAATTCGATTTGTATTTCTAACCAAATGTTATGTTTCTTGTATAGTTGTCCAATATGAAGCGCTGAAGAGTGATGACAAGGGAAAACACTGAAGATGGTTGATCTACTAGTCACCACTGTACCTATGTAGAGTCTTGTGGGGAAATGGAAAATGTCAGACATAATGTTTGAATGTCTTGTCTCCTTTGGACTTGAGCTGTAATCAGTAACGCTTGAACTGGGGACTGATTTGAGAATTGAGATACTGCAGTAATATGTTGATGGTTCCTAAGTGGCGAATCTAATGCATGTGTGTTATGCCTGCGTTGTTTATTTACCATTTGTTTGCCGCCTATATGTTTCAAAAATTCATGGGTGGAGTAATGGTATCTATTTATATGGCTGGAATATTTGCTTGGGTCCTTAGTTGTACCATCGTTCATACATTCAATCAGAACTGATTTAAACTGTATGACGGACTGACGGGTTGTGATTCAGCTGTATGCTTGCATTGTTACTTATGTTTCTTGTATTTTTTTTTTTTTTTTTTTTTTTGAGATTACAGAGTATACCGACGCTCAACACGCACGCCTTGGCACTCACCCCTATGAACACACGAACGCAAACTCTACCCCTATGAGCACCTTTCGAAGGGGGAGACAACAATCTTGAAGTTCACGGTCACCACAGTGTGTCTCGTTGTCGACGGGGGGCGTCGCCACCACTTTCTAACGCGCTAGCGCGGAAATCCTAAAATAAATCCGGAATAATGTGTCGCATCCAGGATTTAAACCCTTTACCATTGCGCTACGAGCCCCTTGACTACTTATGTTTCTTGTATAGCTGTCCAGTATGAAGCACGCTGAAGAGTGATGGCAAAACTTTTCATAACCAGTCACGGCGAAACTCTTTAGCTCTTGCCTTTCCTGATTGCCGGAGAAAATCTGAACAAATGGCCAGTCGAAACGAAACTGGGTGCAGACATAGGCATGAAAGACCAAGATGCAAGCTAGAGCCTCTGATTTCGCACCCAGTGGGAATGTCCAAACATAATGAGTGAAGTTGTCAATTAGAAAACAAGATAGTACTTGAAACCAGAAAAGCTTTGTACAGGAGATGTCCAAATGTCAGCATGAACTAATTGAAAAGGTACATAAGAAATAGAACTGGACAAAGCAAATGGCAATCTAACATGTTTCACTGACGAAGAACACGACGTCCCGGTTGGATGGCCCAAACGATCGATGCTGGGGGCAATGGTGCTCATGGCTTCATGCGCGGTCGGGACCAGAGGATACAACTCAGTCGGACGCGGCTATCACATCGGAGGATAACCGAACCACTCAGTCGCCTGTGGTCCGCCGGATAGAGACTGGGCGGTGTTCAACGCGGCCAGGAGCGGCTGTTGATTCCATGGATCCAGAGGCTGCTGTGGCGTGGCGGCGTTGAACTGAGGGGTGGTGTAGTAAGCCAGGTGCGTAGGGGCGACAGGGCGAGGCCCAAGCACACCTGGGAATGGCATGGACCAGGCCGGTGTCACGATGTCCGACTTGAGCCCCGTCTCTGCGTTCACCAGCCCGCCGCTCCGGTCCACCTTGTAGGCCAGCTCGTCCTTGGCCGGAGCAGCGTCGATGTACACCTTGCAGTTGTCGTCGATCTCCTCTTGGATCAGCATCTTGGACAGCTGCGTCACCACCCTCTTCTCGATCCACCTCCTGATCGGCCGCGCTCCGTACACCTGTTGAACAGAGTCAGCATCACCACTCATCAGAGCAATAGGGGAATTCAGATGGGTCAGATCAATCATACCGGATCGTAAGAGAGAGACAAGATGATGTCCAATGCGGCGTCGGTGACGACAAGAGCGATGCCCCTCTCGGCTAGGCGGACGGCCACGTCCTTCATCTGAAGGCGAGTGACCTTCCTCAGCTGCTCGTGAGACAGAGGATCGAAGATGACGATTTCGTCGAGCCTGTTGAGCAGCTCAGGCCGGAAGTGCCTCTTCACCTGCACACACCACTCGAATTCAGCATCACATTGCAGATAAGAATGGATGATTCTAGATGCGTACCTCCTGCATGACCAGATCGCGAGCGACCTTATTCATGGAGTTCCCGGCGAGGAGGTGCTCGGCGCCGAGGTTGGATGTCATGATGATCACGGTGTTCCTGAAGTCCACGGTCCTGCCTTGCCCGTCCGTCAGCCTGCCGTCGTCGAGGACCTGGAGCAGGGTGTTGAACACCGCGACATGGGCCTTCTCCACCTCATCGAAGAGGATCACGCTGTACGTCCTCCTCCTCACTTGTTCAGTCAGCTGTCCACCGTCTTCATGGCCGACGTAGCTTCAGGAACACCGTGTCAGAACACGAGTTCATCTTCTTGTGTTAACCCAAGCTGAGACTCTACTTACCCCGGTGGAGCTCCGATGAGGCGAGCAACCGAGTGCTGCTCCATGTACTCGGACATGTCGATGCGGACAAGCAGGTTCTCGTCGTCGAACAGTTGCTCGGCAAGGGCCTTGGCCAGCTCCGTCTTGCCCACACCAGTCGGACCCAGGAAGAGAACGACCCGGTGGGCTGCTGTGGCCTGCCAAGACCGGTCCTTGACCTCAGCACCGCCTCCGCGACGGCGTTCACCGCCTCCGTCTGGCCGACCACCCTCTGGTGAAGGCTGTCAGCCAGGCCGACCAGCCGCTCCTTGTCCTTCTGGCCAAGCCGGGTCACTGGAATACCCGTCCACCGGCTCACCACCTGTCCAGACCATAGCATTTCAGCACGCAGCACAACTAGGCTCTGGAGATCTCAGAGACGATTACCTCTGCAATTTGTTCAGGGCCGACGGTTTCAGTGAGCATCAGGTTCTCCCCTGTTTGGCTCTCCAGCTTGGCGATCGCGGCGTCGATCTCCTGGAGGGCGCCGTACTTGAGGTCGGCCACACGGGCCAGGTGCATCCGGCGTTCGGCCTCCTGCAGGGTGAACTGCAGCTCCTCGCGGCGCTGCTTCAGCTTCCTCATCTCATCGATCCTCTCCTTCTCCTTCCTGTACTTCATCGTCAGGGGCTGCAGCTTGTCCCTCAGATCGTCCAGTTCCTTCTTCACCTCAACCAGCCGGGCTTTGCTGGCCTTGTCCTTCTCCTTGTCGAGCGCGTGGAGCTCAACCTCGAGCTGGATTCTCTTCCTCTCCAGGTTGTCAATCTCCTCCGGCTGGCTGTCCAGCTGCACCCTCACATTGGCGCAGGCCTCGTCCACCAAGTCTATGGCTTTATCAGGCAGGTGCCGATCCATGATGTACCTCGACGAGAGCTGCGTCGCGACGACGAGGGCGCGGTCCTGGATCCTCACGCCATGGTGGCCCTCGTACTTCTCCTTGAGACCCCTCAGAATGCTGATGGTGTCGGCCACGCTCGGCTCCGCGACCAACACCTGCTGGAACCGCCGCTCGAACGCCGCGTCCTTCTCCACGTACTTGCGGTACTCCTCCAGCGTGGTGGCGCCGATGCACCGGAGCTGCCCCCTCGCCAGCATTGGCTTCAACAGGTTGGCCGCGTCCATGGTGGAGCCCTCGCAACTGCCCGCGCCCAGGACGAGGTGTATCTCGTCGATGAAGAGAATCACCTTCCCCTCGGCCTCCTCCAGCACGGCCTTGAGCCGCTCCTCGAACTCGCCGCGGTACTTGGTGCCCGCGACGAGCGCGCCCATGTCGAGCGCGATGAGGCGGACGTCGAGGAGGTTGCTTGGCACGTCGCCGCGGACGACGCGCTGCGTGAGGCCCTCCACCACGGCCGTCTTGCCCACGCCGGGCTCGCCGATGAGGACGGGGTTGTTCTTGGTGCGGCGTGAGAGGATGCGCACGACGCGGCGGATCTCCTCGTCGCGGCCGATGACGGGGTCCAGCTTCCCGGCCTGCTCGACGAGGTCTCGGCCATACGTCTTGAGCGCCTGCAAGTTGGTGTCGCCGGACGGGGACTCCACGGGGATACGACGATGAGCCTGTTCGGCTGGCTGTCTAGCTGGCCGATGCCGTGAGAGAACTGATTCTATGAGAGAAAATGCTGCTGACTGGCTGGTTGCTAAGCCAAGCGAACCGGGCCGATGCCCGTTCGCGCCGTAGACGCCGCCCGTGGCATCCGGGTAATTCTCGTCGTGTCGAGCTCTGCCGCCGCCGGCAGCGCACGAGGCGTGGAGGTCGACGCTGCAGGCGCTGCAACGGTAGAACCACATGCGTTCCGCGCCGTGGGGAGTCGGACACGCAGACGCAGCGCAGCGGCCCTCAGCGAGTACCAGCGTGAGATCGTGCTCCGGGTGCACCCAGCTGCGCACGGCCGGAGGCAACCGCGCGCAGCGCGGGTGCATGTCGAAGTCGCACGGCGGGCAGCGGTAGAGGAAGCAGCCCGGGGCGCAGCGGCCCGCGCAGACGTCGCACCTGACGGTGGTCACGTCGCGGCCGATTGGGGTGAGCTCGAGCTGGTGTGGGTGGTGAGCCGGCGAGAAGAGCGTCCGAGGGTGGCCGGCGCAGGAGTCGTGGATGCCGAAGTCGCAGCCAGCGCGGCAGCCGTAGGCCGGGCCGGACAGGTCCTCCCAGCACATGTCGCAGGTGAACAGCGACCAGTAGTGCCGCTTCACCAGCTCGTGCTCTGGATGGGAGAAGTGGGCAATGGTGTCCTCCGCCATGGCAAATCTCGATCTCGCTTGTTCGTTCGCGGTGTGTGTGTTGTGTTCTCGATGACATATGGGTTCGCCGCGCCGCATGGTTCTAGTTTATACTTGTCCAGGATCCATGTAAAATGTAGCCACGTGATGCCAAGCTGCCAACGTATGGTGAAGCGTTACAATAGTTGTTTCAAGTCTTCGCGTAGACTCTCTGTGAGTGACGGTCAGCTCTGTCCCCGGCCGTCGAAGTGTCGACAAAACTAAGCTAGGGGAGGTCTCATGGATCAGGTCAGGAAGTCAACTTTATTACCAGTTGCCTGGAATCTGACTTTGTGGGGCTATCGCAGGCAATTATTGAATCCGATTGTGCAAGAATTATAGCCTCTCTCAGGAGCCAATCGGTGGACAGGTCGGAGAGAGGATGTGTACGTAATTAAGTTGCAAATGCATTAGCTAGACGTACGGAGTATGTAGTAATCACTCTGCGGCTTGGTCAGACGCTTATAGGTGTGTTTGGTTGGACACCTTTTTGCTGGTCAGACTCACCTGGGTTAGATTTTGGGTGTTTGGTTTGTTGGCCAGCTGTGGGGGAATGCCCCCGGTACTTTAAGGGCCCACCAGCCAGGCCGCGACCTCGGGGAGCTCGGCCCACGACGTACAGCGGACTACATGGGAGCTCGGCCCACGACATATAGCAGTGCCCGACGTGCACCGCAATACTTAGTAATAGCACCACATCGGTTATTCTACTTGTAACCCCGTCCCTTCAGACTATATAAGGAGGGACAGGGACCCCCCCTAGTTCAGAACATATCAGGTTCTACATCTATCTTCCTAGCATTAAACCACAACATTGTAATACTCGACATCATAATAAACAGAGAGCAGGACGTAGGGTTTTACGTCGATCGGTACGTCCTGAACCTGGGTAAACTTGTGTCTTGCCTCTCTGATTACCATCTGGGTCTTGGTCTCGCGCACCTCACTGTGGGGGAATCCCCCTTGGGATACCTCAGTACTCGTACTCATGGGCCGAGACCTCGTGGAGATCGGCCCGCGACCTCGCCGCTCTACGACCTGTCTTGGGCCACGGCCCACGACCTCCTGGAGTCCGGCCCATGAAGTGCGGTGCACGGCGTTGCACCGCAAGACTAGTAATAGTACCACCTCGTTTACTTGTAACCCTGTCCCTCCAGACTATATAAGAAGGGGAAGGGACTCCCCTAGAACACATTATATAACATTACTCTCATTGTAATCATCTAGATATAACAGAGCACAGGATGTAGGGTAACGTCACGCTGACGTCCCGAACCTAGATACATCGTCTTGTGTCTCTGAACTACCATCTAGATCTCGATCTTGCGCACCTCCCACGAACCGAATTACCTCCGAGGACGACCCCCGGAGGACTGTTGGAGATCACGCCCCGCGCTTGGCACGCCGTAGGGGAGTGTGTGCTGATCTATATCGACTAGATGGCATCTCCTTCGTCGGCGCCGGGCGCGGACTCGTGATTCCGCGGCGGCGTTTTTTCGACAACCGACGGGCGGCGGGGCTTTGGCTCTGTTCCCCGTCATCTCGCGCGTAGCGCCGAGAGGCGCCCCGATCCCCTGATCCCGTCGGCCGCGTTGTCGCCCCCACGACAACTTTCGGTTTTAACATCGGCCCGCGATTGGATGCATCGCGAGCTGGCTTCGTCATCGTTGCCGCGTTTTCCTTCGTGTCGGCATGGCTGAGCGTCAACACCATCAGATCCCATCGGGATGGCGGCGCCTCGTCCAGATTCCATCGGGGCCACGCCGGCCACGCATAAACGCCAAAAGCCTATGTCCGCCCATATACGCGTGACGCTGATGCAACGATCAAATTTGACAAGCCAACTAGATTCAAATTTTCGTATTTAAATTCTCGTCTTTTGCATAGCATATGCATGGTTGTTGGTTTGTCGTTTCTCTTTGGTTCAAGCTTGAGTATCCGCTGTGTTCGCCCAAGGTTGGAGAGAGCATTTGACGCTCCTAAAGGTTCATAAACTCCATTGCTTTGGCCATACGATGCTCCTCGATCGGTTTTATCGTGAGGCTTAATTTGTATTGTGAAGGAAAGGTTTAATATTGCTTTCTTTTCCACGTTCTTCATTATTCAAATTACCTTGCTAGCATAATGTTATCTTTGCTGAATTCATCTTTTAGGTCTTCTGATGTATACAGCTAAGTGAGGAAACCATTTTGTAGCCCTCAGTGGTGCACTTAGGTCATATATAGCCATATAGGATACTATACTACTAATTTCTGGACACCCTTGGTACCCTGTGACTAGCAGAAACTGTAGTGGCTTTGATGACAATATTCATCTGTCCACGTTAGACTTAGATCACAGAAATTCATTTACCTTGTTATCCATTAATTTTCTGTTACAGTCGTCACAACTCATGAAGTTTGTAACCTAGTATGATGTGATGTGTTTTGTAGAATTGTAGCTATATATATCAGGCATATATCTTACTGCAATGAAAATATGAATATAGCTCAGATTTGTTTTTTTTTTAAAAAAAAGAATATGTGCACATTCAAAAGTAATGTTTGTTTTGATTATCATTATCGGTTGATAGTGCATAGTCCGGAAATTCTCATTAACAATTCAATAGTGATGACCCGCTGCTGTAGGCGATTTATAAACATATATATGGGATGGGATATTTAACACATAGTAGCCCCTGTTACTGCCAATGTTTCTCACCCAATAAAAAATCCCTGCACAATCTAATACCATCCGAAATGGCAATTGATCTATAGCTTGTTAGTTTTTCGGTAGGTATGTATGGGGCTATGACATAGTTGTTGCACTACGTCAGTACGAATGTATGAACCTAATCATCTGTTGCTGAGAATAAGGTATTGTCTTTGGACTTGGCTCACTGCAAATTGCAAAGGAATATGTTCAATATCGAGGATGAAAACAGGCATTTGCTCTTTTAGATATTCTGTTTGGGCTTCTGTGTTGCATTTGTTGTTGCTATAAAAGTATGGAAAACAACAATTATCATGCTTTTATCCTCTATATTTTTTTTTTTCGAACCCGGGCACTTGCCCGTTCTGCACTTCTATCCTCTATATGGTACAGGACAAACACAGTACAATATGTAGGAACAATTCTAGACACTGAAAATGGTAGCTGAATTGAGTGTGAAATTAGAGCTCATGGGTTGACAATTCTAGGAACCAGAAATGCTAACTTTATTCAACACTAGTACCTAAACACTTTTGCGTGACGGGCGAAATATATTTTTTTGTGGCGGGCAAATGTGCCCGTCACCAAGTAAAGGTCACGGAAAATAAATTTTTACCGTGGCGGGCAGAGTGCCCGCCACGGTTAACTCTTGCGTGGCGGGCGAGTTAGATGTGCCCGCCACGGTCCAGATTTCAAAAAAAAAAAAAAAAAAAAACAGACACCCCGCGGCGAGCCCATCACGGGCCCGCCAGGCCCATCTAGGGTTGCGACGCCCGCCACCGCCGCCGGAGACCCGGGGCCGCTGCGGATCCCACCGCCGCCGCCACCGCCGAGCCGGCCGCCCGCCACGAGCTCCCCATCGGCCAATCCGGCCACCAGGGCTCCCATCGGCGGATCCGGCCGGGGAAGGTGGCGCCGCCGCCACCGTCGGGGGCGCTCGGATCCCCGCTGAGCCCGCGCCGCTCCGCCGGATCCCTCGCCGAGAAGTCGAATCCCCGCGGATCCGCGCGCGCCGCCGTCGAGGTTGTGTGCGCTTATTTGGATCCGCCGCCCTCCGCCATGCCAGTCCGCCGTCGCGCCGCCCCGATCCGTCGGAGAAGGGGCCGCACGCCCTGCCGCCGGGAGGAGGGGGCCGCGTCGTGGGAGGGGAAGGGTCGGGCCGCGAGCGAGGGAGGGGTCGGCGTCGGATTCCGCCTCCTCGCGCCGGATCTCGCCGGCCCGCCTCCTCCTCGGCCGGGAGAGCCGCCCCGCCGCCGCCGCCATAGGAGCCGGAGAAGGAAGAGAAGGAACCGAGGTAGGTGGAGAACGAAGAGAAGGAAGGGAAGGAACTGGCCTTCGCCTCCTCGCGCCCGGGAGACCTCTTTGCCTTCGCCGTTGGGGAGGTGGAGAGAATGGTTGGGAGGTGGAGAGAGTGGTTGGGGAGAAGGAATGACCGAATGAGTCCGGCGAGTCCGCGTCAAAACCCTAAGTGTCGCCTTATATACGGCCCGATACTAAGTGAGTTTGGGCTCGCAGTGGGCCTCGCTATTTTACGCTATGGGCGTTTCTTAACAACCCGCCACGCAAAAATAGACCTGCTTTCCGTGGCGGGCCACTTATAAACGCCCGCCACGCAAAAAAATCTTTCCCGTGACGGCAAAAAAAACGCCACGTCGAAAAAAAAAAAACTGGACGTGGCGGGGTATTTTCCGTGACGGGCAAAAATAGTGCCATACGGAAAAGATTTTTGCAAGTGCTCGCAAAAAATCATTTCGTTACTAGTGCAATGTAAAGTTAGATGTCATGGTTGATCTATTAAACTGAATAGTACATCTTAATTCAGTTTGTATTTCTAACCAAATGTTGTGTTTCTTGTATAGTTGTCCAATATGAAGCACGCTGAAGAGTGATGACAAGGTCACAAGGGAAAACACTGAAGATGGTTGATCTTTTTAGTCGCCACTGTACCTATGTAAAGAGTCTTGTGGGGGATGTAAAATGTCAGACATAATGTTTGAATGTTGCGTCTCCTTTGGACTTGAGCTTTAACCAGTAACGCTTGAACTGGGGACTTATTTGAGAATTGAGATACTGCATTAATATGTTGATGGGTCCTACGTGGCGAATCTAATTGTCGGGGACCTAAATATTGGCCCCCCGAGACATTCTCCCGAATAACGAATCTGTCGGCCCGTCAAGGTCCAAGAAAACCCGACCGCCATCGTCCCGCTATGAAGGACGGTCCAACGGGCGAAGGACTAGGCCTAGGGAGCCATGACACCTACACGAAACCGGAGACGGCCCACAGGAGTCACCGCGACGAAGGACACTGAGTAAAATACTCCGCTTAACCTACAAGCCAGGTCCACGACCAGCTTGTCTTCCCATGACCAAACCGTCAGCAAGGAGCTTCTACGCTCGGGAGTGACCAGGTCAAGAGATTTCACAAGACGAAGAACGAAACGCTCCATGACGTCACCAACCGACCCGGGCCTCGGACTCGGGGCTCCGATCTCCGTCCCGCCCAAGGGAGACACAGCTCTCTATCCTCGGGCGCTTGGACACCGCCTCGTCCCGAGGGGTGGCCCTAGCTCACCACCCTCGGCGCATCTCCGCCTCGCCCGAGCGACCCAGCTCTCAACCTCGAGGCGGGGTGGCTCAACCACCTCACCCGTGGTCACAGATTCCGTCCGAGGAAGGGAAACAAATGCATTCAATGCGTTGCACAGCAGACGATATGTCGTGGCCATCGACACGCCCGGTCAAATCAACATGCCAAATCCCTCCCCAATCCGACCGATGGGACACAAGGCCGAGCCGTGACGACGCACGCCGCCAAAGACGCGGAAATCGGGCGACAATCGTTCATTTCCCCGTAAGCACCGCCAAGACGCCACGTTGGGCCGGGCCCTCGGGCGCGACGACACGCCACAACCGGCGCCTCGGGTCCCCCGCCATGCGGATCGTGAGGGACGCCTCACACTTCGGGGCTGCCCAGAAACGGCACGCCCACCATCGGATCACGACGCTGTCGTCATCAAGCAACATCCGGCCGCCCAACCCTCGGCGGCGACATGCAACCCGCTCTAGCCTCGAATTAGCCACCTAGGCGTCCACACATGTAAACATTACTTCCCTCTTCCCACTATAAAAGGGGAAGTAATGCCCCATTAGCGGGGATCGAAAAACCACAGTCCTAGCTAGACAACCACCTCCACTTCCACGATCGTGAGGCTTGAGACCAGCTTCTCTCCCTCACAACCGCCTCTAGAACCCCTACTGCAGCTCTCTTCGCTTGAGTGCGAGGTAACACGAGCAGACACCACACACCGGACGTAGGGCCACGTTGGCCCGAACCAGGATAAATCACCGTGTTCAGTGTCCATCTTGCGCTACGCCATTGGGGAAGGAGGCACACGGCCTATAAATTCTTTATTGCCGGGCACTCCCGAGGCACCCGCCGCCGCCTCCGGGAACGCCGACACTAATGCATGTGTGTTGTATGCCTTAGTTGTTTATTTACCATTTTATTGCCGCCTATATGTTCCAAAAAAATCATGGGTGAAGTAGTGGTATATATTTATATAGCCGAAGTTGGGCGTTGCTAAATCGCGGACGTCCACGAGTTATGTTAACTCGTGGACGATCCGACCACCACGTTTATCTATTTTAGGAAACTATTCATTCTTGCTTTTTTTCATTTTTAGGAAAACTCGTAGGCGCCGTGCTCTCTTTCCTTTTTGTTTTTTTTCCCCGCATGAGCAATGATGTCAGCGTAAAAAAGCAAAACATTTTTAAAAAACCGCTATCACTCTTGAATGGTGTATCCATTTTTAATTCCGTCTGCACCGTGTGTTCTACGCGACGAAAGGAACAAAACTAGATCCCACTCGACTATGTTTTGAAGATTTTAGTTTTTTTGATTTTTTTCTAATATCAATTGTTATGTTACATAAGATTATATACTATAAGTTATACAATATAAGTTAGATAGTACATATTATAGTTTGTTCTTATTGTTATATTTTACAAGTTATACATATATGTTAGACACTACAACACCTAGTTTTATCTTATTGTTATGTTCCATAAGTTATACACTATAAGTTAAAAGTATAAGTAGCACATGCAGTAGTTTTCTCTTATTGTTATGTTCTATAAGTTATACACTATAAGTTATACATATATGTTAGACACTATAACACTTAGTTTTGTTAAAATTGTTATGTTTCATAAGTTATACACTATAAGTTAAAAGTATAAGTTAGACATCACATGTCGTAGTTTGATCTTATTGTTATGTTCTATAAATTATACACTATAAGTTATACGTATATGTTACACAATACATATTATAGTTTTGGTCTTTTCATTATGTTATATAAGCTATATTATATAAGTTATACGTATAAGTTAGATAGTACATGTCGTAGTTTGGTTTTGTTGTTATGTTCTATAAGTTATACACTATAAGTTATATATATATGTTACACTTGTAGTTTGGTCTTTCTGTTATGTTCTATAAGTTATACATATATCTTAGACAATACATGTCGTAGTTAGGTCTTATTGTTGTTCTACAAATTATACACCATAAGTTATACGCATATGTTACACAAAGACATCTTATAGTTTGGTATTTCATTTATGTTCTATAAGTTATATAATATAAGTTATACATATACGTTGGACAAGACATGTCGTAGTTAGATCTTTTTGTTGTTTTTATAAGTTATGTAGTATAGGTTATACATGATATGACTTATTACTACTATAAAAGTTGCTTTTATTTGATCTCCCCACCCATTACTATCCCTATATATCACACTCCCTGAATGATTTGTGTCTCTAAAAAAGGGAAAATCGTAAAAAAAATACCGTAAATCTTAAGGTAGAAGAAAGAGAATGAACAAAAAAGAAAGAAAAACAAATGCTTACCAAAAAGGAAAGTGATGGGATTTATTTATTCCCGAAATGGAAAGTGGAGCATGTCCGATATCCGATAGTTCGCGCTGAACGAACGAACGCGGAATAGAATTTTCGCCTTAGTTGTACCATCCTTCATCCATTCATTCAGAACTAATGAAAACTGTATGACGATTGACGGGTTGTGGTTCAGCCAGGGGGCGAAGCTATATATAAATTAGGGGGTGCAAATGCACCACCCAAAAAAACAGCAAAAACAAAGTGATTATGTTCAATATTTCACCATATATGCACTCCATTTGAAAGATGATAATGCACCCACAAGTTAAGTGCACTATCCTCTAATTTGCTCTAGCTTCGCCACTAGGTTCAGCTGTATATGGTTGCATTGTTACTTGTGTTTCTTTCTTGTATAATAGTTGTCCAATATGAAGCGCGCTGAAGAGTGATGACAAAACTTTTCATATCCACTCACGGCGAAACTCATTATAGCTCTTGCCTTTAGGGCGTCCCCAATGGTTAGCTATTTGACTATCTAGATGTGACATGGCAAAGTAAAAAGTAGAGAGAGAGTAGTCACTAGCTACATGCAAATAGCTAGACTATTTCACGTGGCCCGAGAACATGTGAGATGAACATGTGGGACCAATAACTTAAAATAGTCTTTGTTTGTCTCTCTCACCTCCACATCACGAAACCAAATAGCTAGCACTAGCTATTACCATCATGACGCCCTTACTGATTGCCGGAGAAAATCTGAACAAATGTAGGGACAGGTTACAGGAGGCACGCTGATCAAATCACAGCACTCCACAACAAGCTGTCGCCCGTGCATCACGGCTTTAAATTGAAATAACCTGCCGAACGCCCTGCAATTTCCGCGCGTTGGTCAGTTGCACGGAACTGAACAAGTGAACAATAAACTGATTATATTTTGCACGTCTTATAGTTTAGAATGAATGGAACTGAACAAGTGAAAACTAAAGACCCGACAAACATTTTGGGACAGGAGAGTACGCAATAAGGCGAAAAACGTCTTGTAGTTTACAATGAATGGAATATAATCTAAAGAACTATAGCTGCTCTTTATGGGAGGATAAAAGGTACTACTAAAATAGAAGAAGATCACTTAATAATACCTTTGTTTGAAGTTAGGCAAGTAGTAGAATAAAAGGATATAATAATTACTTAATAAAATAAAATCACCTATGTAGACTTTTTTTATATGGAATTTAAGGTACTGATGAAAACTGAGCCGGCGACATCAGACACCGCGGGCCCTTCACGCGTCAGACAAGCCGGAGTAGCTCCATCAATCGCTGCCGCAGCCCGCGTCGCGTCACGCGACACGCACCGCTCCGGCTTTCCACTCCTCCAGTGACCAGTGATGCAGATGCATATAAACGGCTACGGGCATGGTGACGACTGACGAGCACTCACAAACTACGCAGGCTGGCAGAGGTTGAGGCACAAGGAACCACCACACCAAGAAGCGATGGCGCCGCCCGAGATTCAGAGCCTGAGTCCGACGGCCGTGCTCCTGCTGGCCACCTGCCTCGCCGCCGCCGCCGCCGCCGCCGCCGCCGCCGCCGGCGTCTCCGGGGTCGCACCGCTCGGTGCCACGGACTACGCCAGGGCACCACTGGTGCCTGCAGGCGGAGGCGCACGGCGTGTCCTCGTCGCCAACGGGCTCGGGCTGACGCCGCAGATGGGGTGAGGAACGAAACCATCAGATAGATGTGCATGCATGCGTGATGCGTGGCTTTCGCCGCTACCTCCCGGCTGTGGTTTTTGTCTGAGCCTTGGTTTTTCCGTGGGTTTTTCTTTGTGTTTTGCGTGTCTTCTCATCGATCGATCAGGTGGAACAGCTGGAACCATTTCCAGTGCAACATCAACGAGGCCGTCATCCGGAACACCGGTCAGATCGAGTCATTTCATTGGTTTCTTTCTGTTTCTGATATGGCTTTAATTTGCTCACTGATGAATTCACTGCTGTTAAACTTGATTCACAGCTGATGCGCTCGTCGCCACCGGACTTGCAAAGGCTGGCTACAAGTATGTCAACTTAGGTAACTAGTGTTCATATATACTTGAAACGTGTTGGATCGATGTTACTGATCGAAAGACGACATTATTATTATTGCAGATGACTGCTGGGCGGATTACCAAAGAACCAAAGAGGTATTGTAGTACGAGACCTTGTCGTAAGTTATTACTTGCAGTTAAATTCTTGCACTGAACATTGATCCCCACCAAAGAGGCAGTACAAGAAATTGGCTTAGCTATAGTACTAACGGAGTTTCTGATAGGGATACTTGGTCGCTAATCCCAAGACATTCCCATCCGGAATCAAGGCCCTCGCAGATTATGTTCATAGCAAGGGGCTTAAGCTTGGCATCTACTCTTCAGCTGGGTACGTACGTTCTTTGATTCCCCCCCTTTTCGCTCAACAAGTTTGGTCGGCTCTTTTTGATCCATCAATCAAGTGGGAAATAAGTTCACCCAGCAAGCTACTACCTCATACCCAAAAGGTTACACAGCACGAATAGGATCAGTCCATGTTGAACTGAAACTGAAACCGGACTTCATACTGTGCGTTTCCGTAAATTTCAGGACAAGAACTTGCAGCAACCGGATGCCTGGATCTCTGGGCCACGAAGACAAGGATGCTAAAACGTTTGCGTCATGGGTACATACATACTCCACATACTCCAATGCTACTAGAGATCGATGTTCAGACTCTCAGATATCAGCATTTGACGGTGTGCAGGGTGTTGACTACTTGAAGTATGATAACTGCTACAGGGACGGCACGCCTGAAACCGTGAGGTTTGGGCGCATGTCTCGCGCGCTCAAGAACTCTGGCCGCCCAATCTTCTACTCACTCTGCGAATGGTGTGCCATTCATGCATCCATCCCTTTAATCAATCTCCTTGTGCCTTTGGCTTGGAATGCACCTAAACCTGATGACCTGATGGCTTCGTCCCAGGGGCTACATGGATGTGCCCAAATGGGGCGCCATGTACGGCAACAGCTGGAGGACCACCGGCGACATCAACGACACATGGTCAAGGTAAGTGACGCTCGCTCATCAGCTCGTCTGATCGACTAAGTCATCGTACGTGCTGATAACTGATTGATTGGGCAGCATGCTGGACAACATCGACCGGAACGACGCCTTCGCTCGCTACGCCAAGCCCGGCGGTTGGAACGGTCAGTTCGTATATTTCTCTGCTTGTCTTGCTGGATGAAATGCATCCGAATTCCATGAGGTTTTCCCGTCGATCAGCTGATGGATCGCTTGCTTCTCGATCGATCTCTCCCACACACACACAGATCCTGACATGCTGGAGGTCGGAAACGGAGGGATGGCGTACAACGAGTACGTCGTGCACTTGAGCCTCTGGGCCATCGCCAAGGCTCCCCTGGTGATCGGCTGCGACGTGACGAGAATTTCCAAGCAGACGCTGGGGATCCTCTCCAACGCAGAGGTCATCGCGATTAACCAAGGTCACAAGGCTTGCATCTTCGACTTCGTTCTCATCAGCGAAATCTTAAACACACGAGAAAAAAAATTCACTTCGTTCTTGACTCTTACTTCGTGCGTGTGTGCCATGCCAATTGTGTGTTGGACGCAGATAGGATGGGTGTCCAGGGACACAAAGTGAGGAAGTATGGCAACGATCTCGAGGTACGTACGTACAGAGATACACCAAATCGATCACGAATCCAGCTGAATCCCATGGCGTTTGGTTGCAGGTATGGGCTGGGCAGCTCTCCCGGCACAGGAAGGCCGTGCTACTGCTGAACCGGGGGGCGACGCATTCCGCGTCCATCACCGCGGCATGGCCGGACGTCGGCATCCGCCGCGGCGTCACCGTCGAGGCGAGGGACGTCTGGAAGGTACGTGCGTACGCCAAGTCACCGTGCGGTGGCTGGTTTCAGGCCATTTCCAGCCAGCTTTGTTCCGCGCAGAGCCTGTGGTTTATGCCTCGATCCATCTCTTGTGCTTGCAGCACGAGACGCTCCCGGGCAGGTTCACCGGCAGCCTCACGACGGTGGTCGGCCCGCGCTCGTGCAAGCTCTTCGTCCTCACGCCCTTTCCACGCTGACGACTGTGGATCCTGCTAGATATGAGACGTGTATGATTTCAGAAACTCTTGTGTTGTGACGGCTCCGATCCGACAACAAGAGCCCATCAGCGTCTGTCTGTCGGTGATTCAGTAGCGATTTGACATGTCGCAACGCTCAGTTTGGCTTGATTTGAGATCCAACACACCGAATCAATGAGACCAACAATTCAGCTACCCTACCCGCACACACCGATTCATGACCCCAACACCCAACCAGAAGAGAAAACACACACACACACAACTTATGAGATTGGAAAGTTCGACGCCTGACCGGCTAGGACTGACGAGCTCAAGACAAATATTTTTTTCACGATCTGGTCTTTCGCCCCCTTTTTCAATAAAAGGAAATGCTAAAGAAGAGCCGAAGCATAGGTACAAAGGGCTTAACAAGTAATTCTACGATTATCGGCAGAGTTCCAAGACCTATAAACGATCAGCAAGAATAGATGAGGGGGAAAAGAGGACCCATCACCATAGCCCTAAGCGACTAGACATGCATATAAAAATTCAACAAAATGGCTGCCCGCAAAAGATGAAGCTGCGGTGGCAAATTAAGCATTCACCGATAAGAACCAAGATAACGGTGAAATAGGGACCAGGTAGCATAGCATGTCGTGACACCATAACGACAGCTAGCAACTCCAACAACACCAGGTAGCCACCGTGGAACACCCAACGACCATCGACAACTCCAACAACGACCAGGTAGTACGCCTGATGCGAACAACTGCAGCGGCAGCCTCAACAACGACCAGGTAGCCGTTGTGAGCCGCGGCGACTGTGGCTATTACAACAGCGACTAGGTAGTCGTGAACAACCAAAGCGACTACAGCAGCAACATCAATTAAGGTAGGGCAGACCAATGCAAAGAGAAAAATGAAGCACAGGTAGACCTCTCAATGCAAACGAAAAACCTCTTTTGTGTCGTTACTTTTCTGTTGGAATTAAGGAAAAAAAAACTCAGCCTCATTTGTACCAGCACTCTAAAGGGAGAGGAAACATATCACAACACATCTTGAGAGTGGAGAAGAATGTGAAGAAAATGTAACTAGTTTGGATGACTCATAGTTGGTTCGAGGATTGGTTGAGTACAACATTATATTTGCGAAGAGTTTGTCGATAGAGTTTTAGGGGGTATTTGGATGGTTGGGACTTTAGAGGAGTAATATGCCAGTAACCATAGAGGACTTTATTCTTATTCTAAATAGGCATAGGTCCCGTGCAAGTGTCCTTATATACATGTATATGTCGGTTAAACACTGCCCAAATACAGGTCAAAGCAAAGTAGGTTTACAGCTAAGAGAGAATAAATTGGACCACTAGTCTCAATTAGCTCGTTTTGAAGTAAAAGTAGACTAAGGGTCTGTTTGGTTCCATGAACTAGGGACTAGTTAGGAACTTATTATTAATCCCTAAAGATGTTTAGTTCAAAGGACTAATGAGGGACTAGAGCTGACGACCGACTAGTGCATGCACAATTGCACAAATAAGTTGACGACTGACAAGAGCGCAGACTAGTCCCAATTAGACTCTCAAGAGGGGGCTAATGGACTAGGGACTAGTTGAGACTAAAAATTAGTCCATTAATCTTGTTGTTGGATAAATTAGGGAATAGTTGAGACTAAAAATTAGTCCCTAATTCGTAGGAACCAAACAGGACTGTTTGGTTCCATGGACTAGGGACTAATTATTAGTCCTTAAACATGTTTGGTTCAAAGGAGTAATGAGAGACTAGAGTCGACGACCCGACAACAAAATGAATGCATGTACAAAATGAGCCGACGACGCAAACTAGTCTTAATTTTTCAAGAGCACGCCAAGACGCTTTTCATTAAGCGAAAGAGTGTTACAAACTAGAAACGATCCCAGAATACACAAGCATTACCCGAGTCACGAACCCTACTTCTACTCTCAAGAGAGACACAAAACTCTAGTCTTAATTAGACTCTCAAGAGACTAATGACCAGGAATCTACTGGCACTAAAAAATTAATCCATTACCAATTTGGGTGGCGAAATGGTGTCCGAGTCCGACCGAGCTAAAACTTCAATAATTAATTAATTGTTTTGATAGTCGGTTTGGGTGGTGAAATGGTGTCCCCACCCATCGCGTCCCGACGAGTCGTGCTCCCCTTCGCCTCCCGCACCGATGGACCCCGCGCCGGCGCAACCGCCCCCATTCGCTGTGCACCTCGTCACCGGCGGCGATTCCTCACCGGAGCTCGCCCTCCTACTCCGCTCCTCGCCTCCGCCCGCGTCGTCGCCCTTGACGCAGAGTGGGAAGCCGCGTCGCCGCGGCAGCCCTGCCGCTGCGGCCCTGGGCGACGGCGGCGGGACGCTGGTGTCCGACGAGGCATCTCCAGCGCCGCCCAAGTTCCCGACGGTGACGCTGCTCCAGGCGGCCTGCCGCTTGGGCGATGACGACGGAGGTGAGGGCGAGCGCAGCGAGGTGTTTGTCGTCGACCTCCTCTCCGTGCCGCTCGCCGGCCTGTGGGCGCCGCTGCGGGAGCTCTTCGAGCGGCCTGATGCGCTCAAGCTTGGGTTCAGGTTTAAGCAGGACCTGGTGTACCTCTCTCCGCCACATTCTCCGCCGTCCTCGGGCGCGACTCTGGATTCGATAGGGTAAGAGCGTGGTGACCAAATGTTCGTGGCAAGCCTCACATTCATTTCATTGGGGCAACATTGATGCAAATTTCCAAATTGAGATTTGGTTGGTGATCCCCGTGTTATTGGTACTCATGTGCTGGGGTATGCTTAAACTTTGAACGGTTTGCTCAAAATTTAGAATCAAATTCTACAGGATTAACCCCTCTGGCTTTAGCACCTCTTCTGTGGGAAAGGAATTAAAGCTCTGGAAATGCTTACAACTAGCAGCTTAACCTGCACAATTGCATAGCTTACTCTCAAAAAATAAATAAATTGCATCGAAACAAATAGTTTCAACCCTTGCTCAATAGACATTTTAGAGAACATGGGCCTAATAGGAATCCTGCTTGTACATCCACTGTATATTGGAAAAATAAATTAAGGGTCTTTTTGTGCTTCTCCAACAAAGCAAGCAAAATCAAATACCAACCAAACTTTAGTGAAGACTACCAATTATGTGGGTCAAGCGTGTATTGCATCTTATGATCCACATTGCATTGCCTTTTTTCCTCATAAAGTCTAGTTCTAGTCCATACCTGCAATTCATCCTTGATTACAGGGTAAAGTCTAGGGCTTATTCCATGCTTGCATTTCATCCTCTACAACAGAGTTATCTCCCCAATGACTGAGCCATCAGCATACTACATCTACTCATCATAGTTTGATTTTTTTGCTCCTATTAATACACTGAATTATCAATCTGCATACATCATGTGTGGGTACCTGAAAATAAGTGTGCTGATCTTTCACATTTTTTAATTTTTTATATTCAGAATGTTCCAAGGATTTACCCTTTTTATTTGGTTTTCAAGTTTTTTGGCTGAGCATTGTTTCCTCTATATTAAGATAACCATGCTGGTATTCCTCTCTGCAAGGTGGAGCCTTTCTTAGATGTCACCAACATTTATTACTATCTCAAGGGCCATGACAGGCAGAAGAAGCTTCCAAAGGAGACCAAGAGTTTGGCAACTATTTGTGAGGAGCTGCTCAATGTCTTTTTATCCAAGGTTAGCGTTGATAAGATGTCTTATCTTCATTTTTGGAACTTTAATTTGTCAGAAGTGGTATGTACTTTCTGAGGTTATTCTTTTTAAATACTTCACAAGAGAGTCCAGAGCACAAACATAGCTTATACTGTCCAAAATATTGCGGCTTTGTTAAATAAGGCTACCGTTCTTTGTTTTCAAATTAGTGTGTATCCTTTTGGAAGTTCGTCTCTGCTTGAGTTTGTTGGCCCCTTTCTCCTGGTTTTGATAATGGTTATTGTCCTCCGCAAGGTTCAACGCTTACCTATATCAACTAAAATATCAAGCGCTTTGTCCCTTGAGCTATCCAAATTAAAGGAAAAAAGGGTTTCAACATGGACCCTGGTTCGTCGAGGTGATTGTCATTATCAAAATCATGAAAACGAATGAGCAGTACAACAAGTGTTCAGCATGTTTAGTTTGGTTCCATAAATAGATACTGAGCCAAGATAATATAAGTTGGGCTATTTTGGTGCACAGGCTCAGCTCGTTTGTTGCAAGAGATTGGCTCAGTTTGTATGCAAGCATGGTTATATATGACAGACATGATTATGCTCTTTTTAACTCAAGCACACAAGAGAGCTGCCTATCATTATATTAAGAAGAAAAAAAGGGAAAACTGCTACCTAAAAATGCACTAATCCGTGACTTGCCAAAATAGTGTGTTTTATGCTCATTTATATCCCCAGCAGTCAAATGCACTATAAGGTTCAAGTTGATCATAGTTGGTCATGGAATTGCCTATTTTCACCTAAGTTTGTGAGGCAAATTTGAGCCTGACCTTCCTGCCCGGCAAGGCAACAACACTAGCAATGTCTTTTTTTTTGAAAGCATTGGGGTTGATTTGCTTAATTATTATCCTTGCCCTTTTATTTTAATAGGAACTCCAATGTAGTGACTGGTCATGCCGTCCCTTGAGTGAGGGGCAAATACAATATGCTGCATCAGATGCCTACTACTTGCTAGACATATTTGATCTGTTCCAAGAAAAGATCACAATGGAAGGTAATTTTATTAAGTTCTCATTCTTATTTTTTTTCCATTTTTCGTAGTAAGCAATTTTTTTGCTAGATTTGAAAGTTATCTTAGTATCAAGAATGAATTTTCTATTTCTGTTTTCCTTTCTTATTTTTTTACTGTCGATTCTATTACAGGAAAATGTTCATCTACAACAGGATTTACTTTAGACAGGCATTGCTCATCAGTGGTGATAGAATGCTCTTCTTCTGGATATAACAATTGCTCGGTTAGTTGTTTGATGTCCATAGTGACCAAGTACAGTGAGAAGATAATTTTGACAGAATCTGATGCAAAACCACGTACCTCAAGACGAAAAAGAAAAATTAAAGATTCCTGCCAATGCCAAATGCAAAGATAAAGTGGACTGCAGTAATGAATGGCAGGGTCCCCTCCATGGGATCCTTCCATTGGTGGGGATGGGTACCCGTTCTTGTGTGATGTGATGGTAGGTTCTCTTGATCTTGTTACCCCCAACAGCTGTACAATTCATAATTTGTTTTATACCACTCTGCAATGGTTAATATGAACTTAGGTTTGACAAAAAACTTAACACCATACAATTCAATTCCCTCTTCACAAACTGCTGGTTTGACCTTACAATAAATCTGAACAGATTGAGGGCCTAGCTAAGCACTTGCGATGTGTTGGAATAGATGCTGCAATTCCATCTTCAAGGAAACCTGATCCAAGGTCTCCACGATACTCTCTGCTATAGTTTTAGAACATTCTTAATGTAATTTCAATTGATAGGAGTTCTCATTTACCTTGTGCTGCTTGCTGCCCATTTTACTCACCTGTAGGGATCTATTAAATCAAACATACAAGGAAGGAAGGATATTATTAACACGTGATGCCAAGCTCTTGAAATATCAATATTTAGCAGGTAACCAGGTATACAGAGTGAAAAGCCTGCTCAAACATGATCAACTAGCTGAGGTTTGTGCATATTTTGATATTTTCCATCTTATATATGATTTATGCAACATCTGTCGCAGTTAATGCTAAATCTCCCATGGCAGCATGGCTCATTGTCATGTTGGCTATATTGTTAAAACCATAGGTTTGGTCACCAAATTGAAGGAAAGTTTAGCTTCCTTGTTGGTTAACCTATGATTATGTAGCACCTAATAAATCACATTTCTGACAGTAAATGCTCCACTATCAGCTCAACCCAGGAGAGAACCTTTGAACTGCAGTTGTATGGACCAATCCAAAGTTTGACATGGTGTTTGAGTAGTTTCTAGCAAGAGTAAATGGCAAATTGATGTTTACTTTTAATTACTGTTGTTTACAAATTAAAGCTTACTTTAATCTTTTGTTAGTCACCCATGCTTTATAACTAGACTAGATGAAGAAAAATATCATAAATTTATTAAAGAAATTTATAAAATTAATGATGAAGAACTGGGATTATATGAATAGAGAACTATGGGTTGAGTACCATCTTAAAGATCATAAATTCCAAAATATGGCATGTGAGGTTGATAAGTGTGCCCTGGGGGCCACATGTTAGCAACACAACCATGGCATTTTCGAACCCAAGTGTTTGTCACATTCAAATATTGCAACACATCAAGTTGGTATTTGTTTCTCCTAGCACGTTTGATTTTGGATGCACAGCTTTCTCATCAGGAATGAGGGTACAAGTTATCACCTGTGAACTGTTAGCAGTAGCACATATCAGGAGTCTTGAGGGGAAATTGTATTTTTACGTAGGAAGTTCTATCAAGGCACCATACTTGTTTTTTTCTAATGTTTCTATTTGAGAAGCCGGAGGAACTGAGGAGATTTGGGGGCTAAGTGGCTAACTGATCAGTTTATTAACTTGCTTGTTTCAGGTCATTAATACCTTCCAATTAAAGATTGCCGAGGATCAACTTATGTCTAGGTGCACAAAGTGCAATGGTAGTTTTATTCATAAACCACTTACCCTAGAGGAAGCTGTTGAAGCCTCAAAAGGTTTCCAGGTTATTCCTTCGTGCTTGTTCAACCGAAATCTGGAGTTCTGGAAGTGTACCGATTGCAATCAACTCTATTGGGAGGTACTTAATCTTCTACTGTATATAATTGAGGGCTTGAGGCTCTATTACATTATTTCTCCATTTTTTGTAAGCACCTATCTTATGCATCCACAGGGAACTCAGTACCATAATGCAGTTCAAAAGTTCTTGTCAGTCTGCAACATTAGTGACTAAGCAGTGCAGCCGTGGTGCCCATTTGTAAGGTACTGAGATACAATCGCCCCCGAAAGAATAATAACCATCTGATGTTTGGCAACCAATCGTGCATGATGAGGCAGGCCATCCATTTTAGCGGTTTTGTTGTTCGTCGCCGAAGTCACTGTAAATAGCACAACACTTTCGTTTCGAAATGTGTTACTCTTTGTCAGAAATAGACAGAAAAATGGAATGCTCAACGCCCCAGCATGTCAAATGAGAATGCATGTACACTGAAAATTCAGAAGGTGAAGTTTCATCAAATACAACACTGCTAGACATAACAGTTTGTCCTTCAATATTGATTCTTGTAGGGATAGAAACTGTGTATAAACGATACACGGTAGTGCACTGTTTCTGTTTAATCGGCCATTCACCCGTTTAATTGACTATTTAGACCCTTTGATGAACCATTTAGCCTAAATAATGGCTAAACAGCAGGTGATGAGTGACCGTTTACAATTTCGTAAAAAAAAAAAGTAAAACGAAGCTTGGTCAGCAATGACAGTCAACATGGCTAACCATGACGCCGGCTCACAATGCAAGTGGTTACAGGTTTGCGGCCTAGCAGGCCCAGTGATGAATTTCTGATGCCCCTTTGCTACTCCTGCAATCCTGTACATGGTACTTGGACGCCCAAAATTTCTCTGAATTCAGGCAACCATGCATAGTCCCAGTACGCTGTATTTCTTTCAAATGCAAAGATGGCGACATTGACACCAGGGTTCTCAGGCCTTCTGGGTCTTCATACTACCAAAACCATCACAATTCACATCCACAAGATGAACCGTGCTGTCACTCAAGTTTTCTGCCTTATGCTTTCAACCAGAGATTAAAGATATAATAAATAATAGCAGTAACAAACTTTCAGACATCAATGACAGGCTAGGCAAAAGTATGTAAGAGCACACATTTGTATAACAAAAACACAAGTAACAGACATGTAGTATTGAGGTATGCTTCACTCAGAAAGACCAAACAGGAACCACACAAGACCAATCAACAATGTGCCCTAGATAAACTCCTCCAGCTCCGTGTGTCAATTTTCTGTAGTAACTGAGGGCTAAATGTATTTATAACCTGCAACAGCAAGTGAAGTCAGGAAGACTTTGGACTGCATTGGGTAAAGAGTATGTCAAAAGA
Organism: Hyparrhenia diplandra; assembly: GCA_015847255.1. Taxonomy (NCBI): domain Eukaryota; kingdom Viridiplantae; phylum Streptophyta; class Magnoliopsida; order Poales; family Poaceae; genus Hyparrhenia; species Hyparrhenia diplandra. Next base: position 175,772 of record JADLZK010005091.1, on the reverse strand, counting down.
AGGGCACCAACGCCAAGATATTCGCATATGGTTCTAATCTTGTATAAGTAATGGCAATCATAACATGAATCAGTAGGAACTTGGAAAGATCAAAGTTTTGTCATGCAGAATATTCAGAAGAAATGCAGAAGCACTGCAAACGGAATCACAGGGGACAGTTGGAACTTGGAAAGATCAAAGTTTTGTCATGCAGAATATTCAGAGGAAATGCAGAAACACTGCAAACGGTTATGATCTAATCTATTAACTGGAGAAATCACAGGGGAATACTACATAGTTCAGATGGTGGTGTTTAGCAAGAAAAGGTATATCAAAGATAAGGATAAGATGCAGTGACAGTGAAACTATTAATATTAGAAGATTAATCCAATCAATGGCGCTACAAACAGAAAGTTTAGTCATTTGTCAAGAACATTTCCATCATCCAAGTCTGCACTGCCGAAATTTATAGTATCATTTGCACACACAATTATATACGATGCTATCAAACGCAAGATACTAAAATATTTATGAACTGCCATGTATGAAATATCTTCTTGTCACACTGATAAGCCTTTTTGGTTGCATCCAGAATTCAGAAAAAGAAGAAGAAAACGAACTGAGCATGCTCACAGGCACAGGCACACAGGCATCAGCAATTCAGCATACAACTATCTGCTATCCATAACTAGAAGCAAGCACATGCAGTTCTATACAGTAAAGGATGCAGTCGCGATGCGCGATGCACAACTAGGAAGAGCAGAGCAAGTATACCTGCGTCCTCTGGCCGTTGGCGTCCGCGTCCTGGAGCGGACGGTCTGCAGTGCCGGCGTCTGCTACTGCGGAGCCAAAGGGTCTGCACTGCCGAGAGTGCAGCAGCGGGCGGCGACGGCCGGCGGCGCCACTGGATCGGGAAGTTTGGCGACTGGAGCCCCGGCGGCCGGATTAGGGAACGACGGGAGCTTCTTGGGACGGGGACTTGGGCGGCCGTAGCAGGGTCCGATCGATCACAAGTAGAGCCTCCTGGAGATCGATCGATCGCAGCTACGGACGGGCAGTTGCGCACCTGAGGTGAGGGCAATTGAGAATCGGACTCCAAATTCGACTCGAACTCGATAGTCTAACAGGTGGTCTATAAGTACCAAACACGCGCGCGCAACGCCGCACCAACACCAACACCAACACAGCAGCCGCAGTAGCCTCCAACACACGCGCGCGCACCGCCCACCACCAACACGCGCGCGCGGAACGAGTAACCTCCCGCCATCCCGATCCCGATCCCGCAACACAGCTTCCTGCGGCCATGGGCTCGTGCTTTTCACGCCCGAAACGCTTCTCCCGCGCAGCGTCGTCAGATCGGCGGCGGCGCTCATCATCCTCGTGTTGTTGGTCATCGCCGGCGGCGTCGCCACGAACACGGCGGCACGGGGCGTCGTAAACCATCGCCTCCTTCCACGCAAGATTCTACGAGTTGAGGTCGAGGTCATCGAGGACTCCAGCAGCAGCACCGAGATCGGCTTCACGACGAACCAACAGCACGGGCCGCCTCAGCTTCCAAGGGGATTCGTCCATCAAACCTCCAACATGGAGATGGAGCCGTCTCTCGCCGGTGACCCCAAGCCAATGCAAGCAGATGCAGCAGCGCCGAATCCCAAGAAGAGTCTGCTGGCAGTTCCTGTAGGGATCAAGAACAAGGACGTGGTCAACAAACTGGTGTCCAAGTTTGCAGCCGCCGACTTCACCGTGATGCTATTTCACTACGACGGCGCGGTGGAGCAGTGGGGCGACCTCGACTGGTCTGATCGGGCTGTGCACGTGGCAGCGAAGGGGCAGAGCAAATGGTGGTTTGCGAAGCGCTTCCTGCACCCGGACGTGGTGGCCGAGTACGACTACGTGTTCGTCTGGGACGAGGACATCGAGGTGGACGCCTTCGACCCCGCCCGGTACCTCGACGTCGTGCGGAGGGAGGGCCTCGAGGTGTCGCAGCCGGCGCTCGACCGGCGGTCCGAGATCCACCACGCCATCACGACGCGTGCGATGCTGCCGACGGCGGACGGCGTGCATCGGCGCGTGCGGAACACGCGGTGTGACGGTGACAGCGCTGGCCCGCCGTGCGTGGGTTGGGTGGAGGTGATGGTGCCCGTCTTCTCGCGCGCGGCGTGGCGGTGCACTTGGGGGGATGCTACACAACGATCTCATCCATGGCTGGGGCCTCGACTACAAGCTCGGGTACTGCGCGCAGGGCGACCGCGCTCTCACTGTTGGCGTGGTCGACAGCGAGTACGTGCTCCACCGTGGTGTCCCGATGCTCAGTGACGGCGGCACGGCGACGTCGTCGGCAGGGCGCGCGGCGGTGAGGTTGCGATCATTCAAGGAGATGCTGATCTTCAACCGGAGGTGGGAAGTGGCTGCTGCGGAGGACGATTCCTGGATTGATCACTACACAGCAGCACAACCTCCGACGGCGAGGTGATCATGGTCGTGAAGATGACCGGCGCTTTCCATGACCATGTCGACCACGATGGCAGTTGATGAAGACAAGCAGAAGGCGTGGATCAGAAGGTGCAGCATCGGCATGATCGGGTCGTTGCCACGCACGCTAAAGAGAATCATGAGGTACCTCTCTTGTACCATATTGCATAACATCTCATCATGTATATTAGATCACTTTGAGCTTCTTGGTTATATTAATTTGAATGAGACTATGCTCTAGTTAGTATACTTTATACATAACGGTGCTTGGCTTAGGCTCTTCTTGATCTATTGATATATGTTATGAGCTAAGCTTCCTTTCTATATATGCGAACATGACTAACATTTGATGAAATCTGAAAATGGTTCACCACTGAGATGGCAACTAGCATGTGTAGGATGTGTGATATGCTTTGTGCTATAATGTGTATACTAGGTAGCTATGTCTCATGCTTTGAGTCACACACTTACTTAGATAACCTTAGATAACCTGATGCTCATGTGATAAAAAAATTGAAATCTAAGCTAAAGTGCTGGAAAAGATCGAGATGGGTCCATACTGTCCCACCCTCAAGGCTTCGAGACCGCTTCCCATTGCACTTGGGTTGAACTTGAATCTTGTAGTGGATGACCCGCACCATTGCCTTAAGCTTCTTATTGCTCACAGCATAGGCTTGACATGGTTGATTAGTAAGGCCGACAAAGTGGATAACCTCTCGCACATACTTGTGACACGTTGCAAAGTATGATACATTTAAAATTGATGAAATCACAAGTGTTGGGTATGTCTTTTGCATGATGTGTGAACGCTGTTTGGGGTAGTTCACCTGTGTACATATGTTAGCACTCTCGGTCGATCTCTGCTTATATGTGCTATGTGCTACTTTCAGTGGTGAATCCCTCTTTTGAATTGCTTAAACCTGATCAAAATGCTTAAATGTCATATTCTATATCGCTTGATCAGTTTGAGCATTTGCTAGCACTTGTATTGTTACTATGATACTAATTAGAGCATTTTCTCATTCAAATTGCTATAACCTTGAAGCTCAATCCATGTGCTCTAATTCATGATCTTGACAAGTGCATATGCCAACAAGGGGGCTACTTTTGTTTTCTCTATAGATGCTATAAGAGGCTAAGACCGAATACGTTGTAGTTATGCCAAATTTGGCTTTGTATGTTGGGCTAACACGAATAATATGTAAATGTTTCGATCATTCTTTTGTTGACATGTATTCTAATTACTATTAAAATTATTCCATTAAAATTACTATTACTTAGCCTCAAATTCACCATTTATCTTTAGCTCTAGCCCTACACCTTCATTATTTTCGCTACTATCTCACCCCTGGTGTTGGTTTAAACCGAAAAATTCGGTTCGGTTCGGTTCGGTTTAGAAAAGTTCGGTTTCCAGAAATCTAAAGTCGATCGGTTTGTCGAAATAGCGTAAACCGACCAAATCGGTTTTTTTTTTTTCGGTTTTAAAACCGAAGAAACCGAACAACAACAAAAACGCTTCGAATCTGGCCGCTATGGCCCTCACGCTGCCGCCGCCGAATCCCCCGCCCGCCGCTCCCGCCTCCCGCTCCCGCCGCCGATTCGCCTAGCGCGCCGCTCCCGCGCCCGAGTCGCCGGCGCGCCGCCGCCCGCCGCGCACTGCTTCACGCCGCCCAACTCGCGCACATGACGCCCGCCGCTGGCCTGCTCTAGCCTCTAGGGTTACGAGGAATGGGAGATTGGGAGTCGACCGCGCCGCACCTGCGCTTAGGTTACGGGAAGGACTCGGGGTCGTGGGGAAGTGGGGGCGATGTAGGAATGAGTGAGGTGGGTGATCGACAGGGATGCGCTTTGCGCTTGTTGGGCTGGGTTGTCACCTCGTTTTGGGCTGGAAAGGCCGGAGTCGCCGGTTCGGTTTTACTTCGTGTTCGCTTCCGGTTGGACCCTCAAATCGAAGCCGAAACCGAACACCGAATTTCCCAAAATCGAACTGAAGTTAAACCGAAAACCGACATCGGGTCGGTTTCGGCGGTTCGGTTTCGGTTTTTCGGTTAAAAAGTGCCCAGGCTGACTATACTATGTATGTACGGACTACGGAGTGCTATATGGATCCTATGAAACAGAGAAACGAAGGGCCGGGAGGCTTGGCTTGCATATCGTCATCACCATTAAGAGAGTCCGCAATGGTGAGCTATTTAACTATTTAGATCTGATGTGGCAAGAAAAAAGTAGGAGAGGAAGTAGTCACTAATACAAACAAATAACTAGACTATTTGACGTAGCCCAAGAACATGTAAGAGATACATGTGGGTCCGATAATATAAAACACAACTGGAGGCTGAGCCTCTACCGAGCGCTAAAAGCGCTCAGTAAAGGCCTAATAGCGCTCGGTGGAGGCACTACCGAGAGGCGCGCTACGGTACCAGCCCCTCGGTGAAATTTTAAACGGGAAAAAGAGTGTACCGAGACCTCAAAAACAGCCCCTCGGTGCAACCCGCACCAAATCGCACCGAGGGCTCGGCCCCCTCGCAAAACCTGGCGTCCACGCCGACGGCGTTTGCCACCGTCGACGTCAACTACATCGAGGGCCACCTCAACTACCCTCTCGGTGCATTTTAATTTTTAAAAACTTTAAAAATATCACATGTAGCTCAAATATTCATCACAAGTCATCTAGTTTAGTTCCACAAGTCATAGTCCACAAATCCACAAGTACCACAAGTCATAGTTCAACAAGTTCCACACAAGCTTATCCAAAAGTAGCACAAGTTCCAAACAAAGTACCACAAGTGCACGACTAGCTCCTGGAAGAGGGGGAGGGGGCTGTTGTTGCACGCCCGGCGAAGGAGTCGGCGAAGGAGACCCTTGATCAGCATTGCCAGGAGGCGGCACGTGGTTCGAACCCATTGATGACGGCTGCACAAAGTACAATATGAGACATGTGTTAGACGTGAACCCGGGACATCCACTAATATATGGACTTATTGACAAAGACAAGCATACTCACAGAGTAGGTTGAGGCGGAGCAAACGCCGCTAGCGTGGGGTTTCGGGCGGGGGCCCCGAGGTCCGGAGGAAGTTCATGAGCTCGCTAGCCGCTTCGCTTGGGTTTCTGTTGGGCCCGAACGCCGCCTCCGCCGCTTTGCCGCCGCTCCGACTCATCTAGCCGGGACCTACAAAGATGACAATCCATGAGAGGTGATGCAAACATATATATTGTGAGTAAAGAAATCTGCTTTGATAAAGGAATAACCTGGAGTTCCCGGAGACGGACTTTGCGGCAGACTAGGAAGCGGGCGTATAGGCAAAGGCTACTTATTGTGCTCTCGATCGGATGCGTGAGAGACTAAGGTTGAGTTGTCGATGCGGCCGCCGGCAATCCACAACCGTCCCGTGCTTCTTACCTCCTCCCCCCGTCATCATGATCTCGTGATCGATCTTCTCGAGTGAACGGATCAAAGTCTCCGCCCATAGCGCCGCTTTCCCGCGTCGTGTAGGCCTTGACTTTTTCGTGCACGTTGGGGTTGGTGTATGCGTCTCGGGCGGTCGTTCGGATCGAAGGTTACGTCGGACGACGCCTTGCCCTTGTGGGACATGCGAATGCCCCAAAGTCGTTGCACTCCCGCCACGGGTGTCCCTTCGACTCGAGAAAAGACGAGATAATTAGAAACTAGGAAAAGTTGAGCGTTACATACGATAAAAGAATCCACGTACCCATCTTTCTTTGTATTTGGAGATGTTTTGGCTGCCTTGATGGTGTGCAGGACCTCCCATCGCCAAACGAGCCTCCCGCAAGGCGGCGTGCCTCTCTGCTGAACTCCTCGTGTGAACCACACCCGGCCCACGATCATATGCCAGCATGGGAGATCGTTCATGCACCAAGTAGGGACCATCTACATGACATATCAGAAGGTTAGATGAAACAAAATTATAAGCTCAAATCGCATCGACTTTTAGCTTTTTTCATGTACCACAATGTACTGGTCTCGGGTGAGCTCCATCTTTCTGGCGTCTGCTATCTTGACCATTGTCCCAAGCTTGGACCCATAGTAGTTGATCATGCACTGGTGCTTCACCTCGTGATGCATGTCGGTGATGCGCTTTCATGGATTTTGTCAACACCGCTTCCGCCGCTCTTCATATCCCCGAGCCGGTCCAAGTAAGTCTGCATACAAATGTGAATCATCCTTAGTCGAGAGCGGATTAGTCTAATGAATGCGATGTATAGACAAAAAGTTTGTGCGACGAAGGCTTACCCAAAATTCGGCCTTCACGTCTCTGCCACATTGCCGTAGGGAACGTCCTCGGCTTTCTCGTAGTGTTCATACGTGTATGCCGGCTCTTCCCTGCCTTTGTATCTGACGAGGCCATGGAAGTGCTTCCTGACGAGGGAGACCAAGGACGCCGTTAGGGGAGCGTGAGGACGTGCCGACCAAATTATCCAGTTCTCGCACAACAAAGTAGGACAAAATATTAGTTTCCCTAAACAATTCAAATTAATAAAGGATTGGAGATAACAACAAGGGATACTTACGATTGCCTGTCGGGGCAAATCGCTGGATCGGTGGTCCTCGCGGAAACCTCGAGGGAGGCTCGCAGGACCTCGCAGATAGACACCGGCGTAGGGGACCCTCCAAAGTCATCGTACTCCTCCCCGACCTCCTCCTCGTCCTCTTCGGTGGTCTGCGCCACCGCCTCCTCCCTCAGCCTCCCCTTGCCGTGGGAGCACCACCGCTCCCTCCTCCTATGTGGAAAGAGGCGCAGTTGCCTCGGCGGTCCTCCTAAGCCTCCTCCCCGCCGCCCTCTCAAGGCCAATGCGGCCGACGCCTCCTCCCCGCCTCCCCCCGCTGGGACGCCTCCTCCTCCCTGCCGAGTAAAGGGAGGACACCTCCCTCCGACGCGAGCCGGGCGACTCGGCCCCGCCCCTCCGACGCGAAAGCCACGTCCGCTCACCATCTTTTTTCACCACCTGCAATTAAACAAAATGTCGACTCATCAAGACAAACATTAGAGAAGGACAAAAATTATTGAAAACTTAGATAAACAAAAACATTGTATTACATGGGATTACCCGGATCATATAACTCGTCATCACTATCAAAATTGTCCAAATGATCGTATACATCCGAAGGACCGATGTTGTATTCATCATCATGGCCTAATTGTATTCGCTCAAGTCTATCACAAATCTCCTTGGTAGCCCATCTTCTTGAAAGAATTCTTCATCATATGTGTCCGGGTTTATCAAGTTGTAATCTTCATCGATTGGGACGGGTAGTTTACCGGTGGCGCTACCTTATGCATAATATCCCAACCCTTAAGGGAAGTTATGGTTTGGCGGGCGTATGGCGTGTAATACACCCGCACGGCCCGTTGAGCCACAACATAGACATCGGCTCCCGAATACATAGAATCCCGTTGAACTTCGACGAGACCAATTTTTGGGCTCACGAAGACCCCTCCATGACGAGGGTCAAACTAGTGGCATTTGAATATGACAAAGTTGAAGATTCTTGGTGCCGTAGAAGGAAAGTTCATATATTTCTTCAACTCGCCATAGTAGTCACGGTCATCTTGTCCGTGCACAAACACCCATTTGCTTTTGTGGTTTACGATTGGGTCGGCTACGCTCATAGCTTGCAATGTGAAAACGATATCCGTTCACATCATAAATCGTTAAATGACTTAACCCTTCTTTCAAAGCCTTTTTTAACTGTCTCAACTCAGCGCACATTGAGGGATCGGTCCGAGCCCATGTAAGGTCAACCAGAAAGATCGTTGTATTATTGAAAACGTCACGATGAACTAAAAATGTCAAGATAAATAGAGCTGAAATAGACACTACCTTTCTTTTTGAACCACGAAATGAAATCGGGGCTTCCTCGTTCCCCGCAACCCCGTGAAAGAAGGGTATCTTCTTCTTGCGGGGTAGGATCCCTTGATTCATGTCAGGACTATCGAATGAATTCCCTGTACTAACGAGACAAGGTGGTTGGATGTTGAAAAGTGAAGGTGTATTGATACAACTTCGTTGAGAGCGTACCGTATGTCCGGGTTTAGCCTCGCCTAGGTTGGTCAACACGTATAGCATGATACTCGCCACTCGCATTGTTCAATTGCTTAACCGTCCAACCACTAGAGGTTCTAAGTTGGCCTCGGAAAAGGTTGAGGGTCGATTCATTTTCACTGGCATTGTAACGAGGGGGTGGATTATGCACGCTAGGAAGCTTCTCAGTATAGTATTTCTGTGTGAAGTTTGACACCTCCTCCACAAGATATGCTTCGCAATGGATGCCTCAGTGTCCGGCTTTATTTCTATATTTTTTGCGCATTTTCTTTAGAACTCTTTTGATTGGATACATCCAACAGAACTGTTGTGGCCCCCCATACGAGCCTCATACGCGAGGTGCACAATCAAATGCTTCATCGGCACGAAGAAGCTAGGTGGGAAGATCTTCTCCAAGTTACAGAGCATCACAGGTGCCGTTTTTTCCAAGCCTTTGATGACTGTGGGAGATAGCTCCTTAGCGGAAAGCTGGCGAAAGAAATAGCTCAGCTTCGCCAAAGAATAGCCATACATGCTCGGGGACATAGCCTCGACCATCGCCGGAAGAAGCCAAAATCCATACATGGAAGTCATGACTTTTCATCCTGTTGATTTTAAGAGTAGTCGTTCACTCCCTCCTCGATTCGCTTCATATCCATCCGGGAACATTAGTGTCTTGATCCATTCAAGGACCTCCCTCCTTTGTGGTAGAGTCAACATGTAATCAGCCTTAGGCCTAGTCCATCTTTTTGCCCGCCTACGGAGGCCTCATCTCCCCGCCTTTGGCCTATCGCATAATGCTTTGCCAGGTCCAATCTAGCCTTAGGATTGTCCTTAGACTTGTCGTGTCCATGATTGTTCCCCATAGTCCCTCGGAGATATTCCTTTCGGTGTGCATGTAATTTATGTAATGAGGTACAAGAAGGTCATCAACATATGGGAGCCTTGTTGGTATTTGTTAGCTTACGAGAGAGATAGATCCGCAAGCGCCGGGATGTCCAAAGAAGCATTTCACCCGGAAGGGTTTTAAATATCGAATCCACGAGGAAGATATGATAAGCAATTCATTTGATTAAGGACAAAGTGATAGAAGACTAATGAGATTCGGTGGTTTAGCATTTACTTAAACAGGGTGAGCCAATAAAAGATAATAATGATAAGGTATATAAGACAGTAGAGGTGCACGTGGTGAACGATAGGATAAGATTAATTCCTAGTTAGATTAGGATTGGATTTAGGACAAATGGGACAGTTCTTATGTAGTATACAAAGAATTTACGAAGTGGAAATAAACAGGCATAGCATAAGATCATATATAAATCAAAACCATAAATAAAAATGTGTACCTAAGATTACTTAAGAAAATCAAGAAACGAAACAAGATAATCCCAAGAACCATTATCGACTAGTCTTATACACGGGGGGAGGATTGCAAAGGACTCAATAGTCTTTGTCACCACTACGATCTACCACACGACCCGGCATATAAGGTGAATCCGCTAAGTAAATTATATCTAAGCACCATGCTTACATACTCTCTACTACCTAGCATATGCGCATAATATACTAGGAGCTCTACGAATAAGTACTTCAATTACCATGAATAATGACTATATCAAATATGCTATGGCTAGAATAAAGTGTAAGTAAATTAATTGCATACATAATAATGAAATAGCACGAAGGTGTATGAGAACAATAATTATATTGAACCATAGTGTAACTTATATCGATCCGTAACCCGGAGCATACACTCTCTCTTCTTTAAACCCGACTTTCTATCTAAACTAGGCTCTAGATTAGAGCTATGAATTAGCTATCCTATCTCGTGGTGTCTCCTCTTCTTCTTCCCCTGTCTTGGCTCTTCCTTGATCTACTTCTTATTGAACATGAAGCTTTAGATCAACTTGGATTGCATTGACTTGAGGGGTCTTGGGTCATTTATATATGGGTCTTCCTCCTGTCTCTTCAACTTCAACAGCGATGTGGGATTAATCCCGTGCTCCCACCGACGCCATCGGATCAAACCGACCATAATCATCCGGTTTATATTGCATCTTGGAGGCGGTGGAGGAAGCTTCCCCTCAAGCGAGGCCGATTGGCGGCCAGGCGGCGGCCGATCGGCCTAATAATTGTCCGATCGGCCCGCAGTGGGGCCCACTCGGGTCCCGCGATGCGTCGTGTCTTCTCGGAGTCTTCTAGATGATGTATTTTCGGGTTTTGGGACTCTTTAACGTCGGGTGTATTCCGGAGCCTTCTAGACTTGTTTCGAGTTGGATTGCGCTTGCGTTACGTCGGTCGTGTGACACGCCATTTCTGCTGCTTTTTCTCATTAAGTCCCCTCAGAAATCACAACTTCACCAAAACTCATGGAAATCATTAGTAGAATCTCCTAATAAGGTTATCTAATTATATTTTAATTCTTTTCCATGAATGGTTGATGCATAAAAATATGAGTTAGTGAGCATCAACGAGCCTCATCGGGCCCGACTTATGAGTCCACATATGTTGCACACCATATCCCCGAAAACCACCTTCGAGATTGGCCACAAGAGCATCTACCCGAGTATGAACCTCGGCGTGAGTCGACATGTGTGTGGCGGAGGATCTAACACTTTGACACCTTTTGTTAAGTTCTTGATGTCTTGTCTAAATGCATGGTCTTCGGAGAAATTGACGATGTAAGTCAAACGACAAATACTTGCCCCCTTTGTGCAACCAATGGAACCTTACAAATGCCTTGCATACTTGGACATGGGTACTTTCAGTGTACACACCAAGCGCTAAATAAACCGTACGCCAAGAAGTCATGGATGGAGTATTGGTACCACACATACATTTTGAAGCTTATCTTTGTAGCCCTGGTCAGATGTCCATATGCCATCATTCCAAGCACCGACCAATTCATCCCAAATAGGTTCCATGTACACGCCCATATTACTCCCGGATGACCCGGATGATCAACGAACGTAATACATTTTGTCTTTGGAAGGCGACACCGGGGGAGATTCAGGGGATAACGAACACGGGCCAACATGTGTATGGGGCAGCCATCATCCCGTAAGGATTGAACCCGCCTGTTGATATCGCAACACGTGCGTTATGAGCCTCACCGGCTTTGTGAGGATGTCCGGAATCGAAGTAGTGCCAAGCTTAGCCATCGGATGGATGTACCATCTTCTCGTGGTGGTAACGTTTGCCTGTTTGTGCCATGTCATCCGCTTTGCGCATTCCTCGACCATGAATAGCCGTTGGATCCTCGGTATGATCGGAAGGTACCGTAGGATTTTCTCGGCGATGTTAAGCCGCTTCTTCTCACCATTACCGCAGTCTACCCGCATGTACCGAGGATTTACACTTTGGGCGAAGAAGTCGCATCCAAGTGGTCATTCCTAAATAGCACGCACCCTTCGGGCAAACATGTATCCGCCGCGTCACGACATCTTAAGTGCTTTGAGTACTTTCTTTGCCGCTGCATCGTTGGGTGGAAAATTGTGAACCTTTGGCGGCAGACCGCAACCGTCAACATCCTATCGAACCCTTCTCGACTCAAGTTTAGGCCAGCCTTCAACCCTATTAAGCGTCAACAACATCTAGCCGAGAAACCTTAGAGTGCTCGTGGAGGGGTTTAGTTGCCGACTCCATCATGTTGTAGAACTCCCCGTGCATCTTCCGTCATCCCCTCCCTTTCATGAGAGTCAAAAACATGCGTCGTATGCATCATCAACCATGTCTCCTACCCCAAAGATCAGCATCAAAAGCATCGAGACGTGGTCTCACCACCTCCTCTCTAAAACGTTGATTTTCACCATGGAATCTCCACATGGTATAGCCCTCTATAAACCCATTAAACGTAAGATGTTTACCCATGGTCTCGCTTATTTTTCTTTTCAGTATTGCCACACTTGGAGCAAGAACATAAAACTAGAACATGTGGCCGTTGGTTGGCAAATGCAAGGTCCAAGAATTCACTTGTCTTGATCATCCACTCCTTATCAAAATCCCACCTACTTCTACGCCAAGGATCATCCACCGACGGTCGTCCATCCTTTAGCATACATATGAGCAAGTAAGATAACCTATGCCGTTCCAACTATCTAATAGGTGAGGATAGGTCCTAATCCCACCTGCGGATGAGTGCATGGGTCGAGTTCCCATGCCCGATCGACCAAGGCGAGTTTCGGCAACACCTCCCGTTGTTCTCCCGATACACGCCCCGAAGGGAGAGTGTGTATCCGGAGGACAACGGGAGGTGATGCCGAAACTCGTCTCGTCGGATCGGGAGCATGGAATCGACCCATGTACGCATCCGCTGGCTGTCCAAAAAATGGGACAATCCGAAACAGATACGGTCATAGATATGCAAACAAATGCATACCTCCAGCCGTATTCGCTTTCGGGCGGGAGATGCCTAACTAGGTTCCGCATTTTAAGACCATGTGAGTGGATTATGAGATAGTCATACCTACGGTGGCGGTGGTGCGGCAAAGCAGTCCGCAGTCCCGCAACACGGAGGAAGAAGATCGGGGGCGTTCAGGTACTCTCGCTCGACTCGTCGCGCTCTCTCGCAAAAGAAACATAGGGTTCGGGTTGAAAATTTCGGTAGAACCTCCCATGTACGGTGAGGTTTCCAAACCTGCAATAAAACGTCACGCACGAAGGCCGACAACCACATATGCATATACATTCATACCCACATATCAATGCCGAAGTCTATTACTACCACATATACCACTACTAGTTGTCTCACAAATTACCTTTTGCCTTCACCGACGACGAGAATGGTCGCTGAGGAGGGCGCGGCCGAGAGAGCACGGCCCAGCGAGGGTGGTCGCGGGAGGGCGCGGTCCGAGGCCAAGGCCCCTCTTCTCCTACTCTTCCCTTCCTCTTCCCCCTCCTCTTCCCCTCTCCCCTCTTCCTTCTGTTCCCCTCCCTCTTGCTCGGCCGGATGGGAGGCGTGGGGGCGCGCGATGGGAGGCGAGGAGGCACGGCTGGCCGGATGGATGACGAGGGAGGGAGGTGACGCTGGGCGCACGGACGCCGAGGGACGGGGGGGCGCGGCTGGCGGACGAGGCGGCGGCGCGGACGGGGCGAAAATGGAAGGCGAGGGAGGGAGGTGGCGCGCGGGGGCGGCCGATGGAGGTTCTTGGCGCCCGGCCGGTCAGGCGACGGCGCCCGATTTGGCGTTTAGCGCGGCGCCGCGCACGGGCGAGAGATGTGACTTCGGGGGAGCGCGGCCGCCCGGATGGACGGCGAGGGAGGGAGGTGGCGCGGGCGGACGGATGGCGAGGACGGAGGCGGGCGCGGGCGACGGACGACGAGGACGGCGACGGGCGGGGGGGGTGTGTGGAGGAGTGGGGGCGGGCCGTCGGGAGGGAATGGATAAGTCCCGTTAGGGTTTAGGGGTTAGGACCTTTACCGAGGGCCCATTGCCACGACATGGTAGAGTAGGCCAGATATTTAATGTTCGAATTTAAGAAACCAAACTTAAAATTTGATTCCAAAATTTAAATTCGAAAGGGAAGAGAGCACCCAAATGCCGGGAGTTTACCGAGAGCACATAAAACCCTCGGTAGACGTTAGGTAGTTTCACCGAAAATGCCGAGGCGGGACTCTCTCAGAACACTTTCTACCGAGCGCCCGGATCCCGGTCGCTTCGGTGAAATTATGATTTTTTTAATTTTAGATCCAAATTTTTTTGTGGGGTTCATACATTGTCTCATAGGTCATGTTGAATTTTGAGAATTTTTTCAAAACTATTTAGTATATATTTTGATTTTATTCCTTTTAATTGAATTTTCTTGAATAAGTCGATTTGAACTGAAGTCATACGAATAGAGGGCAGGCATGAGCCAAAAAAATTGTGATTCATAATCGTGAGTGCAATGCGAGGCCTCATCCAGGGATAGACACAAAACCCTTAACATGTTCACGAACATGACCATTCACTTGCGGGTGATTAGTTTTTTAATCATATAAAATGCAAACGGTTAAAAAATCCTGAAACTTGTTCAGTTGTTGTGGTATCATATGCCTAGACATGAGAAAAAAAAAATTGGTAAGGTTTCATCGACGTTGACTAAAATTATGGTTGAAATCCGTGACATATGTGATGTGGTGTGGTGAGCTATTTAACTATTTAGATGTGATGTGGCAAGAAAAAGTAGGAGAGAAAGTAGTCACTAATACAAACAAATAACTAGAATATTTGACGTAGCCTAAGAACATGTAAGAGATACATGTGGGTCCAATAACATAAAATAGACTTTGTTTTTGTCTTTCACCCCTACATCAAAGGATACATAGTTAACACTAGCTATTACCATTACGGACGTCCCTAATTAGCCGTCCACGAGAAGGACATCCTCATTAATTAGCCCTGCGTGCACGCGAGAAGGATTTTGTCCAACAAGGAGGGAGCCGGCATGGAAATTTGTGTCTCCAAATTGAAACGTGACAGTAAACGTTGCCGTCTCGCGCTGACGATGACTTTGCGAGTGATACAGGATCGACCAGTAATCTCATCTGCATGGGCAGCCCACTGGCTGCACGGACTAGCTGCATTCAGGTCGTCGGTCCTTCCATCGCATAAATTATTATCAGTTGACCTCCTCTCATCCATCAAGCCTTGTGGCAAACAATCCACTTGTGCTTTGTTGTTAGATCACGTTTCCCGTGTGTGTGCGCGCGCGGGGGCTTTTCCTTGCACTAGGTAAATGCCCGTGCGTTGCTACGGGTAAAACATCACATGAGATACAATCAAACAAGTAAAATATATGTAGAATTCTATGACATCACAAATAATTGAAAATGATAAGAGAACTACATACTAGTCGTCACTTTGCTATTGCTATGCTTTGCAGGGAGCCACTGAATGCAACCAGATGTTCCCTCCCTACTGTTGTTATGGCAGATGCTGCTAATTCAGTCTTTGAATAACATCTGTTGCGTCCCTAGCTCCACCAAGACCAATGCAGCCAGATGTTCCCTCCCTACTGTTGTTATGACAGATGCTGCTAATTCAATACTTCGAATAACATTTGTTGCATCCCTAACTCCACCGAGACCTGCCTAAGAAACAAATAGATAAATGCAAGCACTACTGATATCATTTTTTATGACTGAGAATCATATTACACGGAAGATATTGAGAATGTGACTCAACTTTGAAAATCAAGGCCCTTTATGCTTCAAGAAAAAAATGGACTTATTTCATTGCCTCTATGTTCATTTATCTTACCATCAGAAAGCAATCAATGAAAGTCCTTGCGAAACATAACCTTTTACTTATTAGCACTTTTTCCTTCAGTCTTGTATCTCATGTGCTCTACTGCTTTTGCATGCTAGCCATTTGGCCTACAATATCACATACATTAGTCCCATATTCTATATTCCTAGTGGCAACACTCTTGTGACTTCTGTTCAGCATAATATAAGTTTATGCCAATCCGTAATTTGGCAACCTAATTCAGTCTAGATAGCTGGCATCAGCATACAACAGGTGGCTAGGTGGCGCATATATTAGATGAGCTAACAGCACAGTTATCCTTGTTATCTTATTATTTGCTATTTCCCCAAATTGTTTTTTTTTTTTAAAACAGGATTGCTTACAGGGATATATATATCTCTTGTAAACTTTATTGAGGAAATTAAGCAAAAAAAAAACAGATTAATTGTCGGCTTCCCCTGGGAGCCCCGCCCTCTTCTCCTGCATCTGACCCATCATGGCGCCCCAACGCCGCCGCCACTTCCTAGGTCTTCGCCCTCCGCTCTTCCATCCCTACAATCTCTGTAGCAACTCTGTTAGGACTCCTAGTCCTACCGACAATCAATTGGCCATCTCTTCAATTAGCAACTTGTCATCATTTTGGAAGGGGTCCATCTCAAAGCCTCGCCTAACCATGCAAAGAACTCATAGATTTTGGCGGATATTTTCCGGAAGTCATGACTATGATTAATGAGAAACAAAACATGAACACATTCAAAGCCAATATTATTTGGATGTAGGGAAAAATCCCATCAGTTACGTATAATAATTATTTGTATGTTTCCACAAAACAACAAATTCTAATCATCACAAAAACAGTAGGATGATCTCCAATAATAAACTACCTCAAAATGTGTCGTGGCTCCATTTTCTCGACTCTATTGCTTCATCAATAGCTTCCTTAGCCTCATCGAAAAGATCACTCAAAAGTCATACTGAACAGGGCCTCCATCATTCCCAACATAAATCTGCTCACGTATTGTTAGAAGACGTGGACTGCATAGAAGACAAAATTATAGCCGTGTTAAAAAAAACAAGAAGACATAATGGAACCGAACATTTCAAAACTATATAGAATAGAGGATTACACTTTGATACCTTCACATAAATCTCAACTTGAAAAGTGAAAGATAATGTTCCAAAATAATTTGACGAAAAGACAAAATCCAAACTAAAGAAGCTATTGACAGGATAGCGCAAAGGCGAGACCAGAGAATGATACTTTTTTTGGATACATAAGCCTTGTTCATTCAAAGCTACTTAAAAATGTACTATATTTTGGTTGTGTATTCCACATTGAATTATTGACGTCCCCATTTAGGTGATTTCTCTTATTCATACATTTTTGCAATTCCAAATTTATATCCTATGTCAAAAATTATTGAGCTCATATAGGTGTTTTCTATGCAATTGTTTGAGCAACCATTGACGAATCCACTCATATCCATGCCTATACTGAACTACAAAATTTCTGTCCAACAACCGCACGACCGACAAAGATGATGACGAGCTAAGATTACCCGAATAACACCCCACATTGTAGCCTTGCCCTCATGATATTGGACAGGAATGCAGCACTAGACCCTTTCCCTTGGTGATAGCGAAATGCATAGCCTACGAGACACATTTATTCAACTCATCTCTCGCCTTCACCAAAACTATAGCTCCGAGAATGAAAAAAAAATGCAGCTATGTTGATTTAAGACTGCGATGACTATATAAATCAAATACGAAAGTGTGTAGCGACATATATACAACTAAAGCCAAGTGGTAATGGTTATGATACAGAAGCCTCTATCTGTGTCATAAAACTAATAGAATCCATCTATCAAATAATTATTTGATAACCTAAGACCTACCCGAGCTTTGTAATCCAATAGAGAGTGCCCTATCCCACACTCAAGATTCTCAAAACACAGTTGTGTCCGCTAGATCACCCGTCAATGATACAACATGGCAATTCATTAATCATCGCGTATATTTATTTAAATGACGTGATAAGTGAACTGGGCAACAGGTTTACATTCGCAGCGCTTCAGGTCCCAAATCAATTGTATCGATGGCTGTAAGGACATTGTTCAAAAATTCAATTGAGGTAACTACACCGACAATTAGAACTCTTCACCTATTTCAAAAAGGGTGACAACAACATTTAGTGACAGACCATGCATATGTAGCTCAACAACTTCAGAATCTCTAGAAAACAAAGGACCTTGGTATGGATTGCGTCGCTTAAATTGCTATTTGAACATAGATAGATGTGCCCATCACCAACAAATCTAACAAGTCGTGGAGATGCATTTGTGCAAACTTGCAAGATCTATGCTCCATTACACAAGCTTTGGTCCATATGGTCGTAACTTCCGTATGATTGAAGGCAAAATCACAAGTGCATAGAAACCTTTTACCCACGAGTGGATTCGACGAATCCCGACGGCCACCACCGCAGACGAGGTCGGAGCCAGCCCACTCGCCGTGCGGTGAGGGACAAGTAGGCGAGGCGTGGTCGATTCACGGCGCCCTCGCTCTTGTTGTCCTCGGATGGATGGCGAGTGGAGGTGGCGCGGTGGTTCCCGGCTTGGTGGACGGAGGATGGATGAGCACAAATCTGCGAGATTATGTACGTACAGGAACATGAATTGAGACAACAGGCTCGTGATCTCACCCGGGTGAGATGCTCAGCAACCACAATGAAGAGGAAGGGCGGCCACGACATGCCCGGTGATCTGGTGTCGCCGCCAAGTTGAGGCTGCCACGCCGAGAGCCACCGATGGGTCGCAGCGCCGCTGCTGCGCTGAGGCCGGCTGTGCCGGGCCATCGCGACCGGAGGCCTCCCGCGGCCGCCACCCTTGCCCGAGGTTCCGGGAACAACAAAATCCCCTTCATCAATCCATGAATGAGACAGAGGGAGGGAGCAGGGCGGGGGTTAGGATTCGTCGCTGGCAGGGGCAGAGGGCGGGTCGAGCTGGTGGGATCGTGGAGCTGGCGGTTCCGTGGATGCGCCGGCGGGCGAGCGGGCGAGGCTTTTCGCATGCCGGGCGAAGGGAGCGAGCCACAACCGTCGCATGCGAGGGGGATTACCGCGGGAGGTGGACGCGGAGGCAGGGGGAAAACGATGGCATTTGGCTTTTTTTAGTAGTAAGATAAAAAGCTGCAGCTAGCAATGCTCTTCGATCATCAGCTTCCCTGCAGCGCATGCATAAAGCCAAGAACAAATACATACTGTAGTTAAGCATTCCGAATACTCTCACGCTTGTAGCTGTCGATCTCTCCGACACGCAAAAACTGAGGAGTTCCGATCGATCGAGCTAGCATATATAGAATGGGGAGGAAGCAGCAGAGCTAGCATATATAGAATGGGGAGGAAGCAGCAGAAGCAGCAATGGGCGGGAGAAGAGATGAGCTGGATCAGCAGGAAGCTGTTCCTGTACAACGTGACCATCGGCCTCTACGGCTTGGATTGGTGGGAGCGATACCTCTTCAGTATCCTCCATTTCATTTCATTTCCACAAAATGCCTAATTTCTTCTTGATCTAGATTATTATAGCTCTGTTTGTTTATAATCTTCTAGGGAGATTGATCGCGTCGTCTCTACCTTGTTCCAATCCTTTTCTTGTTTTGCGTTTCGGATATCAGTTTCTTGGGGGTTTTCTCTCCTACATAGCCATGAGTCATTGAGTCAGCTAGCATTCAGACCTTTGGGTGCTCCAGGGTACAGATTTCCATTTAACTTTTGGCCAATTTCCGAGGAACAATAAGGTGCCTAAGCCTAATCGTGTATGTCTTGATGACAAAGCATGCATCTCAATTGTGTCGTTTTCATGGATGTATGGTTGCTGCGCTTAATAAGCTAACTCGTGTTCCCTCCGTACTTATAAAACTTGATATTTAGGACAACAACATAGTCTTCAAATAATTACTTTGACCTCTTGTTATTCTACAAATATTTATGGAAAAATGATATATGTATACTCTTATTAAATTATTTTTCAAGACAAATCTATTCATATAATTTTCACATTTGTAAACTCAACAACTTAAAAGTTATTGATAATTTGCATTCCCAATGTTTGACTCAAACTTTTTCAAAACATCAAGTTTTATGAGTATGGAGGGAGTACTGTTTTAACGTTATAGAAAAATATTGTACCATTTGCTTTCATTAAATCTTTGTCATCATAGTCTTTATTACCATGGCGTTTTGTTTTCATTAAATCTTTATTACAGCTTGATTAATTTGCCCCCATAGCATTGAAGCCGGTAGGAGCTCCATTTCCTGGTTTCCATTTGCTCAGGTCACCTTGGTTTGCTGATGTGGCGATTTAGGAAGCCCCAAATTAGTAATTTGGTGCAAGTGAGGCAAGCCTGAGGAAAAAAAAAAACAAAGCTCATGATTACGAAATCTGACCAGTGAACACTAACCGGCCAACAGCAGCTATTCACAAGTACGTCGTGGGCTATTAAAGTATTTATTGTGTTTTTGTTATGAGTTAGCTAGTAATTTGTTATGTTCCCTTAAACATATCAGCCATGATAAAATACTCTTCTCTCACTCACAGTCGCAGAAACCATCATCCAAACAACCATGTGGGAAACCCTAATTTTGAAACTAATTGCAATATGTTGTATTTTTTAAAACAATTACTGGTTTTATCCACAAATATACTTGTGTGTGGAAATGATATTAACTTGTGATCTGCATATAACATATTGAATTGAAAAAGTTAGAGTCAATTGTCACCTTAGTTCCATACTCCCACGTCAAATAATGAAAGAAAAAACAAATACCGGCTTATAATGGCGGGTCATTGAGGCAACCAGGAAACAGAGACTAGTAGTATATCTCGCTACTTGCTAGTCTCTGCTTGAGATTGATACGTATGTGCTACTGCATCTTGTCACTTTTATATGACGTTTCAGACAACAAAAAGAATATTGCATGCGGTTCAATATTGTTGTTTCAAAACATCATGTAAATATGTTTGGAGGGGAGTATCCTTTTGTTGCCTCGATCAAATTAGAAATTTTAACGAAGATACAATACCAAATGTATTACTTTTGAAAGTTCTTTTAAAACTTATATATGGGAAATTGTACATCCTAAATTAAATCAATTTCTAGAATTGCCTAAAATTAAACTATCTTTAAATTTACAAACTTTATAGAAAAATAATAATATATACTCTATTCATTCCAAATTATAAGACATTCCAAAAATTGGAGAGATAAAAAATATCTCAAGTTTGACTAAAATTATAGAGTTTTTTTTTTTTAAAAAAAGTGAAATCTAATAGGTATAATATGAAAATATATTTAACGAGGAATCTAATGATACTTACTTGACATCCTAAATGTTATTATCTTATCGTATCAATTTGGTTGAGATGTTTGACTCTGAGATTGTTGGAATGCCTTATAATTTGGGATGGAGGGTATCGTCCATGACACTAAATAAATTATGTTATGATGTATCCAGTCATACTAATTAATTCAGTGTCATAGTTGTTTCCTTTTCACAAATTTTAAATAGTAAATTGGGTTGTATTATATCAGTAAGACCTATTTATTTAATTGTGTATTGTTGTCTCACCTTAATTTACTATATATAGACTCTATTGTCCTATTTCTCCTGTTGCTCATCTGTTATAGCACAACAAAGTCTATGTGGCAGGCATTTGACAAGTAAGTTCCTTTCTCCTCCTTAATGAAACAGCTATATTAAGCACAAGTCTGCAATTGCATTATTCCCCACATCATCCTTATAATTTTGTGCATTTTTTTTTCTACTAAAGCAAGAAAGTATTATGATCTCCCTTGACAAAGCAGTCTCTCTTCTATGTTTCAGCTATCTCAAGACTAAAGAGTAGCATGCAGCTTGGCACAAGAAACTATTCTATGGTGGCGACGTCCTAAATTGTGTATTGGTTGGTACAAAAGCATAAATATTAAAATTGGTGGTGTTTGAAGTGTGTGTGCTAAACAAGTATTTGTAGAAAAAAAGAATCTTCAATAATACCCAAGTAATGTTACTATGGTATGATAAGGCATGCTTTTTTTCTATGGTAAGTGCCGGTGCGTTGCTATGAGTCCAAAATATCTCATGGCATACAACTACATGAGTAGGAAATCTCATGACATACATCAGGGAGGGATGTGATGTGCAGGGAAACTCCCCGACTGAAAATCCACGTGTGTTTTTCTTCCGAGCATCCAAACGAGCCTTTACTTTTTTGGCCGCTATCTACACCTTCATTATTTGGCCCTCCTTTGTCTTTATGTACGTACGGACTACAGAGCGCTATATGATCGTCTGAAACGGAAACGAAGGACAGGGTAGCTTGTCTTCAAATCGTCATCCATTAATTGGGCATGCACGAGAAGGATTTTGTCAAACAAGGAGGGAGCCGGCATGGAAATTTGTGGCTCCAAATTGGAAATACTACTACTACTACGTGACAGTTGACGTTGGCGTCTCGCGCTGACTTTGCGAGTGATCGATCAGTAGTCTCTCATCTGCATGGCGAGTGATCGATCAGTAGTCTCATCGCATTCACATCTTCGGTCCCTTCCATCGCATAAATTATTATCAGTTGACCTCCTCTCATCCATCAAACCGTGCCGTGTGGCAAACAATCCACTTGTGCTTCGTTATTAGCTCACCTTCCCCCTGTGTGTGTGTGTGTGTGTGTGTGTGGCTTTTCCTTGTATAAATACCAGCTGCAGCTAGCAAGGCTCTTGGATCATAAAGCCAAGAACAAATACATACTGTAGTTAAGCATTGCGAATACTCTCACTTGTAGCTGTCGATCTGTTCAAGGAGTTCCGATCGAGCTTGCATACATAGCATGGGGAGCAAGCAGCAATGGGCGGGAGAAAAGATGAGCTGGATCAGCAGGAAGCTGTTCCTGTACAACGTCACCATCGGCCTCTACGCCATGGATTGGTGGGAGCGATACCTCTTCAGTATCCTCCATTTCATTTCATTTCATTTCCAAACAAAATGCCTAATTTCTTTAAATTTGACGAACTCTAGATAAATTATGTTATGATGTATATCCAGTGATACTAATTAATTCTGTGTCATAATTGTTTCCTTTTCACAAATTAAAAATAGTAAACTGGGTTGTATTATATCTGTAAGACCATATTTATTTAATTGTGTATTGTTGTCTCACCTTAACTTACTATATAGACTCTATTGTCCTAATTCTCCTGTGGCTCATCTGTTACAGCACAACAAAGTCTATGTGGTAAGCATTTGTCAAGTAAGTTTCTTTCTCCTCCTTAATGAATCAACCATATTAAGCACAAGTATGCAATTGCATTATTCAACACATCATCCTTATAACTTTGTGCATTGTTTTCACTAAAGCAAGAAGAAAGTATTATCATCTCCCTTGACAAAACAATCTCTCTTCTGTGTTTCAGCCATCTCAAGAGTAGCATGCAACTTGGCACAAGAAACTATTCTATGGTGGCGATGTCCTAAATTATATTGGTTGGGACAAAAGCATAAATATGAAAATGGGTGTGTTAGAAGTGTGTGTGCTAAACAAGTATTTGTAAAAAATTAAGAATCTTCAATACCCAAGTAATGTACTATGCTATGATTAGCCAATTTTCTTTCTTTGGTGCTAATGTACATATATACTTAAGTCAGAGTTGAGAAAAATACTACTGCATATTCCTGTTTTATAGACAAAAAAAAAGAGATTTACAAACTACGTAGCATGATATTTAATTTATTCAAACTACTTGTTCACCTAACTCTATAATTGTTCATGTAAAAGAGTATGTTGCCTAGATGTTGCAAGTGCTTCAGTAGCACCTCTAGATCTTGGGTTTAAGTCTCCATGAAAGCATACCCCTTTAGCTGGTCGATTTTTTTTTTTCCCTATAATGTTCACAACGTAAATGACACTTTTTATTATTCTGGATTGAGGGTTCTACATATGGGAAAGCAATATCAAGCCATGTTGGATTTGCTTGTTTCGGGCTATTTGTCCCAAGCCTTGATGTAGCCTATTTAAGTTATGGGCTAGATAAAGTCCACTTTCTAAAATTGGATCATCAAAATATCTTTCTTTACCCAAAAAAATGGAAGAGGTAGAATTGCAATAGAACTCATTAGAACTAAGTGGTCGTTTTGGCAAAGCTCCACGCAGCTCTAGATTCTAAAAAAAAAGCTTTGCTCCTAATTTTTAGTCAAATGTCGCCCATGGACTCCAGGCCTGCCAAAAAAAAAGACGAATAGTCGTTTTGGTTCCTAAACAGTTACTCAGGCTCAATTTCATCCCTGAACTTTTGGATAAACAAAGTTGAGTTGAAAATAAAAGTCTAAATACCAAAATGCACTTTGATATAGTATATGGATGAAATTGAGCGAGCAAAGTTTGAGGACTGAAACAAACATCTTCATAGTTCTATGATGAAATTGAGCCTAAAAAAATAGAGTTTGAGGACTACAACAACTGTTTTGAAAGTTCAGAAATGAAACTGAGCATCAAGTAATAGTTCAAAGACCAAAAGGTCCATTCTACCTTATTTCTCTCTCTTTTAGATTAGAAATAAATTGAAAATCTGTAAAACAACAAAATTGTCTTCACTGGCATTGGGATTTGAGAATTTAAACCACAAACTTGATGGACATCTTATGTCTTTTTTTAAAAAAAAAAAAAAGGAAAATAAAACATCTGCTGTGTCTTGTGAAAAGCTTTGGAAGGAACCTAAATTCTTTAATAATTCTAGAAAAATAAAGAAATCTGAATTCTGGTCAAAATATGGTGTCCTTATACTGCAACAGCTTGCGAGGACAGAGCAATCCATGCTTCTTTGGGACAGGACAACCAAAAACTGACCGGGTCCAACTAGAACAGCTGGACCTTTTTTTTTTGTGCAGTGAAAATAACTCTAAAACAGAGCACAGGCCACGCTTCAAAAACCAGTAATGTCGGCTCTTGAACAAGTTGCGTGGTACAGTTGTACTAGTTGTTTTTAGTAGGGAGAAAAGGAAAAAGACAATTGCTCAAAATAATTCAGGTAACACAAGCATGAACCTAATAGTTCTTACAACTAGAGAAAAAAAAATGGTGCGACTTCTCCACTAAATATACTGTATTTTCCCATGTGATGGTCAATACTGAAAGGTCAATTGAGTCCGTAAGCAAAAATAATTACACTATTTTTGGGACGGAGGGAGTACATCGCAACACTAGCTTATGACTTTGCTTCCGCGTGTACAATTTACAGTATATGCTCATCTGCCACAAAAATTGCAAGAAAGGTTTTGGTCCAGTTTGCTAGTGGACGATCGGTCATGGAGAACATGTGAGTAAGGCCACTATAGTCATGTTTCTCTTCATTTCTAACTCAACAGCTTCCAGAGCTTCTCCTTGAGGGCAGAGAATTGTAGCTTTCCAGTGATTTCCGAATTGCCCATCAAGTCTAGCAGCCTAATGAGTTGCCCACAGAAAAGGCATCTTATGTTAGTTCTTGGCAATTTCCGTCTTTCCCTGCAGTCATGATCTACTAGTTGGAAAAAGTCCAGTGATTGTAGCTGCACTTGGCTGCCAAATTGGACCCCGGCTGACGCTGACTTCAAATTGAGTGGCTGGTTGGGCTTAAAACGACAAGGAATCGTTCCAGTAAATCAAGGCAGGCAGGGAGTAAACAAGCGACGCACACTAGGCTTTTCCCTTTTGTCCCTCTTCTGTTCTTGTATAAATAAAAACAACAAGCTCTGTATAGAACAAGGGCCAGCATCCATTCAGTGTTCGGAAAAATTCAGACTTGAGCTACAACCAGGGCGCTCCCAAATCCGAGAGGAGGTTAGCGCTCCGCAACCAGACAGGAAAAGGAAGAACTAACCCTACATCAGAGGAGATGGCCGGCGAGATGAGCTGGGTGGGCAAGAAGATCCACCTCTACAACGTCACCATGGGCCTCTACATGCTCGATTGGTGGGAGCGCTGCCTATTCAGTATCCTTCCGACCGATCCAGTTCCTTCGTTACTGTTCCCTTTGCAAATTCCGACCTTTCTTTGATTTTGGGTATCTGTGTCCCGACAGGACTTAGGCTTGGGTAGGCACTTGTTTCGATTCGTTCTTAGCGGAAACGTTTAATGGGCTAGGCAATCCGTTGATTTCGGGAATGGGGGGTTCACATCATTTCTTCGAATTTGTTGGGCTAGGTTTCTCATTCGGTGTTCCTTTCCAAGTAAACTGGATTTTATTTCCCTGTTATTACAATGTTCTCCCCTTAACTAAGAGTAGACATATTGGTGCTGATCCTGCTCTGGTTCATCTGCTTCAATGGATCCCGCTTCGCTACTGACGTCTTCGAAAGGTATCCAAACAAACTGAGTATTATGACTACATTTATGTTCAACTCTAGATACTTAAATTCCAAATCGAGGACTGGGGAACACAAACTTGACCATGTTTCCTACCAAGTCTGAAACTTGCAATATGATGTCTGATATTTTTCTTGTTTCTGTTATCTGGGCAATAGGCACCTAGCTATGTGCCTTGTGTGAATATGTCTCGCATAGTCGCATGTGAGTATTTGTTATTGTGAAATAGGTTCCTAGTTTTGTTTAGTCGGTTTTAGTAAGTAGAGACATTATGAATGCAGGGGAGTATTCTATTTTCGGTTTTGTTGGCAAAACTTCTGTGCACTGAAAAACAAAGAGATAATTGGAAAAAATAACCACTACTTAGAACTAGGAAGTTGGAATGAGCAAGCTCTAAGCCTCTACCTCAGCAAAACCATTTTAAATATTTCGACAGTGTTAGTGTAATTCAGTAATGAAGTTGGATAAAAAATTTCTTAGATTGATAGCAAATATTCCAACACACCCTGTCACAATGCAGGTTTATTGAAACAAAAATCGTTATGATCTATAAATAAATGTATTCTTGCCAGTCAATCAATCACTGATTTTTGACATTAAGTGTGGGTTGATTGTTGTTACAGTAATGTTAGCTGAACTCATTTCATAAGAAATGTTTGCTGAAGCGTGTCTTTAAGCACTGGATGGTGTGGACTCCTTGTTTACTACTTTGGCGTGACTTAGGATTGTTCATCTTTGCTTACAACCATGGTGTTTAGTTGACTACAGATACTAAATCTGCTGCTGTTCTCATCCATGAGCATCTTTCAGCTAGCTTCGCTTAGATAGTTATAAATGGAAATTATCTGTCTACTTTCCTATACGTTTGTCAAAGTTTCAATTTTATGTGAAATTCTAACTTTATGCACCTTAAGTAGCTGGCCGATATTTTTTTTTTTCGAACACGCTTAACAGCATGTATCTTGTAATAAAGAGATTATTAAGAGAAGATGTAAATGGTTCCTCAATGGCCTTTACAAGCAAACTACTCTAACTCCACTAGTTGATCAGAGGTTGTAAATTGTAACACTGAAAAGAAATACCCCTCCCAAGCAATCTAGGATAATGACCCGATAAAAAGTCGCTGCTTGATATTTACAAACCCACTCTTCACATCATTGTGGATCTTTTAGATTTATATGTCATTTGTTGCTTTTCAGTTTGTAAGTCACTTCACTTGTTTTTTTTTTTTTTTTTCAGTAGTCATATTAGGAACTCCTAAACCATACCTCTCATCATGTAGTCATGCTAATGAACTCTTTTGTTTCTAACTGCTTTCTAAACCTCTTTTTCAGCCACCTGAAGGCGCGAATTTTCCAAGGCGCAAATTACGGCCTGGCAACTGGCATGCCCTCCTCGTAAGCCTTCAGTGCAAATCACAGAAGCAGAAAAAATCTGCTGGTTCTGGAATCTGAACAAGGTTCCCACAAACAGCGTGCTGTAGTAATGTGTATGATGTAGTTCCAGTACGTAAAATTCTTACCGTTATTATCTTTTCTATGTATTTTTCTTGTGTTATGTGTAATCAAAGTTTTGAGTACACGATATCACACCCTGAATTCTACTGTAATTAAAATCAGTTTTTTTTTTTTTTTTTTTCACATCTCGTACTGTATCTAGTCACAGTTTAACTACATGGTGTCACATTCGTAGTAATTATTAGTGTGTCACTCGAGTTGATTACATAAAAAATATGTGTTGCAAGCCAACCTTACGGTGGAGCATGGATGTAACTGCTATAATTCACATATCAAAGCCACAACTGACAGAACAACTAACTATAAGCACAGGATGCGACTGCTGTCTTACCAGTTGTGGTATAGTGTTTTTCTCTCACAACAAAACAACACCAGCCAGTTTATTAGATGTAGAAACAGTCAGCCAACCAGCCCCTTAATAAGTTATAAGACAACAGTCAGGCATTTTGATGCTTTTACCTAGCTAGAGAAACCTGAAAGTCTGTTTGGTTGGAGACATGGACTTGAGATTGGATTAAGTGACATGTATCTTATAACTTATTTTTGGACTTGATTGGATTAAGTGACATATATATGTCTTGTAACTTATTATTCTGTAAACACAAGCACTAGTTCAAATTATGTGTAGCTTAACTGAACTTTGGCAAACACACATGTTTTTAGGGATTACATAAAAAGGCAATCAGATGAAAAAAGATGGGTTGTATCAACCCTCTCATAATAATCATTTTCCCTTTGTTTATTTACAAAGCAAAAACACTTGATACAGAAATGAAAAGAAGAACATAATTTGAACTTGTGATTAATGCATGTTTATCGGTGCACGTTTTTTCCCGTGGAATTTCGTGCACACAGTACCAACTAACACAAAGAATAGCAACAAATAATTCAAAACATGTGATTAGACCAGTGATTAGTCTTAAGCAAGCCAGCAGAGGTGACCGTTTTCGTGCGCCTGAGACGACTATCCAGGGGCCAATGCCTGGGATAGGCAGATCACCAGGGGCTGCAACCAAATAAAGTACAGGAAGCTACCTATCGTGCTGCAGGCCAGCTTCAATCCAATATACCCTAAGTTACAACCTCCATCATCAGACATTCAGACAGAGCACTAAAGATTTCATCATAGTTTTTTTTTTTTTTTTTTTTTTTTGGCTCCAGTATGGCCTTCCTTTGTCAATACTGTCTATTTATGCTGCAAACACCTAGCTCTATGACATGTGCCAGTGGCACTTCTATCCACTAATCACCTTTAGGGCTAGTTTGAAAATCTTAATCCCCTCGAGATCCCAGAATTTTTCGAGGGCACATAATTCAATGAGTCATGGATATAACAGTTTAATTAGCCTTTTTTTAATAAACTGGAGGGGCCGAAGGGACCCTACAGGCATTTATTAAAAGCAAAGTTCAGAAGTATTACAAAGAAAAAGAGGGAGCCAAAGAGCTAAATCAAGAAACGTAGAAGGAAACGAAAAAAAAAAAAGAAAGCGAGATTACGACAGGCTTTGGACCCATGAGTCAAATGAAGCTGTGAATCTTGCCTTAACCCTAAGGGTCAGCACTCTTAATTCATTTCTTAGGATTTCAGTGACTCTTGCTGAGCTGTGAGGGATTCCTCTGAAGATAAGGTCATTTCGAACCGACCAAATGCTCCAGCACATCAAAATTGCCAAGACCACGAAGAATTCTGAGTTTGATTGTCTTCTGATTTGTTCAATGGCCTGGAAGATATCAGCTTGACTTGGGATGAGAATACCAATCTGGTTCCAACATTGAGCTACAAATGAACAGTGCAGGAATAAGTGGTCTGCTGTTTCCTCAGAGCTAATCTGACAGAGAACACAGCAAAAAAGGAGGGTAGCTGCATAGTTTTTCTTCTGAGCAAGTTTCTTGTACTTAACCTGTCCTTCATCAATAACCAAAAGAAGACTGCTTTGGCTGGCAGTAGGTTTTCCAAATCCATTTGAAAGCTTGAGGAATTTGTTTTTGACCTATGAGGTTTTTGTATGTTTTTATTGCTGAAAAGGCAGCAACCCAAGGGTCCAGGAGTCCATCTGATCTGTGGGTTCCATCTGCTCTCTGATTAGTTGAAGACTCTAAGAACTATTGGTGTGCCTGGACTGAGAGAGGTAAGTTAAATAAGCTTGGCAGAGATTCATGCAGAAGCCAACTTAGTTCTCTATAGGTAGAGGGGCCCTTTTTATTCCCCGAGTTTGCCTTCCCTTACTTCCGATTTAGGTCTTATGGATTACATTCATGACAACGTATCATGTGCAACTAAACTTCGTGTGCAACGTATGCAACCATCAATTAAGGCCACAAGATCCGGATCCAACGTCTGCGATGTTTTTCACTTAAACCCCTCCACCTGTGGGGTCTACATTCATTCCATTTCATCTTCAGCAATCAGGCTGTTTGTAGCACACTTAAAATTTTGCACTACTTGAAAGCGTCCCAACATGATATCATACTAGGAGGATTCCCCGCACGTTGCCACGGGGAAAGTAATAGATTTTTTGTTTCACTTTTTCTATGAGAATTAGAGATGATGCAAAATTTATAGTCAATTAAACTCTCATGGATAAAAAGAACATATTCTAATGGGTGATTCTTTTAGATGGAAGACAACGCCATATGACAAAGGCTTGTAATAAAAAAAAATGGTTTGTATTTGTATCATTGTTTATTCATAATGGATTGCTTATCCACCTGATGATAAGAAAGGATAGAATATAAAAGGGAAAATGGTATTGAATTTTAAATGCGAGATGTAGAAATCAAATATATTACTAATTTGGTTGATGTAAACAGGCCTGCACCGGCATGTTGATGTAACAGTTTCCATTTATTCGCATGCCTAGGAGATGGATTCAAGCTTCTCAGGCCCTCTTTGGCTGAGCTCTGCCGCCGGCTCCGGCTCGACAGAAGCGTCATCTGTAGCAACGGAGGAGCCAGAGACTGGCATATGTCAGTGAGAGAGAAAAACAGCTCCGATGAACAGTGCAGCTACAGTATCGAAGCGCAGAGGAGCCGGAGCTGTGCCAAAGAGGCTCTCAGTCATTGAAGATAAAACCAGAATAGAAGCTTGGTGCATCCTTCAGGCTTCAGCTAGTTGAAACATCAATTATATTGGTGAAGATATCTGCATGCATGGTTCAAGTAAGGTTAATTTTAACTTCCCAGAAACCTTCTCGAATGCAGCCTCCAACACCGATGTCCCCCTTTCCTGTCCCCAGGTTGTATAATTCACAACCTACATGCATTACAACCAACCAAGATGAGCATCACATCATTAGCGAGCTTTACCAGATTGCTTGAATATACAACAGCTGGTTGTCCACGAAGTTTAGAATCCACAATTGGCAACGCACCTGGCAGTTTTAACAGCAAAATATATATTATATATATTAGTATATAATGAGCTGAGTTTCTAGACTAAATAACAGAATGAACATGGAGCAAAGTATTCAAAACCCCTCCATAAATCACATCATCTCCTGACCCTGCTCCTAATGTTCACACTGAACATATATATTAGAACATATATGTTGACTCACATATATCAGGCTTCAGGCTTCTCAGGATTTCTACTACAACACAGTCAAGTTGTGACCTGATGACCCTGCCTCCCGACCGCCATCGCGGCGTCACGCCGCTTGCTCGGTCGGAACGGCGCGCCCGATGTGTTCGCCAGCGTTGTCTCCTTCAGGGTGGTCGGGGCTCAGCAGCGCTGGGCGGTCGCGCTTCGCCGTGGGCGGCGTGCGTGGAGGGTCGTCGCCGAAAGTGGCGCAGATTCGTCGCGACGGTGCTTCCTCCTCCTTGCGCTCGCTACCTGCTCCGCGGTGCTCGTCAACGGGTAGATCACCGCCGGGTGGCCGCATCCTTCGCCTCGCTCACGCCGGCTACGCCGTCCCTCGCCTTGACCACCCATTGCTGCGCCGAGAAGGGCAAGCCGACGCCGCTAGCCTCTCCCGCTCCGCTCCTCCTCGATGGGGACGACGACGCACCGATGCCGCCGCCACACTCCAAGACGACGGAGGCGCCGCACGGCCACGCCGCCTAATGAGGAGGAGGATGTTGTCGACGCTAATGATGGCGTCTCGCCCCGCGTGAGAGCGAACGCTTCTTTTCTTTTCGCCTTCCTGCCGTCAAGGATGGTGTCACACTTTGGGGACGGCATGGGGAGCTTCCTCGCCAGCGAATGGATGGATAGCTTCATCTTCTCCGCCGTTGTTGGTAATGGAGCACGGCGGGATGGGATCGGATCCGATCCGAGAGGGGCTCTTGGGTGGAAGGTGGTGGACAGGATAGGACAGAGGAGCAATGGGGAGGACGGGGCGGCGGAGATAAAAAGGCGGGCGGGCGGGAGCGTGGGAGTGAGCTTCGTGGGGGAGCCGGGCGGCGTCGATCCAGCGTGGGGGTAGAGGTAGAGGAGGGGAATAAGCCGCCGCGGAAGCCGAGAGGGAGGGGAATAGGCCGCCGCGAGGGGCCTACTTCCCACAACCGTGGGCAACACATATACCGTAAATTCTAATTATAAATCCTAATCTTAATTTTGAACCCTAAACACTAAGCCTTAAACATAACTCTAAACCTTAAACACTAAACTCTGAACCCAAAATCATACATTTCTAAAGACTAAAGCCTAAATCTAGACCCCAAACTCTAAACAGTAAACACTAACAATGGAGTGGGATCCAGCTGTCATAGAGACAAAAATGATGTATGTGCCACAACACATAGTTGTGGGAATGATTTTCTGGGGAAACAGTCGACGCGATGAGAGAATTTTTTTTGCCCGAGCGAACATTTTTTGCACTTACTTCGACTTCGACCGTCCCGGGTCTCACCACTTCCTTCCTCAAGGCGTATCAATAGTAGACCTAGCTCGTAGTCACTTGCATGTTTTTTACTTCTCTTCTCTGTGTGATATCGCTATTTGATTTTCTCCAAACTAATACACATCTCCTTTAGAAAGAATTTCCCATAATGACTATGAATGCTTGTACCTGAAGTGACCAAATAAGGCTTAGTTGATCTTCTAATTCAAGAATCTGCATTACGAACGAACAGAAACGAAAGAGATGCTGATGACGAACGAATAGAAACGGAAGAGAGATGCTGATCTATCATGCCTGCATGTGCAGAGAAATCCCTAGTGGAGGTTAACCATATAGGGTGTGTTTGGTTGGCCCAAAAATGCCTGGCCAGGCTTAGGTAGGTCAGGAAATGGGTTTTGGTTGCAAATCTAGGCCTTGTAGCCGGCTTGCCGGATGCAACCGCACTTTTGCCAAGCTTGGGAACGGCCGGGGTGGGCGTGCTAGCTAAGCCCGGCTTGTGCTAGCTCCATCCCCGCGCCGACGTGTGGGCCCATTTGGCTCCAGTTATGCAGGATATAAAAGCGGGGTGTCACCGCCTGGCCAGGGTTTCCCTGGTACTGTTCACTTGCGCGGCCGCCGCTCGCTCGCTCTCGTCTCGCTCCCCAACCCTGACCTGTCCTGTGCTCGCTCGTCGGCGGCGACCGCATCGCCGGCTGAAGGTAAGGCGCCCAGGTGACTCCCCCATCCCCTTTCCTTCGCTGCCCCCCGACTTTCCTCTTTTTGCTCTGGTCGATTTGAACCGGTAGTCCGAATTTGTGTCGATTTGCTTGCCGAGCCTAGGGTTTGGTCGATGATGTTGGTCGGTCTGGGAGGCCCACTTCATGAGTGTGGCAGCAGATCTATCTTTTGGCTTAGGGTGGTTGAGGGCCACCCTTACGCTCGCCTCCCTGCTGATAATGCACTCGTCTGTCAGTCGTCGTTGTTGACACCTGTTATAACATAATATTACTAGTCAATTAAACATAGAATAAGGGCTTAAAATGAATATCAACATAAGTCTAGGGGGTCTAACTAACATAATTCCACGAGTTTTGGTATTCCATGACTTTGCACATGTCAGCCTCTCCTTTCTATGGCGGTTCACTACCGACATTGAGGTTGCATCTATACCGTTGTTTAAGGTCGGTTTGATCCAAGGGTCCCTGTTCATCGCCAAGGTATATATATGCAGACCCCCTGACCCCATGGTGAAACCCTAATTCATTATCATTCTGTATCAATAGGCTGAGACCCTGAGTCTCCCTCTAGGTCTAGACAACTAAAACTAAAAGAGTTAGCATGCAAGAAGGGATTAGATCTAGATAGATCTAGTCTTTAGAATAAGAGAGATAAAGAGAGGGAAGGGACCGGAGGAGGTGCCGGCCTGTCGGTGCTACCTCCACAACTTGTACCTCGGTGGAAGTTAACCTACACTTGGAATTACTCTGGTAATCTACTTCTTCTTTTAGTAAGTATATTGTTTATAATTATTCTTATTGGTCCGTGAGTCTCTTTTTTTGAGTACTTTAATCCGCGCCTAGATTAGAGTTATTCGTAGTGCAAGCGTGGCGTTTGGACTCTCGGTATCTCGTTAGATACACCCTACCTTCCGGGCGTGGTAGTTCGTGGTAGTGACAGTATCATTGATTCCTTTAGAGTCCACATCCCGTAGGGATAGGCCAAGTAGGACCCCTGTTCTTTGGAGGATTGCACGTTTCGCCCCTCGCTTTCCTCGAAAGTACGTCCCCCATAAGGATAATATTAACATGGCTTACCAAGATAAGAATTAGATATCTTAGTAATCCTTTTACGCTATCTCAACCTTCTTAAGTCTTGTGCTACTCGGGTTAAGATTAGATCGTAGTCTCCCCCCGTCATGAACTGCAATTGGGCCCCTCGAGAGTGGCTAATTGGGCCAAATGCGACGGGCCGCCCCGGGAGGCTGGGGGCACGCTACAAGGGGGGGCGGCCCCTGCCCCTGCCGCTTCCCTTCTCTCTCGCATGCGACTCGGGTTTGCTTCATATTCAAGTTAGGATTATCTTAGGTAATTTTTGGTGTGCAAGGGGCTATCTCATCTATAAGGGAGAGCCTTATTAGGAAAGAATAAAATAGGATATGCTTGTAAAAGGTATTCCAATCGTATAAGGAAACCTTATAGAGATTGCTTAGATTACAAGTCCCACTAGTCGGGCTATATAAGCAAGAGGCATGTAATCTCTAGGGGATAAGCAAGCAAATAAAAAATATCTTTCGCCTTCAATCTCAAGCCAACCGCCGCCGGGCCGCCGCTCGCCGGCTTCTGCTCGCCCCGCCGCGCAAGACGGGACGCCGCCGCCGCCGCCACCCCTCCTCTAACGGCTCCCCTCTCCATCTCGCTGCCCGAGCTGCTGCTTGCCGCCAATCGGGCGAGAGATCGCAGCCCCGTACGCCTTCTTCGAAGCTTCAATCGGCCGACGAGCGGGTGTCAATTCCGCCCAATCTAGCCGAATCGACACTCCCTCACCCGCTTCCCCTATGGATTCAATATTAAAACCCTCTCCCGGGTAAAGTTGTAACACCCCGGTGTTAATTACTAGCTAAGCAAACGGATTTGGACAAAGATAAGTATATTAGTTCATGATCGTGAACTCGAAGCGTCAATTTTGAAGCAAAAACAAGTTTTTAAGTTTATATCCGAGCCCGGTTAAGGACATAAGTGATTAGTGGGGAAACTATGATTTCTTATGCTCGTATCTCAACCTATATGTGCCTTAGCCGGTGGTTAAGTTTCATGAAGATCGGAATCAAAAAGTCACATGAAATGATAAGGCATGCCATTACTTATATAGTGTTTTCGGTGGCTCAATAATGTAACTGGAGCAGGAGAAGTCAACCAACCCTTGCCACGGCACTCAAATGACTCTAAATGAACTCTCCAACAAAAGTCATTAAGGGTTCATGTTGAGCAATTGCCTCAAAATGCTCGGAAAGGCTCAAAACCCCGCTTTGGAAGTTTATCAAGTTGATGCTTTGACCGCAAAGGTGGAATTATATTTTCTCGAGCTAGATATGAAGTTTGACCTTTAAGCCAAATTGGAGATTTTGAGGAGTACAACAAAAGTTATTTTTTGGGTCAAGTCATGTTTTAGCTCCTAAGTGCCTCAAATATATCACTTTCGAGTTGAAAGAAACGCTGATTTCCGTGACGTAATATTCTAAGTCCGGAAAACAATGAATATGGATCGACGCCTCGCGTTCTCGAAATTTTACTAAGCAACTTGAGTTGGACCAAAAAATGCGATTTGAGTTTATGCTTTGAGGACCAACATATCAAAAAGTTGAGATCGATCGGATTTGATTTGACAAGGTTTTGACAATGCTTTTTAATCATTTTTAAGTCGTTGACAATGCCATTTTTGGAGATCATTATCTCTTAATCCGAGCAGCTAATGACCATGGGCCTTTAATGAAAAATGAAGATTGATCGGGAGAACATTTTTTGCCTCTTGGCCCATGTCGAGATTCGCCCGAAATAGCCCAAAACGGCATCCCAACCGCTCACTTTAACACGTGTCAAGTATTCGGCGAAATGCTTCAATGGAATTCTCGCGTCCCAGACGTGTCCGGGCACGGAGCACGCCCGGCGCCATCGATATCGCCGCCCATCTCCGTAGACGCACGCCTTGGCGGCCCCCGGCTCCTCGAAGAGGTCCGTAGCCTCCTCCTCCTTTCTCCTCGCTCTTCTTCCGTTTCCCTTCCCCGCTCACGCCACGCGTGACGGCGGCGCCGCCATGGACCGGCCCGGCCGGGTTTACCTCGCCGCCACCGCTTCTCTCCATCCTGTGCCACCATTGCCGCTCCCACTGTCCCCCATCGCCCCGCCCGCCGCGTCCAGCCGCCTCATCGCGCTACCGCGAGTCGCCGCATCATTGCCGTTGCCGCCATGGCCGCCGTCGCCCACCGCTGGTGGCCAGCTCCTACGGCTACTGGGGGCAGGGGGTCTTGCGCCCGACGCCGCTGTGGGCGGCCGCCTTCTACGCCGTCGACGGTCGACCGGCGAGGCCGGCCGACGCCCGCCATCCTCCCCTCGCGTGCTCAGAACGAAGAAAGGAGAAGAGAAGAGGAAAAAGAAGTAGAGGAAGGACCTGATTGGAAAATCGACAAAGTTCGTGGAGCTAGGTGAGAAGTCTTGTGACTCATGTGAATAGTGTTTTTGTATCGCTTTTGTAATTTCCCAAAAGTTTAAGGGTCTTTTTGAAAAACCGCCAAGTCAAGGTTCGGGCAGCCGAAGTTGGGCCGGCCTTTTATCGCTCATCCGGGCCGGCCTGCTTTTCCGCTGGGTCACTATCTTATTATGCTTTGAAGCCCGGGCCGCATTGTTGGGCCGGGCCGCTTCGTGCCCGATGGCCTTTTTTTTTTTTAGCAAATGATTTTCCAATTTCTATTTATATGAATAGTACCTATTTTTGTTAATTTCATATAAATTCAAGTAGTGCTTCTAAAATTTTGAAAATTTTTTGTATAGCCTTTTCATGATGTATAGTATTTATGAAAAATATGAAACTTTGATTTCAAACAGTTTGGGCATGATTTAAAAATACCAATTTTAATTGAAAAATGCATCTTCCTTGATTTTTAATAATTATTTTATTTATTCAAAAATCATGAAAATTATTTTTTGGTGCTGTTTTATGATGTGACCTACTTGTGGAAAAAGTTTGGGGTCCATTGGAGAAAGTTAAATTATTTTCTATTTTATGCTTTATTTATTTAATTAGAAAAGAGATGATTAGTGACTTCCAACTTAGGTTTTTATGAGACTTTCGGGTTGTTTTATGAAACCTAAGCCATACCACTATCAGATGGTCCTTGAAAACTCCTTAGGCAATGGTGATGATATCTTGTAGAAGTAGTTCAACAAGTTGGTTTTGTTGGGTTGCAACTTTATCGTGAAGGAAAGTTGTACTTAAGATGTTTATTATTTCATGCATCATCAAACATCATGTTTACCATTCCATCATGCTAAAGCATGCGCCATCATCTACGTGTAGAGTATACGAGAGTGAGTCGGATCATGTTGATGAAGCTTTGGAGAAGGCGTTGATATGGTTCGCGATGATCAAGCTTCGAGAGAAGATTCATCCGTCGACAAGGATAATATCAAGTTTGACTTCGACAATCTTTCTTCGACCGACTTTCCTCGCGCAACCCGGCAAGCCCCGGATCATTTAAACCTTCCTTGTGTTTATAAAGCTTTATATCACCTTTGCTTTACGCTTTGCATTAGGTGATAGGAGTTGAGTGACAACCTAATTGATGCATTACCATTCCTTGTTTATTTCGATATCTACCTTGATAACCTGTTTTTGCTAAAATGCTAGAACGCTTTAGCCCGACTATACTAGTTAGACTTTTGAGTTAAAATGTGACAAGTCCCTTATAGCCCGAAGAGGCTTTTGATGAAAAAAGGATGCTATATGATGGAACCATACCGGGATATGGTTTTGAAATTGAGACCTGGCGGGTAATTTGCATTGAGAATGGAGTCTCAAAGTAGTATTTTCGGCTTGTCAATTAAGGACCGGCGTGTAGGCGGTTATGTAACCGGTGACAATGGAACGCACCGCGCCGAGGTCGTTGGACCAATGGCACGCCTGTCATGGGTGTCATCCCATCACGGCGACCCTAGTTCCTACACATACTCCCGTAAGTAAAGCGATCTTGGGGGTGTCAAATCGAAAACGCATAACCGCGCCCACCGGGAGTGGAGAGATGGCGGAGTACAAGATACCCTCGGTGGGTTAAAGTCCCGGACGGAGGCGCATCAGATTCTCGGGTGGCGTGGGACGCGGTTCCGTTTTGAGTATCCAAGAAAGGGTTGATATATGCAAGCTTAAGTGCTACATATGTCGTGTGGAAAGAACTCCCCAAATGGGTTAATCGATTTTCAAATCGCCGTGCTTCTGGATATGGAGACTGGTTTTCCCCACTTACATCGTAGTTTAAATTATGGAACAAAGGAAGAGATGGAATAAGTGATGGAACTTCTACAAGTGTATGCTATAGTGTAAGATCACCTAGAATAGGTGACAAACTAAATTGGGAGTAAAATGTTGAAAGTAAGGATTCACTACTAGTAAGCTTTTCTCGCAAAAAAGAGTCCTTGTTTCTTGCTAAGCCTTACCTTGAATCCTATTAGACCAAAGATTCCTAAGTCTTCTCCTATTTTCTTTAGTCGGTAAGACTTGTTGAGTACTCCCCGCACTTTCGGGTTTGTTAACCCTTATTGCGTGTACTGACTGCGTCTTTGTTTAACCAAGGTTATGCTCTGTGGGCACGACATGATCCGGTTTATCTTCCGCTTCTACCTAGCTTCCGCAAATCAAGTTAACTTTACTCGAGTATAACTTATTCACAATTTGTAAAATTAATGTTATTATTCTTTTCGCACTCGATCTATATTTTTGTAACAAATGTTGTAATGTTGTAGCTACTCCTTGTTGATCCCGGTATGAGTTATCAACGGGGCTTCTTAAGTTATTTGGGTGTATGCGCACAATATCCAAAGGTCTTTGGGACGATGGACAAAAGTGTGGGAGCCGTAATTAGGAGGTTCTGTTACAGAGTGGTATCAGAGCTCATACTTAGGATCAGCTACAACATTACTTTAGAAAACTTTAGAAATAAATTTGTAATCTAAAAGTTTTTGAAAGTAACAAATTAAAAATAATCTCCTATCTTTCCTTATGCTTGCTGGAAGACTTTGAGAAGATGTCTTGATGGATCAAATAAAAGGCTTCGAGAAGTTTTCATCTTTTTCTTGTGAAGAACAATTAAAGAGTCGAA
Source organism: Hyparrhenia diplandra (assembly GCA_015847255.1). Lineage (NCBI taxonomy): Eukaryota > Viridiplantae > Streptophyta > Magnoliopsida > Poales > Poaceae > Hyparrhenia > Hyparrhenia diplandra. The sequence continues at coordinate 136,458 of JADLZK010005091.1, read as the reverse complement.
TATCGTCGACAAAGTTCTACTAAGAGCCATTTCATCATTCTGCCAAGATCATCCAAGAATATAGTATATAAAGTAAAGCCCTACAATGTACTGACATCTAACATCTTGAAGGCAGAGTACTCCTAACGTTGTGAAGACATATAGGACGAGCATGCATCATATCATCCATATAACATTGATTCTTCCTCCTTTCATTCGCAGACAACTATTCTTCTTTATAGTTGTTTGTCCTAAATTTTGTCCTATACTAGGTTTTGGTTAATGGACTTCCATTTGATAATCTTTGTTTCATAAGTTCCAATCTTTGGGAGCTTGCACCTTGCTATGTCAATTCTATTTAAAAGCTTCAGACTATACCTTGATTTCTTAACTCATACATGTGTCGTATTTTGACTTCTTTCATTTTGACACATGCTCTTCTCTTTACTATAATTCACGATTATCGTGCTTTCACTTTCGTTGCGAACTCTTTTGGAAATTCCTGTCCGTATTCTTTTGAAATTTCTGAAAACCCCTTATCGGTTGCAATCATCTTTTTGCTCCTAATTGTAATCTTGATACTAATTTTGTTGTTTTGCAAAATTTCTTATAAGCCAATATCTTTGACGTAATTCCTTTTCCCATCACTTATCTTACGGATTTGTCATCTTGAAATCTCGGAATTTGATTTCATTTAAGGGGAAGGATCTTCATATCCCGATGTTCATAATCCTCTTTGTCGTATCATTAGTAAGCATCCTTGCATTGCATATGTTGTTTATGGCATTTATGTTATGCACATATGATGTTTCCTATGTTATCTAAAATGGTGTTAATGTTGGTTGTTGTTTGTGTTTCACCGTTAAGCCTCAGTGTACTTTGGTTGAACCCTAGTTCAACTAGGATTATATGCATAAATCTTTGCCACGGCTTATGTTGTGCCGTGTGGAACCATGCCAAGTCTCTGTTTGGACTTCTTAGACGTTTCTTCAAAAAAAGGAGCCCGATGCCATATAATTTCTCTTTGATCTCTAAAAACTTCCTTGGCTTTGATCTTGAAATCACCTTCATATTAACTCCACACCTTGGAACTTTCTTTTGATGCTATCTTTCCTTTGTAAATTCTTGGTTATCACTAATTTTTATCATATGAATTCTCTCCGTGGTTGTGGTTTTGGCCGTGGTGTTATGATTATTGATTTCTAATCATGATCCATTACAAAACTACACTAAAGCAATCCCTTGCCGTGATTTTTCCTTGGTTATTTATCTATATTCTATCCGAGGACCGGTATATCGGATCAGTTGCTTTGTGAGTTCCTTCTGAAAGTTACAAGAGAAGGTAACCCATGAAGAGTAAGTCACTGACATCAACATTAAATGACTACAAGAAGTGGTAGATAAGGGACTCGCTAACCATTTCTGAAAGTCGGGATCACTGTGGCATCTTGTTGCCACCACGTGTTTTCGAATGTCGCGGAACATCCCGCCCCTCTTATGCCGCTTTTGTGTTGCGCCTTCATTGTGTCTCTCCCGCACCACACCCTCTTTCTTCCTCTCTTTGTGTGCCATGTTTGCCGTAGCTTTTGCCATTACACCATACCGAACCCCTCCATGACCTCAGCCCCACTACTGCCCCTCCACATCGCGGAATCCTCGTCACCCAATACTTGAGCACGAGCGCACCATAGTTGGTAAAGAAGATTGGATAGTTTTCTCGCGACGCAAAACACTTGAGTGGGTGGACTAGCTTCCTAACAGAAAAGGATGGTAGGACTATGAGTGCTATTGGTCAAGTCATTAGAGACGAAGAAACGGAAAACTCCCTAGAGGCACTTTGTGTTCTTTGCAAAAAAAAGGGTCTATGAGTTGCTTATTGGTTTTGGACCGAAAGTTGAAAAATTTTTAGGCGTATCAACTATAAAGGATAGTTCTTATACGAGGTGTCTTGAAAAATTTGTGTGGGGGTGATCGGGGTCTTCTGTGAGAAGATTTCCCATCCGAATGCAAATCTTTGGACAAGCCCGGTTTTGCTACAAAGAAGTGTTATTTTGGATTCTTCACAGAGTAACAATGCTTCATGGGAGTCAATGAAGGAAATTCTATAGACAAAAACTTTTATGAAGAGCAAGTATCAGAGAGTTGCCTGACCAAAATTTTATCTTTCCGATGTTGCAACTAAGTGGTGTGTTGCTATCGCCAAAGCAAGATCAAGGGTGACGTGTTTTCTCTTCCCTTAAAGGTCTTCTACCCCAAATCACGGGACGAGATTTATTTAAGGGGGAAGGACTGTAACACCCCAGGTGTTAATTACTAGCTAAGCAACGGATTTGGACAAAGATAAGTATATTAGTTCATGATCGTGAACTCGAAGCGTCAATTTTGAAGCAAAAACAAGTTTTTAAGTTTATATCTGGAGCCTGGTTAAGGACATAAGTGATTAGTGGGGAAACTATGATTTCTTATGCTCCGTATCTCAACCTATATGTGCCTTAGCCAGTGGTTAAGTTTCATGAAGATCGGAATCAAAAAGTCACATGAAATGATAAGGCATGCCATTACTTATATAGTGTTTTCGGTGGCTCAATAATGTAACCGGAGCAGGAGAAGTCAACCAACCCTTGCCACGGCACTCAAATGACTCTAAATGAACTCTCCAACAAAAGTCATTAAGGGTTCATGTTGAGCAATTGCCTCGAAAATGCTCGGAAAGGCTCAAAACCCCAGTTTGGAAGTTTATCAAGTTGATGCTTTGACCGCAGTGGAATTATATTTTCTGAGCTAGATATGAAGTTTGATCTTTAAGCCAAATTGGAGATTTTGAGGAGTACAACAAAAGTTATTTTTTGGGTCAAGTCATGTTTTAGCTCCTAAGTGCCTCAAATATATCACTCGAGTTGAAAAGAAAACGTTGATTTCGTGACTTAGAAAAAGTCCGGAAAAACAATGAATATGGATCGACGTCTCGCGTTCTCGAAATTTTACTAAGAAACTTGAGTTGGACCAAAAATACGGATTTGAGTTTATGCTTTGAGGACCAACATATCAAAAAGTTGAGATCGATCGGATTTGATTTGACAAGGTTTTGACAACAGTTTTTAATTATTTTTAAGTCGCTGACAATGCCATTTTTGGAGATCATTATCTCTTAATCCGAGCAGCTAATGACCATGGGCCTTTAATGAAAAATGAAGATTGATCGTGGAGAACATTTTTGCCTCTTGGCCCACGCCGAGATTCGCCTTAAATAGCCCAAACCGCATCCCAACCGACTCACTTTAACACGTGTCCAGTATTCGATGAAATGCTTGATGGAATTCTCGCCCCAGGACGTGTCCGCTCGCTGGAGCACGCCGACGCCATCGATGTCGCCTGCCCATCTCCGTGATTTCCTTGCGCCTTGGCGCCCCCGTCGTCTCCAGAGGGTCCTCCCCTCCCTCCTCCTTCTCCTCGCTCTTCTTCCCCGCTCCCTTCCTCGCTCACGCCGCGCGACGCCGGCGCCGCCGCCATGGACGGCCGTGCCGGTTCCTCGCCGCCACCGTTTCTCCATCCCCAGCCACCATCGCCGCTCCACCGTCCAGGCCCCCGTCGCCTCGCCGCTTTCGTCCTCTGTTCCCTCTCGCCTCGCCGCTCGCTGAAAGCCGCCATCACCGCCGGGTGCCGCTTATGGCGGCCGCCCCGGCCGGCCAAGGCGGTGGCTGCCTACGGGCTACTTCCAACGTGGGCTAGGGGCGGGCGTGGTGCGCCCGACGCCGCCGTGTCGGGCAGCCTTTTTTCACGCCGCCGACGGCCGACCGGGCGAGGCCGCCGACGCCCCGCCATCCCCTCCCCCCTGCGTCAAACGAAGAAAGGAGAAGAGAAGAGGAAAAAGAAGTAGAGGAAGGACCTGATTGAAAATCGACAAAGTTCGTGGAGCTAGGTGAGAAGTCTTGTGACTCATGTGAATAGTGTTTTTGTACTGTTTTGTAATTTCCCAAAAAGTTTAAGGGTCTTTTTAAAAAAGAGCCAAGTCAAGGTTCTGGGCAGCCGAAGTTGGGCCGGCCTTTATCGCTCATCCGGGCCGGCTGCTTTTACTATTGGGCAGCGCTTATGCGCTATTTGGCCCTGGCCGCACTGTTGGGGTTTACGTCAAAGTTCGATGGCCTTTTTCTTTTTAGCAAATGATTTTCCAATTTCTATTTATATGAATAGTACCTGTTTTTGTTAATTTCATATAAATTCAAGTAGTGCTTCTAAAATTTTGAAAATTTTTTGTATAGCCTTTCATGATGTCTAGTATTTATGAAAAATATGAAACTTTGATTTCAAAAAGTTTGGGCATGATTTAAAAATACCAATTTTAATTGAAAAATGCATCTTCCTTGATTTTTAATAATTATTTTATTTATCCAAAAATCATGAAAATTATTTTGGTGCTGTTTTATGATGTGACCTACTTGTGGAAAAAGTTTAGTGTCCATTGGAGAAAGTTAAATTATTTTCTATTTTATGCTTTATTTATTTAATTAGAAAAAGAGATGATTAGTGACTTCCAACTTAGGTTTTGTGAGACTTTCGGGTTGTTTTATGAAACCTAAGTCATACCACTATCAGATGGTCCTTGAGAACTCCTTAGACAATGGTGATGATATCTTGTAGAAGTAGTTCAACAAGTTGGTTTTGTTGGGTTGTAACTTTGTCGTGAAGGAAAGTTGTACTTAAGATGTTTATTATTTCATGCATCATCAAACATCATGTTTACCATTCCATCATGCTAAAGCATGCGTCATCATCTACGTGTAGAGTATACGAGAGTGAGTCGGATCATGTTGATGAAGCTTTGGAGAAGGCGTTGATATGGTTCGCGATGATCAAGCTTCTCGTAGAAGATTCATCCGGTCGACAAGGATAATATCAAGTTTGACTTCGACAATCTTTCTTCGTAATCGACTTTCCTCGCAACCCGTGCAAGCCCCTGATCATTTAAACCTTCCTTGTGTTTATAAAGCTTTATATCACCTTTGCTTTAATGTTTTGCATTAGGTGATAGGAGTTGAGTGACAACCTAATTGATGCATTACCATTCCTTGTTTATTTCGATATCTACCTTGATAACCTGTTTTGCTAAAATGCTAGAACGCTTTAGCCCGGGCTATACTAGTTAGACTTTTGAGTGAAAATGTGACAAGTCCCTTATGATAGCCCGAAGAGGCTTTTGATGAAAAAGGATGCTATATGATGGAACCATACCGGGATATGGTTTTGAAATTGAGAACGGTCGGGTAATTTGCATTGAGAATGGAGTCTCGCAGTAGTATTTCGGCTTGTCGATTAAGGACCGGCGTGTAGGCCGTGTAACCGAGACTATGGAACGCACCGCGCTCGAGGTCGTTGGACCAATGGCACGCCTGTCATGGGTGTCATCCCATCACAATCCGACCCTAGTTCCGACACATACTCCGGTAAGCCCGATCTTGGGGGTGTCAAATTGGAAACGCATAAACCGCGCCTTTGGGAGTGGAGAGATGGAGGAGTACAAGATACCCTTGGTGGGTTAAAGTCCCTGGACGGAGGCGTACTGTATTCTCGGGTGGCGTAGGACGCGGTTCCGTTTTGAGTATCCAAGAAAGGGTTGATATATGCAAGCTTAAGTGCTACATATGTCGTGTGGAAAGAACTCCCCAGCTGGGTTAATCGATTTCGAAATCGCCGTGCTTCTCGGATATGGAGACTCGGTTTTCCCCACTTACATCGTAGTTTAAATTATGGAACAGTGAAGAGATGGAATAAGTGATGGAACTTCTACAAGTGTATGCTATAGTGTAAGATCACCTAAAATAGGTGAGAAACTAAATTGGGAGTAAAATGTTGAAAGTAAGGATTCACTACTAGTAAGCTTTTCTACAAAAAGAGTCCTTGTTTCTTGCTAAGCCTTACCTTGAATCCTATTAGACCAGCATTCCTGAGTCTTCTCCTATTTTCTTTAGTCGGGTAAGACTTGTTGAGTACTCCCGTACTCAGGGTTTGTTAACCCTTGTTGCAGGAACTGACTCGTGCTGTTTAACCAAGGTTATGTCGGTGGGCACGACATGATCTGGTTTATCTTCCAGTTCTACTTAGCTTCCGCAATCAAGTTAAGTTTACTCGAGTGTAACTTATTCACAATTTGTAAAATTAATGTTATTATTCTTCCGTACTCTGATCTATATTTTTGTAACAAATATTGTAATGTTGTAGCTACTCCTTTGTTGATCCTGGTATGAGTTATCAACAGGGCTTCTTAAGTTATCGGGTGTATCTCGCACAAATTGTCAAAGGTCTTTGGGACGATGGCAGTGCGGTGGGCCCGTAATTAGGAGGTTCTCATACAAAAGTGCTCACGGGTATCCGTTCGCTTGCGGATTATACAAATTATAAATATTTCTGTAGGCTCAGCAAATACCAACAGTCGTCTCTTCAACTTTCTCCCGTTCACTTGCGAATTATACAAATTATAAATATTTCTGTACCCTCAAAGAAATACCAACGGTCGCTCTCCCGGCTTTCTCCCCAGTCCCTCAACGACGCGGTTTCTAGTCTCGTGAGTCGTGAGTCGTGACCCCATCGCCCTCATTCTCCACCTCCCACCCCGTCTGCTCTCTCGCCGTCCAGATCCGCGTTGTCTTAGCCTCGGTTATCCGCCTAGCGGTATTCTAGTTTAATCCTCGGATGTTATTTTATCCAAATAGGTTTTCTAGTTTAATTTTTGAAAATAGATTCTGTGTACATCCAAACAAGAAAGCTAGATTCCAGTCAACTTCTGGTCCCCTGGAAAGCAATTGCTAGAATCAATTCATAGGATCTAAACGCTCATAAGTCTAGCTAGATTCGCTCATTTTGCTAATTTTGCTGGAGATCGAGTATTGTTTTTTATTGGGTTTGGTTAATCTTTTTTTTTTTTCCTTGCAAATGGATGATTTTGTTAATTTTGTCAGTGCTGGAGATCGAGTATTGTTTTTTATTGGGTTTGGTTACTCTTTTTTTCCCCTTGCAAATGGAGGATTTCATTGGAGATTTCTTAGCATAAGCCGTTTCTCCCCCATATTTAGCTGTCGTTCTTATTTCCATTCGCCTCTTCAAAACAACAGTGACATGCTTTACCAATTGTTGTTGTTAGATCCACACAAGTTGGAAGATTGAGCATCTGCCGCCAACTCTATCCATCGTATGATATCTAACTCTAGTTACTGGTGATGGAAAATGACCAAGGCATTATATGCCTTGCCTTAGAGAAGGCGTTAGCTGATGAAACTGTGGCTCCAATCGACCTACCTTTCTGGTTCCTGGAGGCCATCACAGACAATTTCTCTGATAAACAACTAATCGGCAGTGGTGGGTTTGCATCTGTTTATAAGGTACGTATATGTGTGCACTTAAGCTGCAAACTTGGATCTCCATCATGGTCACAGATTAAACTTACATGCTGAAAACAATGTTTTGAACTGCATTAGGGAGCACTTTGAAATGAGATTGTCATCGCAGTGAAAAAGCTTCATAACAAGATTGAGGTTCAAGAAAAGGATTTCCAACGGGAGGTTGCTTGTCTCATAGATGTGAAGCACAGAAACATAGTACGGTTTCTAGGCTACTGTTATGAGACGCAGCACAAAGTGTATCAACATGAAGGAAGACATATCTTGGTAGACAAGCGAAACATGCTGTTTTGCTTTGAATTCCTAAGCAGAGGGAGCCTTGCCAACTATGTTACAGGTAAGATGAGCCATAAGTGCGTCGATCTTATATAGCAAATGTTTTAACCTCTATATATTTTCTTTGAAAAATAAAAGGAATATTTGAACATTTAAAGAGAAAATCACTTGTTGTCTCTCTTTGCATTCTACTGTTTTTGTGTATTTTTATCACTGCACTTTGGGTATGCTGCATTGTTATGTTCGTCATCCTCTCTTGCTCAAAGGGAATAAGTAATAAAATAGTGCACTATCAAAGAAGTATGTAAAACAAAAGTGTATTTTTTTATATTTCAGTCCTAGGTACATAAAGTTGAAATAATTATTGTCAAAAATATATCTGAGCACCCCAATTTGTCAAGTAATATGTTAGCAGCTTCATAATTTTCTCATATTAATTAGCATTTTAGCAAACAAATTAAAGTTGACAACACTGACATATGAATGTTGGACTGCTTGTCTCATAACATCTATACATCACAACTAACTTTATCTTGTATATATATTCTTCACAGGGGCATCTTCTGGACTTCATTGGAGGTTGCACTATCAAATAATTAAGGGGATATGTGAGGGTGTGGGTTATCTTCACCAACAACGTATTATTCACATGGATCTCAAACCTGATAATATACTACTGGGACGATAATATGGTGCCTAGTATTGCAGATTTTGGTATATCAAGACGCTTCAGTGAAAAACCAAAGCAAGATTATTACTGAAAACAGAGTTGGATCATTGTAGGCTACCTAAATCTCTGAGACTACCAGCATGTGCATTAGCAGGCATCAACCAGCTCTGTTGCATTCCCGCTTATTCTCAATATATTAATTTTTCACGTAGGGGGTATATGGCACCAGAATTTTAAAATGCGGAAGAATCACATTTAAGACAGACATATATAGCCTCGGAGTCATAATCATAGAGATTCTGATGGGATGTAAGGAATGCCCCAATGTTGTTGACAAGGTAATACTAATTACATTTCTATATATTGCAAGATACTGGCTATGTTTTTGGACTAGTTTGCTAAGTGCTATTCATTACACTACTAGCAATGTTTCCAAATCTCATTGTTTCCCTTTCTTAAAATGCTGGCCCCTGATATATTTCTTAGCATTTTAATTGTGACCATGAAAGGTGCTTGAAGGTTGGATGAGCACGTTTGGGACATCAAAGAGCAGTCAACTACTAGAACAATTAAAAGTATGTGCTGAGATAGGGATAGATTGCATGCATGATGATCCAAGCAGAAGGCCTGATATACAAGACATTATTTGTAGGCTTAATGAAACGGATATTTCAGAGCAGGTAGTATCAGTTACACTAAACTAGTAACTATTTCTTTCCTAGTTCCCATGTGATAGTGGTACAGAAGTACAGAATCCCTTTCGCAAAATACCTTTGTATTTAACAATAAAAAGCTTGTACATAATCCCTTTCACAAAATACCTTTGTATTTAACACTAAAAAGCTTGTTTCCGTACTTGAGCCCTTGCAAAATAAGAGGTAACAGTTACGTTTTTATCCTTATCAATTAAAAATCCTTTTGTGCTCTAGCATCGATTGTTTATCGTGATGTGATTCATGGCTTCCATTGAATATCTTTCGGTAACGAGGCAATTTTTTTGTCTTTACTTATGTGTGCTACTTTTCCATTTTTAAATGACAAACAGGTACCATCCTATGACTATGAGATGCCTGGCATTCCAAAGTATGAAGCACCTCCCCTCCACAACACCCTCTTCCCCCCATGGGTAAAGTCTGTTCTAGGATGGATTTGATCGCTATCCATAAGGTTCTAGTGAGTAGACATTACAGGGATGATGAAGGTAGTAATGAGGTAAAGATCAGAGCATTTCTGTTCCTGTCCGCTGACTTTTTATCTAAGAAAAATGGTGTCTTTATTGCAGCTATCGTTCACGGAATGGACACAGCAGATGAGGGACATGTTGGAAGCTAGGAAACGTGGTGACTTTGCTTTTCGTGATAAAGATTTCAAGGCAGCCACAGCTTGCTACACACAGGTGGCCACATCTTACTTATATCAGGAACACATTGACATTCTAGAAAACTGCTAGAATGCAGCCAATTCACGTTGCTACCTCTTCATCATATTGCAGTTTCTTGATGCGGGGACAATGGTATCACCAGCAGTGTATGCAAGGCGGAGCTTGTGCCACCTCATGTGTGACCAACATGAAGCCGCCCTCCGTGATGCAATGCAAGCACAATGGGCGTACCCTGATTGTCCAACTGCATTCTACATGCAAGCTGTTGCGCTCTCAAAGCTGAATACGCAGAGCGATGCTACGGACATGTTGAATGAGGCGTCGCAGCTCGAAGAGAAGTGGAACGCAAAATATTGAAAGACTCTTTCAGTTCCAGTTCCTTTCGCGGCTCAAAAAGGTTTTTTTATTGTGGTTAGTTCCTAGTCCATGGGGTTAGTAATTTAACTGGGGGTTGGGGTGCCGTAGAGTCCTGTGATTGTAACTACCTGGTTTGGCATTTCTGTTTGGCATTTCTGTGATGCATTTTTGGGCAAACATTTGTATGTGGCATTTCTGTGATACTCCTTCGGTTTAAAAAAAAAAAACATGTAACTAGATTCATGCCGTTGACTAAAAGTTTGACCAAGTTTATAGTAATTAGTATTAATATTTATGTTTGAAATAAAATTTATTATGAATGTATATTCCATCATTAATTTATTGATATTTTTTGTATTATAAGTGTCGCTGATCTTTTATATAAATTTGATCAAAGCTGAAATCACTTGACTTCTCGGAAACGAGAATTGTATGTTTTTTTTTTTTTTTTTTTTTGAATGGAGGAAGAATATTTAGGGGGCTGTTTAGTTGCCTGCATCCGTGCCGATGGTCCAGCCAGGTTTAGTTGGTGTTGGTACAGTCAACCAAACACAATAAGATTGCATGTGCTTAGCCTCTGCTTAGTTTGTCATATACGAGCCTGGCTCGTAATCAAACACAGCTATGCTCAGCTCACCTTACTTAACCCAAGGTTACAACAAACCTACCAACCAAACAACCTAGGCTTGCTTAACCCAGGTTACACCTAGCCTGGCTTGGTGGAGATAGCCAGGCTACAAGAAACCAAACACAGGGTAGTAGATGTGTAAATTTTGATTTTTTTTTAACCAAATTAGCAGGAGTCTCCGTACCTATATTTTTTTTCCCTTTTCAATTAAATGAAAAAAATGAGCAGGTTCAAAATTTTCTCGTTCACTAGCTCTTGTCTTTTGTTTCTTCACTCTCGATCTGTATATATAGATGCTTGTTTGGACACACAAAAAAGCACATGTACCCCTTTGAATCCACGCCCAATGTTTTCTTAACATGGAAGAAGAATGTATTTTGATGATAGTTGATCCATAGTTTGTCTACAACTAAATCAGTAATTAGTTGCGCAACAATACGAGCATATAAAGTAGTAAGATTAGTGATCAGTTTAAAAAAACAATACGAGCATATGCTAAATCGACACTATTCGTCTACACGGACGTTTAGCTCGTTTTACATATATTGTGTAAATGCTATATAATGGCTTCTCGTGCCTGTTTAGTTAGTCTTTTATTGTGTTTAATCACCATTTACTCTGTTTAAGTGTCAACTTATTATAGCTTGAATAAATAAATAAATAAATAAATAAACAATTGTGACCTTTTGGTTTTTTAAACATTTAGGCTTTCACAGTAACATTGTACTCGAAGACTTGCACATGGCGAAGTTAAGTTGGATGCAGACATGCGGTATGATAGCAGCTAACAGCCCAGACGTTTGTTGTTCGGCTGATCGATAAATCGATTGATTTTAGCGGTTTCAAGTGCTTAAACAAGCTAAAACTAGAGGAAGGCAACAGTAGAAGAAAATGGATCCACAAGACCCGAGCATCTTGGAATTGCAACGACGACTAATTTTTTTATATATAAAAAACTCCGGTTTGAAATTTCAACCGAACGATTAGGAAGAAATTTCATCTTTAACCCTGCCAGTCAAGAAATCCTGGCAAGGCGAAGAAGGAGGCGCGTCCCCTGTAGTGCAGCCCGGTCGCTTTGAAGAGTTTGGGACAGCAGCCAGCCAGCATCAGCTTCTCAAATCCGTTCGCTTCGCCACCAAGGAAAAAGGTCTCCGGTCTCGCCTTCAATTTCCCAACCATTTCCCCGAACCACCACGCACGCATTAAAATCTCTCTCCCACCTCCTGCCACTGCCAGCGCCGCGCCCAATCCAATCCCTACCTGCCCGGGAACCACCACCCGTCGGGCTCCTCCCCTCCTCGCGGCGGGGATCTCCGGGCTGGTTCCGTCACCGGAGCCGCCCCAATCGCCGCCGCCTTCAATTGGGTCCCTGAATCCTCGATTCTAGGCGGTTTTGATTCCGAGAACCACCCCCCCTCTCTCTCCCCTTCGATTTTGAGCCGGGATGGGGTTGCAGCAGTCCAAGGAGGAACTGCTGTACCAGCAGGTCAACTACGGCAACGTCGACGGGATTCGCACGCTCCGGGGCAGGGCGCTGGCCTTGAGGTCAGTCATTCATTCGGCTGAGTAGGATGATTATTTTACACTTGTTTTATTATGTCCCCTCTGAACTGATTGGGTTACTGTTGTTGTTGTTGCTGCTGCGGCAAATGCTTCCTTGGTTGTAGTGGATTGACAAGGAAGGGAAGACGCCACTGATGGTTGCCTGTATGCGGCCCGATCTGTTCGACGTGGCCAAGGTGCTCATCGAGTTGGGAGCTAATGTCAATGCCTACAGGCCTGGTATTCTTCTCGTCGTTCTTGTTTTTGACTTTTACCTTTTTAAATATATAGTTTGGTTCTATTTGTGAAATCAGCTCAAGTCAAAAGTTATCTGGCTCACTGAACAAAAAGTTATTTAAATTTGGGTGTAAATTGTACGTAGATTGGAAACAAGCCACAGTTTAAAGTTAGTAAGGTGCTTAAACTGCTCATTCCAATAGGGTAGGTTTCAGGCAACTAAGACAAGACAAGGTTTCTCTCCACATCCACTACATAGGGTCGAGTATTATTTCTTCTGTCAAATCAAATCACATCAAAGTAATGCTGTATTGGTACACATCTTTCAAACTCTGTTTCAAATTAATGCTAACCGCTTTGATGTGATCGAATTCAGTTTGCTAACAGTGCTATGAACCATCCTTGTACACATGCTTAATTGAAGAGGAGGCTGTGCTCGTTATTATGTTTTAATCACCACCCTTTTTTCCATTGCCAGGGTCACATTGTGGGACACCATTGCATCACGCTGCCAAGAAAGGACTTCAGCAGACTGTCCATCTACTACTCTCACATGGAGGTACATGATCAACAATATATACTCCGTTCCTCTCTTGTTAATTGCTCTAGATCTCTATTAAATGCATATAATGCTATGCCCGCGCAGCTAATCCATTCATACCAAATGATGATTGCAATACTGCCCTTGAATTGGCAAGAGAAAAAGGTCATGTGAATGTTGTACGTGCCATAGAGGTAAAGTTTTCTTTGCTGTCCTATTTTGTATAATTATACTTGTGACAGTTAATTCATAATTGTTTTGTTAATGTTTGTTATACTCAATTAATTGTAGGGACGGATTTTACTTTTTGTGGATGGATGAGGGAGAATTATGCTCCTGCTTTTTTTGGATGCAATTGCTCCACAGTTCATGACAAGAAAGATGTAATATTTTATTGACATTATTTTCTGTCATTTATGTTGGGCAGATCTGGATACATATCACGGAGCACATAGTTGTTATAATCATTGCACTGTGTGTCTTATGAGCTCTGACCCTTGCCTTCTCTTTCCCAGTTGGGCTGTTATTTTACCCCGTGAAGTGCGAACTCCAACCAGGCCCCTTAAGTTAGAGTTAGCTATATATCCTGACTTACAGGTACTGATGGGAACTTAAAGTTTGAATTAGATCTGCTTTGTTTTTCAATTATTACGCAGTTACTGTTTATATTGATTGATATGTTGACATATCTCCTACACATTGAACTCGTATGCTATTTTTGCAATCAATTATTGTTTAGCAATGGCATCGTACAGCATTCATCTAATATCCGACACTTGTGTATATTGCTGCTAAATGTTCATGCAGTTTTGTTTTGGAGGAACCTGCACTAACAATCTCTACTATTGTTACCCCTGGTTTATTTTGCCATTTCACACTTGCAATTGAAGGAGTGGAACTGTGGTGCCTTTGGCTTGTTGAATCTTGGTAGCAATGGTTAGACACTACAGCTGGCGTTGCTTATTTGAAAATGAAAAAAGGGCTAAATACCCTGCGTGGGTCTACTTTGAGCAAGCTCATGCATGTGTCATTTCTCCTTTTTTTCCTCGCTTGACTAAGTTGAGAACTTTCCAGTATAAGTGGGAGTCTATGGTGTAAACGGTAAAGCACTGTGCTGCCATTTTCTGTTGTTACAGTTCACATGTGCAATCATTTCCTCTGTTTGTTTTTAGAGTAGTATTCTGCTCAGATATTAGCAGTAAACGCTGTGCTTCATTCGTTGCAGTTGATATTTTTCTTGCAAAACTTTTATAGCTCTATGAAATTATTATTGTTTGTGACATTCATTTTTTTAATGAGCATGCAGGCTTCTAAACCACGTGTTGTAGTTAAACTATGGAAATGTCAAATTGAGCAACCAAAGCTTAATCAGGCTGACCCTTCCATTATCATTTTTGACAAAGGAACAAGTATGTACCATGTTTTAGTTTTCAATCTACAGATTTCACAAGTTAAATGCTTGTTTGTGATATTGGCTACTTGCTTGTTGATATGGTTTCCATTATAGATGCTTAAGGAAGAAATATTGAATGTGAAAATAGTGATGAACACCAAATTTTACTGTGTAACGTGAAATAACTAATATTGCTGCTGACTGGGATCAATATACTTCAACCATATACCCTTTATGAGTATGCACCAGTGACCACATAATTCTGCAAGAATCTCATTACAAATATCTTTTTTTATGTTCTTATCTATTTCCCTTACCTTTTTGCTAATATTCAAATTTATGGTACTATAAACTTAACAACATTATTATCACTTATCATTAGCAAGGCTGCAGCTAACTTGATTAATTTCCTTTGTTGTATGAATCCATTTGGTCACTGTTGTGGTTCTTCTGTATGTTATTTCTGAAATATGAATAATAGTGTGCTACTCACTAAAGTTCTTTATGAAGCTTGATCTGGGTTATACCCATTTCTTTTGATTTTTGCAATATCTTCTATTGCTTATGACAATCACTTAGTCTCATTTATGAACATACATTTGTTTCTCCCAAATATGGCCAAGAAAAATGGGTAGCCATTCCATTTCTAAATTTGATTGTATCTTTGCAGAGACTTCGATATAAGTTCTTACCAGCCTATGAAGGTGACAAACAGCAGCTTCAATCGTTTTATAATGCATGTTGTGGCATGGCACAGGTAGCTTCCTACAATATTTTTTTTCTTGCTCATTTTGTTGCTACATCCTTAAGGATAATCTGGACAATTCTTTCTTCTTTTGTCTTAAATAAACTCTGTTAAAAGGAAGCATGCTCTTGAACATTATCTGCTCATATATTGAAAACTGGATTTTTCAATTTTTTAGCTTCATACAGAAAACAGTAACAACAATAATATATCCCTTTTTTTTAGGTTTTCAACACTGCTCGGTACCACCACCAAATCTCCCAATGCCAAATCCAGCACCAGCAACTTCAGCTGTAGCACCTTCAGAACTATCTGCACCCAGCAAGGAGGATGTTGAGTTAGTAATGGCTATCAATGCCTCCATTCAATCAGCTATTGCAGAGGGAGTGCCCAATGTTCAACCAAATGCATCCACTCCCAGCAACAATGCCTGGGGTATCCCTCCAGTTAATTCTCACAACGGATGGGGACAACCAGTCACTCCTGCACCGTCAAAGACGAGTGGCCAATCCCAACCCCGGGTAGATGCCCCAAGCAGCAGCACGTACAATGGATGGGATGTGCCTGGAACAAGCTCAAGTCAAAGTTCATCAAAACCCCACAAAACGGAAACCAACTCTCCAGTCTTGATTCCACAGGAAGCACTTCAGGCTCTTCCAACCCCAACCGCGCCACCATTCGCTGAAGAAACCTTCTACAGTGGTCCTGTTCACTATCCATCCATAGACTCTACGCCTGTTGATGTAACCATGCCGGCTACCACGGAAGGCGGCACAACAGTCAGTACAACGGCAGCACCTACGAAACAGGAAGAAAATGAAGCTGATGCAAGTGACAGCGGCAAAACTCCCACTGGTACCTGTGTTATATGTTTGGATGCCCCTGTGGAAGGCGCCTGCATCCCATGCGGTCACATGGCTGGTTGCATGTCCTGCTTGAAGGACATAGAGTCGAAGAAGTGGGGATGCCCTATCTGCCGGGCCACGATTAACCAGGTTGTTCGCCTCTATGCTGTTTGAGGAGTTGAAACGGTGGGCCTGGAAAGTTGTCAATGATATGGTTCTCGCCACAAATTTTGATGGGAACTTCCCTATCTCAAAATTGTGCAGTTATGCTGTTGTGCACAAAATACTGCACAGCAAAATATGACTTCCATGTAATGTATGTGGGCTGACGCCCGTTATGTACATAGGTACTCCACACAAGACAATTCAATATATATATATAAAAAAAGGTATTGTTGCAAGTTGCAACTCACGTTTACAGTTGCACGAATGTGGAGCTTTTCCAAGAACGATAGTGGATGCTCGTCTCAACAGTAAAGCGTGTTGCAACGAAGCCAGCCAGGGTATGTTGCTTTCTTCGACCTAGTTTCGAACCACGATCAAAGAAATAACTTTTTGTTATGCATTTGCACAGATGACAGTTCATTTGGAGCCTACCGTCGTGTAGGCAGAGCCTCCCTTTTTTTTTTTTTTTCACGATATGCTGAGGTTATGTGCATGCATCATTATTATACTTATACTTACCGAGCTTGAAGAGGCAGAATTGACAAACATGGTATCGGGAAACAGAATAAATCCTGAAAAATAAATATATGTATGTATTGCAAAAGTTTAGCAGATCGTGAAATGTGATCTTAACAGACCATGAACCGCAGTACCAGTGACACTTTCATTTCAAATATATATTACTCCATGACATATAGTGTTCTTGATAAATTTATATTTTGAACTAAAATATTATAAAATAACATCCAAGTTGATAGTTATTGTAAGCATTCTATTTTTATAAAAGAATGCACAAATCTTTGACAGAGATATATAGTACATATTTGTGTCTCCTAATAAGATTCTAGTAAGTGGAAGTATAATTTATATACAAGATAACAGGTCAGAGATATCTCGCACAAAGTATACAACTTATATATGAAATCTCTTGAACAAGATAACAGGTCAGAGAAAGCGGATCAGTATTACATTACATATACAGAAAGAAACAGAGAAAAGAATGGCATTTGTGCGTGCACACCCGCTCCTGATGCTCGTCTCCTCAATGCATGTGCCCTTCATATACATAATATATCGATCGACCGCCACTTGATCTTAGGAATTGGGCTTAAAGTACTTTTCGGCATCTTGATTTCATCTCCAAAAACGACGTCAAATTAAGTTCATATACGAGGCCGCAGCCGCTTGCATTAGTCGTCGTCCACGGCGGGTGGGGTGGTCACCGCCGCACCATCCTCCGGCGCAGCCGTGGTGGCGTCCTTGGCCGCGGCGCCACCGGTGCCCTCGGAGCTGCCCTTGTTTTTCCGGCGGTTGGACTTCTTGGGGACGGCGGGGAGGTCCTGGCAGGTGGCCGAGGCGTCGTCGCCGGCCGCCTTGTCCTTCTTGCGGTTCTTGCGGGTGCCCTTCTTGCCCTTCTCCTTCTTCTCCTCGCCGCCCTCGGCGCCGGTGACATCCATGGAGGAGGTGGTGGAGCCCCGAGAGCGGTGTCGTCTCGACCGGCGCTCGCCGGGTGACGGTGGGGAGTCGCCCCCGCCGGCGCCGCCTGCCTCGCTTTTTGTGTCCCTGAAGGAGGTGTCTCCGATGCTGCTTCCTCCATCCATGACTATCTCTGTCAGGCACAGATCGATGAGAGTTCAGTCCATGTGTTTGTGCACAAACCAAAGCATTAATTGATAATCCCTTGGTGCATATATGCATGCATTGTGTTCTTTTGGAAGGTATCATCATTCTTTATGCATTTCTTCAAATTTCAGACCATGTTTGGCTTTATTTTCTGCTGAAAAGTACTTCTCTCTTTACTGTATCATCAGGTAATTTTCTTTAAGGCAACTTAATTTCTAGCATACATGCAACTTCCACAACAGCAATGACATCCCGATGCCGTTGGGTAGATTTGGACAAACCCGGTGCTTCCCCATGTCCATACCCACGACCTATCAGTCCGCTCCGCACCCATCCCATATCCAATTTATCATTTATCTTTTATTATCCATGCCCATTAGATAATTGGGTAAATTAAATGGATATGGGGATTATCCAAAATAGCATGAGCAGGAACGATTTTAGTTCTCGTCCGCCGGTTGCCGCTCGTCCGCCGGCTGCCGCAGGTGCAAGAAAAATTCTCTAAAACATGTTTCATTGGGAACCCTGAAGTTTACCGAAATCAAGTAAGCCCATACAAGGAAACTTTCCTCTCTGGTACTCTTTCATCAGGAACCCCGAGAGTGAAATCAAATTGAATTTTGGTCCTTCTCTTCTTCCTCTTCACCTACCGAGCACGGGACGGATGGATCAGGACTCCGGTCGGGAGCCGGTCCGCCGGCGGCTCTGGCCGGTGGCCGCGCCGGGCGGCGTAGTGGCCTGGCCACACGCTTGGCAGGCGTGCCCGTGAGCGGATTCAGCTGCCAGCCATGGCTGCAGGTGCCGAGCAGCGGCCCGGCCTGGCACCGACACACGCGCGTCCCGCGGTGGCCGGCTTGGCTCGCGACGGCGAGGCGTGGTAGGGAGGCGGTGGTGGCTTCAGGAGAGATGCGAGGGCGAGACAAGGCAGCAGGACTCAGCGGCAGCTCGACGAGCTTGACCATGGCGTATGCGCTCCGCTGCTATGTGGACAAACGGGTAGAAACAATTAACCACACATGCACCCTCCCCATACCCTTTTTGAGACTGGATAATCCCGTCCCCTACCTGGTGAAATTGGGTACATCCATACCCTACCCATTTTATACGGTTATGGATATGGGTAATGGGTATTCATACCCAACGGCATGGGGACAATGACATGAACAATTGAGAGGGTTTCCAACAAGAGCATGACAAAGACGAACAAGTAAGTATGTGCGAGTGGCAAAACAACCTTGAGAAGCCCAGGGATTTGCAGCAGCCGTGCCCCCACTCTCGCTCCTAAAAGAGGACGTGTCAAGCGGTGCCGAATGGTAATCCTTCATCTGTCAAAGCCAACTTCTTTTGTCATGCTACAATATCAACTATATATGATGATTGAATTTTTACATAAATTGGACTCTTGCGCTGTTTGCAACATGGACATAAATATTATGATTGAGCATCTTACTGTCTTCAGGTCAACAAGGAAGACATTTGTTAGAATCAAGTAGACAAAAAGATTGTCTGCACATATGTTAAACATTTTATTTGCTCTATATAACACCAATGTCAAATAGTGTTGCCCGCTTACCCAGCTGGGTGCTCCTCCGGCATTATTGTTGTTGGTGGTGGTGGTGTTGTTGGCGGAGCCAGGACCATCCCAACCGATGTGTGCCACATGTTTTACATCCGTTGGGAACCCAATAGCCATTTCAGGCTCCTTTCCATCTTGTGGTCGCAATTCAGTATGAAGGGAAATAATGAGGTCAATGCCACCCGTTCTATGAAAATTCAGTTTAATAAGGTCAGTGAATAGTGTGATTGGGCATACCCATCATGTTTGAGATATAGCGGAACGGCTTCAGGATCCCCTTCTTCATCTTTGTGCCCATGTTGCTTCTCTTATTAAACCTTGCTTATATCAATGTGGATGCACACACTCTTCTTGAACTCGCAAATTGCTGATCAGATCAATCGACAAAAAAAATACAGTGAAACGATATGACTGACCAAAAGGAAAATACATAACATACATATTCATATTAGATGTTGAAAGTAGTATAAAATTGAACAGAATGTCGCATTGGAATGCTTACTCTGCTGGGAACCTTAAACACTGTTAACAAGATTGTCCAAATGCTGGCAATTCTTGTTAACTGGTTCTCAACCTTCCTCAATGCGCCAGTGCCATTCTTCTCCCCTCTCAATCTCTTTCTCTGTAAAGGCTAGCTCAATATTGTCTAGCCTCAGGCATTGCCAAAATATGATTCAGAAACTTACACTGACCGCACCGGATGGCCCTTTGCGGTCAATGTTACTTCGAGGGTGAGAAGAGGAGATCTATCTTATGCCTAATTTTTTGGAGGGTCAAGAACCCTTTGAGCCCTCCCCTAATATTATTCAACCATGCATGGGCGTAGGAAGAGGCTACCTGTCCTTTTCTCTTGGCTATTTAAGGAGAGAAGACTGTTATGGGAAACAGGATGGAGGATGCAGACGAGTCTGTCTAAAGATAGTCATTTGGACAAAGATGTCAGTGCTGGAAATAATGCGTGGTTGTTATTTTTCACCATGATGAATTCACATGATTTGGGCACTTCAACTTTTATATGCACATGTTCTGCTTCTGTCCATCCGTTTGGTCATGTTTGTGGGAAATATATTGCCATAGAACATCAAAATTTGTTAGACTAAATTTTCCATGAAGTATGTTTTGATAAAGCATTTATCTAAACATGTAAATGTTAATAATTTTTAGATAACTTGGTCAAAGTTGGAGAACTATGCCTATTTATCATTTTTGGTTAAAAATCATGCTATGTTTATTTATTGAACCTATCAGCCATGATACACTATTTTTTTCTCTTACAACAGATTAGCATCGAGCAAAGATATCAGCCACGAAACCACTAAATCAATAAAACATAATTTTTTGTAGGCATGATTGTGATGATATATACTCTTCTCATTTAATTTATTCTATTCTAAGTTTTTTTTATAGGCTATTCAAAGTCTTAAGATATAAGACTCCGATACTAGGTACCAAAGAATTCCAGTGCCCCAAATTTGGTACTGTATTGACTTAATTTGGTGCCAGATTTTTCTGGTGATGGCCACCTGTTGGGTAAGATACTCCAAACAAGTTTATTGATGAATACTTAGTCACAAAGTGACTGGTACAACATGTCCATTACAAGAGATGTCGGGGGTATTTATAGGCCCCCTGGCTTCGTAATTCTAGGTAAATGATAAACTTTACAATAACAAAATTATATCTAAACTTTCGGCGAAGCCATTCTTGTTATCTTCGCATATCTTGTCTTGAGCTTTCTTTGTATATTGGTCGCGCGAAGGTCTTTCGACGAAGCCTCCCCTTGGATTCCATCGCGAAGTTCGAACCGCGAAGGTCTTCGTACTTCCTTCGCGTTAATTGATCTTGCAATATAACCATTCTTAACTTAACTTTCTCTTCTCCTCCGGTGACCTTCGTATAAAACTCTGTTTTTATGATCATACTTCAAAGTTTGGGTTAGAAGTTTAGTTAAAATAAAGTTGACCCCCAACAAAGAGCCCCTCGTGGGCGAATGCCAACTTCAAAGGCATGAATCCCACGAAAGTTTTGGTAAACTTTGTGATAATAAACGTCGTCCCAAACTTTGAAGTTGGGATTTATTTTTGTCAATATCTTCGCCAAAGAGTAGGTCTTAAAAGAATTATTTTTATTATTATTTTTATTTTTTGATTTTTTTGACGGCTAGTTTGACTGCTTGACCGATCCGTGCTTATAAATAGCGGAGGACCCCCCCGCTTTTTTCTTACCTTTTCGAAGAGGGACACTCGTTGCATTTTTCCTTTGAGATACGAAGGTGATTGCGAAGGTCATTTTTGAAGCAAAGGTGTCTTGACAAAGCTAGATTTTGTTTGGTGTTTATTCTTCATATCGAAGGTAAATTTGATTTTTTATTGATTTCTTCTTCTTTTGTTTATGTGTATATATAATTTTTAACTTTTTGTTGATGACCGGGGAACGAAGTCCTTCTCACTCACACTCTCTCGAAAGGGAAGTTCTCGATTCGGATGATGAAGGTCTTAGTGGAGTTAGTGCCTCTCCCTCAGAGTTGGTTCCAGATGATGGGTATTCTTATTTTTTTGGAAAGAGTAAAATGAAAAAATCGGACTTCGCGGAGCTTGAAAGAGATGGTGTCTTAAAGACTGGATATTACAGACCTGCTGGTTCTGACGAAACCGTACCTCATCCAAAGAAAGATGAGTGTGTTGTCTATAAGGATTTTTTCACAGCTGGGTTACGATTTCCTTGCCAAGATTTCTTGGAAGAAGTTCTGAGGGCTTATGATATTGAAATTCATCACTTAACGCCCAACGCAATTTCTCGGCTCTCTGTTTTCATTTGGGCCGTTCGAAGCCAAGATGTGAAGCCAAACATCAATACTTTCTGTGACCTTCATGAGCTCCATATTCAGTATCGGAGCAAAGTTATTGATGGTAAAAGTGTTACCTACTATTTTGGCTGTTGCAACTTTAGAACTGCTAAAGGTGCTAAGCAAATTTCTCCTGCTGCTAAGAACAAGTGGGCTGACGGCTGGTTCAGGATGTGGTTTTATCACAAAGTTCCTTATGTGGAGGAAAAAGTTGGTAAGAATTTTGTGAAGAGATACCCCCTTGCTGCCTAGATGCACAAACGTGAATTTGTTGTAAGACCTCCTTTGAAGAAATCTTAGGCCTCCGCTGAGTGCATGAAGGCTTTCAAGACTGTAGCTTCTCTTCAAAGTACAAGGGATTTAGTTGAAGAATTTGTTGCTGCTCGGGTGTGGCCTCTTCGCCGGGGTTGGAATATCATTCGTTTTCATACGAAGGAGGTCCGCGGGAAAACTTATAAGTTTCCAGATCGCGACATTGTTAGGCCTGCTGAATTTAGGACAAATGAAGAATTTGTTGCAGCTGTTGAATCTAGGGCCTGCACTGTTCTTGGGAAATATGTTTCTAAAGAAAAGAAGTTTATGGATGAGTTTCTTGGTGAAGATTACTCTAGATTTAATCGAGTTTTTGATATTGCCAATATTCCATATGGAGAACGTCCTCCTCTAGCTTATTCTCGTGCTGAAAAAGCTGCGGAAGAAAATGAGACGAAGGATGACCCAGCGAAGGGGAAGAAGAGAAAGCAACCTGAAGCTTCTACAATAGCTGGTAGAGGTAGAAAGAAGACTTTGGCTTCTAAGAAGCAAAAGAAAGTTAATCTTACTCCTATAGTTGACTTGTGTGATGATGAGGGGTTTGCTATAGATGAAGATATGATGGGAACTTCAGCTGATCAACTTGAGGTGAGAAAAATGTGTTTAGCTTTTGCATGTACTGGTCTGACTCCTGAGATGTTGACTCCTCTTGCTCCGAATTTACAGAACTTGGCTACTCGTGGAGAAACTAGTAAAAAGTCTGGCGAAGATGTTGTGAAAGATGTTCCTCGCTTCCCGGTACGACTCTTTGCCGTCACCCCCGTGTTCTATTTGAAAACTCCCGCTGTTTTGTACGTTGATTCGATGCTAAAGTTCATCTAGGTCCCGAACTGAAGATGTTGCTGATGATTTGAATAGAATAGCATCTGTTGCTCAGAAAATTCATTCTTCAAAATCTCAGAGTGGTTTGAAGGATGGAGATGGTTTTGTTTCTGAGACCATTGATGCTGCTGCGAAGGGGAATGTTTCTGCTAGAGATGTCAATGTTTTGCGCTCTTCGCAAATGTAATGCTTCGATAATGTTGTTCGCAAAGCCGCTATTGTTAAGGCTGCAGAGATTGTTGATAAAGTTTTTATAGAAACTGATAGTGAGAACTTGGTGGATGAAGGAAAGTCTCGAGGAGCTGAAGCTGTCTTGAAAATTCAAGATACTTTGAAAAAAGGGACAAAGATTGCTGCTATGACCTTCGAAGATTTTGACGATGATATTTTTGACAAAGATGTTGAGGAACAACGACAGCTTCGTCTTGAGGATTCTATGATCAACGTGGATACTCAAGAAAAGATTTCTTGCCCTTTGAAAGAAGGGGAAATTGTTGGTGAGTTGTTTTCTTTTTAAACATTTAATCTTTTGATGTTTAATTGGAAATGAAATTGTATGCTTAGTTTGATTGTGTTTATGCGGTGATTACTTTCCTGATGCATCAACTTCTTCAAAAGATAAAACTGTTGATGTTGGAAAGATGAAGGAGGTCGCCCAAGATGTTTATACCCCGGCGGTGCCTACCGAAGATCTATCCTCACTTTCTGAAATTGCCGATCCTGAAAAACTTCAGAAAGTTTTGGATTTTTGCCGCACCGAGGGTGTTAATTTAGATTCTTTTAAATTTGTTGGAGTTGGTGCCGAAAAGCTTCGCATGATGCCAAGGAAAACCGAGCTTCATCCGGCTAAGTGCATAGATGATGCTTTTAGTGTTCCCGGATCTTTGGCCGAGCCGGCTAAAAAGGATCCCTTAGAGCTTGCTGAAGCTGGTGTTTCTTTGATGTATAAGGTAAAGAAAACATCTTCGTTTAATGTTTTGTCTTAATTTTGTTGTTATATTTTTTTATATGAATGCTTATATTTTTATGCTTTGTAGGGTGCGATTCTTGCGCGCAGTCAGCGAAAGGCAATAGAAGATAGACTTGTCGCCTCTGCTCTTCGTGAAAAGAAGTTATTGGAAGAAATTTCATCTTTGAAATCTCAACTTGTTGATAAGGAAAAAGAAAGGGGTCAAGCTGTTGACGAGTGGCATCATATGGATGGCCTGTATCACCAGTCTTGTGATACTATTAAGGAAAAGGATATTGAACTTGATGTTGCGAAGAAAACTATAGCTACTTTGAAAAGAGAAAATGAATATCTCGAGAAAAAGAAGAAAGAGCAAGAGGAATTTTTCCTTATGAAGTTCAACAGGATGTGGGATATTTGTCGGGGTCATTATGAAAAGTTTGGTGCTAAGCCAGAGGATCCAAACTAGGAATTAGGAGAATTTGATCCTTTCTTTAGCTGGCTATGCCGTCAATATGAGGACTTGGGTGTGCTTGTGAATACCTTCGCTGATACTAGTGTAATGTATGCCACAAGGGCACTTCTTCATTTAATGTCAGAAGCGAAGGACCCCTTGTACCTTGAATTTGCTAAGGATGATTTCAAGTTTCCTGCGGAGGCTGTGAAGCAGATTAGTTCCCGTACCCAGTCGCTATGCAAGAAATACTTTGACCAATATTGGCATGTGAGTGGTCGGGAACACTTGCTTTGAAAAAGTGAAGAAAAAGATGGAAGCAAAGTGTAAGTTGCTTTTTTCTACTTTCATTTTTCTTTGTGATTTTTACTTTTATTGTTTTCTTTTTTTCTAAGTCTTGATAGATTGAGTTTGAATATATGCGGGAAGAAGAGAAAAAAAGGAAGAAACTTTTGGAAGAGGAGGCTCGTCGGGGCTCGGGATGATGATGTTCGTGAAAGAGGACTTGTAGATGTAGTTCTTCCTAGGTTTTTTTTTTTGAGTGGCTTTGTGAGGAAACTTTTGTAAGTTAAATTGATGTTTGGTGATGTATTTAACTAAGATGCATCCTGCGCAGTGTTTCGAGCGAGCCGAAGCCTCGCGAGGATGTTGCCACTATTATGCCTTTGATGGTAGCTAAAGGGAATTGTGTGTTTGAACCTTCGAATTTTTGGAATGTCGTGAATCTATTGTTGGTGAAGTTGACGTTGATTCCTTTATTGAGAGTAAACTCGGAGGTTCAAAAGTTAAAATTAACTATGGAAATCCTCGAGTTATTGATTTTAGTAACTTTACACAGGTGAGATGATGTTTGATTTGATGAGAAGTTTTTCTTTTTCCTAAATGTAGTGTTATGAAAAAGTTGTGTTTTATTTTTATTTAGTCGTCGTTTCAAGTGCTTCTCCAAATTATCTCTCCGAAGATGTTTTGAGGCAAGAAGTAGATAATATAGTTAACGAGGCTTTGGATGAGCTTTTGGTGGAAGTGGCGAATGTTGTTATTTCTGAAAATAATGATTTGTAAATTATATTTTTGTAAAAAACCATGATTTGGTTTTTGAGTGATTGTGTACAAATAATTTGTGATGTAATAAAGTATCACTTTTTTAGAAAGATGTCGTCATTTTTTATTATTGTGAAGATAGTCTTTTGATTATTACGAAGATAAAGCAATAAACTTTGTTTATGAGATGAACGAATTTTCCCTTAAGAAATGAAAACGTCATCCCCTTTTCTTTTTTATGGTGGAACGACAAACTTGCTTACGAAAGTATCGAAATTTTTCCTTAGGGAATGAAAAAAACGTCGTCCCCTTTTCTTTTTGCGAAGGTGGAGCGACAAACTTCGCTTACGAAAGTGTTAAATTTTTCCCTTAGGAAATTTTAAAAAACGCCGTCCCCTTTTCTTTTTGCGAAGGTGGAGCGACAAACTTCGCTACGAAGTGTTAAATTTTTCCCTTAGGAAACTTTAAAAACGTTGTCCCCTTTTCTTTTTTTGCGAAGGTGGAGCAACAAACTTCGCTACGGTGTTAAATTTTTTCCCTTAGGAAATCGTAGGTAGTAATTTTTTTTTGAAAAATTGCACCTACTTTTTGTTTTATTCGCGATGTTGGAATGTTATGTTCTTCGACGTTTTTATTTTTTATGAAATGATATGAAATGTAAAGCAATTCATGTTTGGGGAAACTACTTTCTCATTTATATTGATATGAGAATTTACAATAGAGACGCCTCGTTAAAAAACCACTCACCCCGTGAAGGGCTTCCCGAGTGGAAAAAGAGTGCAACTCTTTACAATTGAAATGTAAATTTTGCTTGAAAGTAAATGATACCGCTATCTATTTACATATTTACAAAAGAAGCTTTTTCTTCTATGGGTAGTACTTACGAAGGTCTTGGATATTCCATGTGTGGCTCAATTTCTCTCCCTTCAAAGTCTCCAAGTGATATGATCCTGGCTTGTTTGACTTTGAGATGATGAATGGTCCTTCCCATTTTTGCTGGAATTTTCCCATTGTGCCCTCATTTTTTTTTCTTTTTGAGCACGAAAATCTCCTCGGCTGAAGTTCTCTCTTGATTACTTTTTATTGTACCATTTGCTTGTTTTTGCTTGATACTTGCTTAAATTCTCAGAGCTTCGTTTCTTTCTTCTTTAAGTAAGTCTTTGCTTGTCTTTAAATCTTCTTCGTTTATCATTTGTACATTCAATCTTGGACCTTTGTATTGAAGTTCTTCGGAGTCATAGCTTTGTCTCCGTATAGCGCCTGAATGGTGAAAACTTTGTAGATCTTGTGGTTGTCGTGTTGTGACTCCAAACTATTATTGGGAGTTCTTCGATCCACTTTCCTTTTGGTAATCCCACAAGGTTTCTTGATATTCCAAAGGCAAATTATTCCATTTGCTCTTTTAACTACTCCGCTTTGATTGCGGATGTTTTATCGATGCAAAGCAAAGTTGGATTCCAAGATTTGTACAATATTCTCTCAAATCTTCGCTATCAAACCGTGTTCCATTGTCCAAGGTGATGTGCCTTGGGACTCCAAATCTACGATGATATTTTGCCATAAGAACTTTTTCATTGTTGCCGAGGACATGTTTGTTATCGGCTTCGCCTCAATCCATTTTGTGAAATAATCAACCGCCACGACGCATATTTGAAGTTTCCTTGAGTTTGTGGCAACTTTCCAACGATATCTATTCCCCATCTTGCTAATGGCCAAGCCGGTTCTATTTGTTGGATTGGATTTGCTGGTGCATGTGTCTTGTTTGCTGAAATTTGACAATTGTGACAAGTCTTGATTATTCCATTGCTATCTTTTTCGAGCCGTTGGCCAATAAAAAAAACCTTGCCTCAAGGCTTTTCCAAATGATTGATCTTGGCCCAAAGATGAATTCCGCAATTTCCATTGTGAATTTCTTTTAATATTTCCTTTCCTTCTTCGCTTGAAACACATTTCAGCAATGGTTCACATATGCCATTGATGATTCTATAATTCCTTGTTTTGTGCTTCATTCTGTTTCATCAACTTCGTTCTCTACGGTTCATAAAAACCTTTGAGGAATGCTATTATTGCTGATCTCCAATCTTCGCCTTCTATTATGTGAATGTTTCTTGGTTCTTCCATCTTTGCTTGGATTGATGATTCGATAAGACTTGATAAAATACATCTAGTGGTAATTTTATTTTCTCGAGTCCGCGACTTTTGCAATTATGTCCGCCTCTTCATTGTTTGTTCTTGAGATGCTTCTCAATGTGAAACCTTCGAAGTGCCTTTCTTGTTCTCTAACATGTTGTAGATATTTTGCTAATTCTTGATCTTTTGCTTTGTAACTTTTTTCTATATGCCCGGCACAACTTGTGAATATGTTTTGATCAATAATTTTTTTTGGATTCCCATTGCTCTTGCCTTTGCGAAGCCCCAA
This sequence comes from Hyparrhenia diplandra, assembly GCA_015847255.1. NCBI lineage: Eukaryota > Viridiplantae > Streptophyta > Magnoliopsida > Poales > Poaceae > Hyparrhenia > Hyparrhenia diplandra. The sequence continues at coordinate 108,267 of JADLZK010005091.1, read as the reverse complement.
AGAATATCGCTTCATATTCTCGCGATGTTGTTTGTGCATTTGAACTCTAATCTTGCTTTGCATATCTCATTTTTATTCCCGAAGGTGAGGTTATGATTGCAGCCACTCCGGCACCGAGGAGCCCCATGCGCCATCATAATTGATTGTCCATTCTTGACAAATCATTGTCCATTCTTGGGCTTCTTTTTGTTCTTCTAAGTTTGAGGTTGGAGTCCAATCCGCAACAAAGTCTGCTAGAACTTGTGACTTGATTGCCGTTCTTTTTTTTCAAATTCTATGAAATATTGAGATATTTCTCGCGCCCATTTTCCCAATCTTCTTGATGACTTGCAACTTTGTAGGACATCTTTGAGGGGGTGATTTGTTGGTATTTTAACTTTGTGTGCTTGAAAATAGTGCTTCAATTTTCTTGTTGCCATTAAGACCGCGTATGCTATCTTCTCGATCTCTGAATAATATATCTTTGAGCCCGAGAGAGCTTCGGATACAAAGTATATTGGCCGTTGCTTCTTGGTGTGCTCTTCTATGTTTTCTTGTATCAAAACTGCTTAATCGCATTTTTTGAAGCCGAGATGTATAACAATAATTCTTCTTGTGGATTTGGGCTTGCCAAAGTTGTTTGGTTTGACAAATACTTCTTTATCTCTTCAAAAGCTTTTCGCTATTGTTCTCCCCATGCGAAAGGTCTTATTTGAATTTTTAATGCTTGAAAGATTGGGAACCTCTTTTTCAAATTTGATTTTGATATGAATCTATTTAGTGAAGCCAGTCTTCCAGTCGGTTTCGAATGTCTTTGATGCTTTTTGGAACTTGTGTTTCCATCAACTGCTTTTACTTTCTTTGGATTTGGATCGATTCCTTTTGATGATACAACACATCCTAGAATTTTGCCCTTTTTGACCCCGAAGGTGCATTTTTCCGGGTTAAGCTTCAAGTTTGCTTTTCGAAGGTTGGAGAATGTTTCTTTGAGGTCTTCGATATGCTCTTCTCTTTTCTTGCTTTTGACGATTACATCATCAACGTATGCTAGCAGATTTTTGCCCAATTGATCCTTTAGTACTGTTGAAGTCATTCTAATGAAACTTGACCCAAAGATTGCGAAGCCCCTCGGCCATTCTTTGGAAACAATATGTGCCAAATGGAGTGATAAAACTTGTTTTTTTCTTTTTCTTTACTCATCCAAATTTGATGATAACCCGAAAAACAGTCTAGAAAACTTAACATTTCGCTTCCTCGCCGCTTGATCAACCAATGTGTCAATTCTTCGTAGTGGGAAATTATCTTTTGGGCGTGCTTTGTTTAGATCTCGTGAAATCGATGCACATTCTCCACTTCAAGTTCTTTTTCCTGACCATGACTATGTTTGCAACCATGTTGTGAATCTTACTTCTCTTATGACCTTCGCGTCCAATAGTCTTTGTACTTCGGCTTTTGCAAAGAATTGTTCTATCTTCTCGAAAGTTTTCTTAACTTCTCGCTTCTTTGGTTTGTAACTTGGGTCTATGTTTAGTTTGTGTTCAATGATATCCCTACTTACTCCTTCTAAATCTTTTGTCGACCATGCGAAGACGTCTTGATTGATTCTCAAGAATTTTATAAGATTCTTTTCTTCTTCTTCTTCACCGAGATCATTTGCGATGATGACTTTTAAATGCGGTAGCATTGGGTTTAGCGGAACTTCTTTTGTTTCGTTTTTGGTGCAAGTTTTCACTTTCTTCCGAGGCTTCGCGTTTTCTTTTTCTTCTTGTTCTTCTTCGTCTTCGATGTTGAGAATATTTCTTTGAGCCGGTGCTAAGTCTTTTTCTATACATCTTGCTTCGTTTGATCTCCATGGATTGTAATTATTCCGTTGATTGTCGGGATTTTCATGCAAAGATATGAGTAATGAATTGCGGCTTCAAATGCATTCAGACTTCCTCTTCCAAATATTGCATTATATTGATCGTGCACTTCAACAACATCAAATGCAATTTGTTCTATTCTTGCATTATTTACTGTCCCAAATGATACTGGCAACACAATTCTTCCAATTGAATTTATTCTTCGCCTCCAAATCCGACTAGTGGATATTCTCGCTCACCCCCTGGACTTTTTCTCAAATTTGCATTGCATCTAAAGTTTTTGCGAAGAGGATATCTGGCTGAACTTCCTCCATCAACCAAGATTTTTATTATCGACCATCCTTCTATATTTGCCTCGATGACCATAGCATCCATGTGAGGAAAATCTTTTAGCTTCATGTCTTTTTTTTTCTCGTGAATGTTATTGGTTGATGTGACCACTTCATCTTTTTTGTACGGACCTTCCATTGAAATTGAGTTTATTCTTCGGAAGTAGTTTCTTCTTTCATTGTTTGTTTCATACTCCATGCTTTGTTTCCTCCCGAGATTGTCAATATTCTGCCTCTGCTAGGCATTATTGTGTTGACTGCCGAAGTAGCTGGAGAATTGTTGCCTTGATTGATTGTAGGATTATTTGTCATTGATGCTTACGGTTGCTGAATTTGGCATTTGTCCCCATGGTATTGCAGCCAAAGGTTGACAATTGTAAATTGGTGGAGGTCCCGGTAATGCTTGATGCGAAGGTCTTGAATTTGTATGGGGATTATATCCTTGGTTGTAACATCCTTGGCTCGAGGAGAATTTGATTGACTTAAAAGTTGATTGTCTTCTCGACTTTGCATGCTTCGCTTTCTTGTTGGACTTCGTCAATACTTTTCTTTATTATCGGGCACATTTTTTTGAAGTGTGGCCAGCCCCTTTGCCATGCACGAGGAAAAACATTTCTTCGTGATTTAAAGGTCTTCGCCGCCAAATCTTGCTTGATTGAAACCTCCTCTAAAATTATTGTTGACGCCTCTGTTTTGATATTGGCCTCGGCCTCTTGGTCATTGTTGATTGCATTTTCTCCACTTTGCTCGTTGTTAATTTGGTTCACGCGTTGTGGTGGTTGATACCGATATTGCCTTCGCTCAAAGTTTGGAGTTTTGTATTGATTGAATTGATTGTTGGTCTTCGCTTGGTTTCTTTCAAAGTTTTCTTCTTCGATTCTCTTTTCTGTAGTCATCATCGATTTTTGCATATTTCTGAATTCTTCATAGAGTTGAGCAACCGTTTTTGGTCTTTCTCTTTTTCGGATGTGATGATAGTTGACTTGCTCTTAATCCTCGATGGCTGCTATGATGACCACTTCATCTGGCACATCCGTATTTGAGTTTTCATTTGGATGAATCTCTTATAATACTTGATCAATGGCTCTTTTGGATATTGCTTGATGTCAAATAGGTCATCACTTGTTAACTTCGGTGTGTTGAAATCCTTGAAAACCAACTAGCAAACTTGTCCTTAACTGTTCCCGGCTTTTGATTGACCTTGGTTTGAGCGAAGAGTACCATTTTTGCGCCGAGCCTTTCATTGCCATGATGAGTGATTTTGCTAATGTTGATTCATCTCCTCCTCCTCCCGAGGCAACCTGCAGCCTTCAAGCTCATAAGGAATTGCCTTGGATCTGTGATTCCTTTATATGTTGGGATTATGTTGAACTTGAACCCTTTTGGCCATTTTGCTATTTGCGGGTCAATTGATAAGGGAGACTCTGTGTTAATTGTTGTTGTTATTTTGTCTTGTTATTTTTCTTTCCTTGTATTATTTGTTGAGCTTGGCTCCTCAAGGTTGATGACTTCTTTTTCTTGTTTTTCAAGTTCTTCATTTAGTTTGCGCAATCGGCCGGCTTCTTCGATTCTCTCGCTTTATTGTCTTTTTTCTTGTGCGTTGCTGCATTCTTCAAGTTCTTTCTCTTTCCTTGTTAGGTTCTCTTCAAGTGCTTTGAGTCTTTGCTCTTCGCTTTCGTTGTCTTGTGATCTTGATTTTTCCCTTGCTTCTCCGATTTCTTCATCTTGTCCATCTTCTTGTGATCTTGTTTCTTCTACGAAGTTTGTTTCTTTGGTCTCCCATGTCTTTAGTTGGTCGTGGGAATGCTCGAGCACATAGCCCCACGGTGGGCGCCAAGATGTTGGGTAAGATACTCCAAACAAGTTTTTTGATGAATACTTAGTCACAAAGTGACTGGTACAACATGTCCATTACAAGAGATGTCAGGGGGTATTTATAGGCCCCCCTGGCTTCGTAATTCTAGATAAATGACAAAATTTACAGATAACAACATTCTGTATCTAAACTTTCGGCGAAGCCATTCTTGTTATCTTCGCATATCTTGTCTTGAGCTTTCTTTGTATATTGGTCGCGAAGGTCTTTCATGAAGCCTCCCCTTTTGATTCCATCGAAGCTTTCAACCGCGAAGGTCTTCGTACTTCCTTCGCGTTAATTGATCTTGCAATATAACCATTCTTAACTTAACTTTCTCTTCTCCTCCGGTGACCTTCGTATAAAACTTCGTTATATGATCATACTTCAAAGTTTGGGTTAGAAGTTTAGTTAAAATAAAGTTGACCCCCAACACCACCAGAGTAATTGCCAGAGCTCTGTTCAGCACGTTTGAAATCGTGTATTTGCTTAGTTGAGATTGAGACGCCTTTGGTTGATAGCCACACACATTTGCTTGGTTGAGGCGAGGCTGAGTTAATCTAGTGCATTTGCTTTGAGAGTAAGCATGATCTAATGGATTGTGTTTTACGCAGATTTCTTGTTAGGCTTGATTGTTGCCGCCACCTATGCGTGGAGCAGGCGATCCCTTGAAGCACTCAATTAGAAATCGGTGCTCATACCCAGCGGCGAAGGCGAAGAGCAACTCTAGTGGATTCATACCAACAGGCGAAGGCGAAAACAAGCATATGCTCAATGCAAACACAAAACAGAGTACCATGATCCAATGCAAACACAAAACATATTTGAATAGAATTGTATGGATACAAGGAGGGTATAACAGATGTTACACTTAACGAGAATATGGCTCAAACTCGAGCTGCCGACAACAGAACAAAACCCTCTCCCTCGGCGTCGCTCCCAGGGTGACTCGAGGGACCCCAGGCTGGGCGCTCTAAAGCTTCCCCCCTCGCCACCGCCGGGGTTGCCGCCGCCGGCTCCTCTCTGCCGGCAGCGGCGGCCGGGAGGGCCCAAAAGCTCCCCCTCCACGCTCCTCCTTCACCGTTCGCCCCCCGTGCCTCCCTCCTCCTCCTAGTCCCACCTCATCTCCGGCTCCGGTCGCCGCCCGGTGGCGGGTCGCCCGATCTGCCTCCTCCTTGGCACGCATCGGCCCCCCCGCGCGGCCGGAGGCACCCGGCGGCGGGCTGCCTAGGGTTCGGGTGGTGGCGGCGTTTTCGCGGCATCCGGGCGCGCCGCCCTCCTCCTCCCCCGCCCCCACTCCTCGCGTTTGCGGCGAGGGGTCGCGCCGGTGGCAGCCGGCGCCGATCCTCCCCACCGGCGGTCGACTTGGTAGGTAGAAGGGACGGGCCCGCTCGTCACGCCCGGGCCGGAGATGCTACCGTGGAGCTCGGTGTGGGGTGGCGATGCGGGCAGCGGGCCGTCCTCCCTCCGGCGTGGTGGGTTGATGGATGGCCATGGTCGGGCCGCATCCCTCGGGCTTGGGCGGGTGGGGGCGGGCGGCGGCGACCTCTATGCACGGGCGACCCCTCGTCTCGGGCTGTCGGTCTGCGATGGTTGATCCGCCGGCGAACAATGGCGGCTGCGACCACGGCGGCCGGTGAAAACCCTCCTCTCCCGGGTTGTGCGCCTTGGGCGGCGGCGGTGGCGTCGGCGTCATGTCCTTCCCCGGGCGTCGTCATCTTCATGCCGTTGGCTCGGCAAATGCCGAGGTCGTGGGGAACGAAAGTTCCATTGGGTTCCTCATCGCGGTGGCGCCTGGGCGTCATTCCCTTCTAAAGGCTGCGTTGATCCATTCGAGCCCATCGCGTCGCCTTGCGGTTCGCCCCAACTTCATCGTCGCCCCACCGTCCCCGCTTTCCTCTCCGTCGTCGCCTTGGCCCGCTTGCTATAGGGTTGGCGCCACCGTCGTCGCCGCCCCGTCGTTGTCTGGCCGAGGCCACCGGTCTTCGCGTTCGGCAATCGACTTCTCCACCGCATATTCTGGTAGCGTCCCCTTGTGTTGTTGTTGTTGTTGCACCTCGCCCTAACGAGATGGCGTGGTACCTTCCGGGCGCTCGGCTGTCACCCTGGCCCATCACACTTGGAAGTTGACGCCATCGTTGTCGCCGTTATCGTTGGCGTGGCCACCGACTTTGCGCTCGAGTCGTCTCGGGGTTGACGCCATTGTTGTCATCATCGTCGTTGCTTGGTCGTGGGCCACCGACGGCGGCGTTTGGATCCACCTTAGGCGATTCTTTGCCGAGTGTGTGTACGCCCTCGATTCTCTAATGCTTGGGTGCTTTGGTGACCGGGCTTCCACTCCGTTATTCGGTTGGCGTCTCATGAGCATCGGCCTAGCGATGGTGCATATTGCCTCTAGCAAAGGGTGTTGTGTGGTTTGGTGGGGTGCTCCTTCTTGCTTTCGGCACTTGTTGCCTCTTTTGTTTGTTTGTTTGTGACCACTTTCTACGTGGTTGCGTTGTGTCGTGTCGTGTGGTGTTCTTCAGTTTGACTTTTTCTCTTAATGAAAATGACATGTGAAGTCGTGTTTGAGAAAAATAAAGATGTTACACTTAACATTCATAACCCACGATACAAATTCTCGACAGATGCTTGTTCTGTGTAAGTTTAGCACAGAACATGAATGAATGATAAACGATTAGGATGCCTTAAGATCGTCCATGCCCACACTGGCCTGCAAGTATCATAAAACTTCATCTTCAGAAAATGTTGGGTGGGTTACACCAAATGTACAGTAATCTAGGCTAAACTTACCAGAAACTTGTGGTTTTCTGCAAGCAAAGGGGAGAATGTTGTGCAGAACTTCTCAATATCAGCATTGATGTCGCCTGAACCACTGATGATCTCCATGAACTTCTTCCTGTCTGGTGCAAGCTTTATGGCAACCTGAGATTATGTGGCATCAGATCTTGTTAAGTATCTCTCGCAGCTGATGGCACAAGCCGCACAACCAGTATTTACTGAAGTTTTCAGGCGTTAAAACAAAATTAACATCCACGCTACATCAGGAGAGTTGTTAGATTGTGAGAAGGTATGATAGCTTCATCCGGAGCTTAGAGTTAGACAAGGAGTAGTACCGAAAAGCTGGAACTCGCCAACCAGCCATGCCATTTCTTCAGTGTTTTGGTGTAAGCGTCACTGCAAGCCTGTGACATCTGCCAATCTGGATGCTGTACCAAGTTGTGGAACAGGGCAACCAAGAAGTCCATGGCTCTGTCGACAAACAAATGCAGAAAACAGTTGATCGATGTGTGCTGTGCTGATGAATGAAACACTGAAATACGGTCTCGGAAACACATGCTGAAATACCCAAAAATTTGGGGAGTTAGTCATTACCTTGTCAGCCAGAGAAGGCCATTAGTACAGCTGCTAGAGCTTTTGGCTGTCTTAGCGCTGACTTCTAGTTTCACCATGTTATGCAACTGCTCATACTTTGTAGGATCAGATGCATATTTTGTCTCCAGCCTCTGCACGAGATCAAGAATGTAAACTGCAGTAGCAACCGATCATCAGATCAGATATATGAAACTTGCAACGTGAAAGGAAGGATTCACCGTACTGTGATATTGCCTCCAATGTCCGTCTTGACAATCGACATGGCTGACCCAAACTTGTCTGCAGTGACCAAGAATCAGGACGCCATTTCTCGAACCACATCGAAGTGTGATATGCTAAAATCTCTTACCTAGCACAGGAAGGATATGCTTGCATACTTGGAGAAACGGCTTGGTCAGGATCACTCCAGTCTCCGACTTGACATGCTTCATCCCCTCAAGAGAGGGTGTGAACACGGTACCCTCCATCTGCATTTAGTTTTCTACAAAAGATTAGCAACACTGATCCCAGAGCTTCATTGTTGCCCCATGGTGGTATTATATTAGCAAGGGATGGGACGGTATCTCTCATCGGCCTCTCGTTGTGATCATATTGCAGTTGCAGGACGGCACGTCGCCGATCATGTTTGTACAACGACTGCAGTAAGGGATTTTCAGTACAGGGTTACTGGTTGTATAAGACGTTTTAGTTTTCAGTACATGGATTTACAAAGTGCAAAAGATGAACGTTGAAGGTCCTGATTAAATAACTTGCATAAAACTCATCTATTCCAAAAAGACGTGATAGGAGTTCTTCAGATATAATAGATTGCCTTTTATTATCTGTTTACATTAATATTATAGAACTAGTTTAAACATTTAAACCTTAGGTGTGTTTGTATTATTCATGAACTGATCTCTCTTTTACAAAGAGGACTGAAACCTGAATTTCTCCATTATCTAAATCTATATACCTACTAATAAAGAGAAAAAATTTCAGTCCCACCTCTTTTTCCACCACCGTTTTCCACCTGCCTCCCTGCTCTCCACGAGTCCCATGTATGTACGCCTTGTCGCTCGCACAGTACGTATAGGATGATCCTATGGGTCGATGGAATCCGAAGAAAGCAGATCGCATGCAGCATACCCTGTTCGTTGCGGCAAAAATTTCTACCAAGATTTTTTTCCACCTGTTTTTTCTTCCTACTGTAAGGTCAAGTCCTTGTCGTTTATTTATTTCTAATTTAATAAGAAAATACACGTGCATATAAATTTTAAAAAGTACAAGCCGTTTATTTTATTTATAATTCCAAAAAGGCACGTACAAGCTGTATAGGACCAGTTTATTTTTCCAAAGCATATCTATATCTTACTAATAAAGAGAAAAATTTCGCCGTTTTTTTCACCTAGGCTTTCTTTCGCCTCCTTTCTTCTGCGTACGCCTCTCTCTGTCGGCTCACAGCTAACGTCTCCTCCTGGGACTCTGTCTGACTTCTTCCCACACCATAACAGTCCAAGACTAATCCAAATTCAACTCACGGCTCGCGGTATCCTTCTCCTCCGCGCTATTTTTCTTCGTGCCGTCAATTTGGTGCGGCTTCTCCCTTCGTGCCATCTCCAAGCCGCCGTCCAGACGCCAAATTCATCGCCACCTTGTACAGCAGGTAATCCATCGATGTACCATATATACCTTGCAATGTTTTTTGTTTTCACCGTGGCTAGGGCTCTAGGCGGGTGCAGATGAGGGACGCTTCCCATCGTGCTGCCGCTCGGAGGTCGGGAGGACCGGAGGAGCTCCAGGGCCATGTCGTGGGCCAGCACGACGTAGGCGGTCACCGACGCTGTCGTGTTCGCGCAGCCCTCTTGTACGCGTCCTCCGCCTTCGCTAATTAGATGTTGCTAGACGAACGTGCGTTACGTACCTGCCTGTTTCAGTCATCATACTGTTTAGGAGCAGCCGGCCAGAGTTGAATCATGTGTTGTTTCAATCATCATTGTTTATCAGGATCTGCTAATGCTTGCTTGCGGATGGCCGTTTTGTGCGTTTTTATGTGAATTTGGCGCCTGCAGCTTTTTTTTTTTTCAGATGAAGTACTACTTGCATGCTACGTACGTACTTCTGTGTTCATGATACTGTGTTGGGAAATAGCCAAGTGGGACTTAATTTTGACTTTTTTTTTGAAGCGAAAATCAAGTTAATATATTTTTCTCGTTGCAACGCACGGGCATATTTCCTAAGAAAATTAAAGGGGAGGAGCAGGCTAAACTGCAGGATTAAAGGGTCCGTCCTGCCTCAAAATGACAGATGGGGCCTCTAAACTTGTAAGGGCGATGCATGATTATCATCTCCTTCATAATCTTCATCGGGATAATCACAGTAGTACTTTTGGAATTTCTTTTCAGCAAACGGGGATCATGGCATGTATCAAACAGCATCATTACTGATCATCATTAACTCTCCTAGATTCTTCCTGACCTATTGCAGAGACTCAAAAGTAAATTAACCTATAATTAAACGTCAACATGCTCTGACACGGTGACACCACTCGTGTACTAGACATGGAGAGCACTTCGCTGCATGTGATGAGCTTAGACGTGATGGACACTGGGCAATATGATCTCTTTTATGCACCAATCACAGGTCGCAGCAGGAAGGCTACCATTGATGGTCAATTGGTGATGGCAAAGTAGTGGTTGCCCAAATCAGGCAGCAGCTGGCCGATCTAGACCAACACCGACAGTGTGCCGGTGTGGTACAATCATTGTGGAAGTGATTGCGTAATTTGTCCTTATGCTAATCTAAAATTTAGGAGCAAAAAAAATCCATGCAGCAGTGGCTCCAAAACATGTAAATAATTTGAACTTGTAGGGAACTGCCCCCACCAAATTGAATTATCTCGAGATTATTTCTATGGTACCACTGCAAATGATTAAACCGTGGGCAATGGTTTAGATCTGAAAAGACTGCATATTCAACAGCAATTTATCCACTAACTGCAGTTAATGCTTCTACAACTCAACTATGTCACTTGAAATTTTCAACCATACAATCTATCTTCGGTTGAAATTACGATTGTTTTCCTCCCTCTGATGTCGATGCACTTCCAATGCCATCCCCTTCTCATACCTTGCAGTCCCGATCTAGCTATTAGGCAATCAAACAGCAACGCTCCAACAAAGCATGCAGTTCCACAATCCTCGCATAAATCAATTTATTCTTGATTATTTTCTTCTCCAGAACTTAGAAATGCTTCTTATGGTCAGATACTCGCATAAATCATCGCCACCATCCATCTCCTTGCCGCTAACTCCTAGCCTTATTATGCAAAGGCTATTTATGTTCCACACTTCCACCTAAGGTAGGCACTTCATTTTGCCACCTAGCCCCATCACATTCTCTATCTGCCCATTGACATGTCCTGATTATCATCGGCTGCCCACGACCCATGGATGGTCCTACATCCATGGCTCCATAAATTGTGACCTCTTGTCTAGATGATATGGTGGCCACCACTTTCACCTAGCTCAAGTCTATTTTTGGGTATCTTTTTAATTCTTCTCACGTCTGCGGTTAAGGTATTCGATCTCAAGGTATGTTGTACATCTCTAAGAGATTAGCCAAATAATTTTGTAAAGTTAAATTTAGCTATTATTAAAAAAAATACATCCTTCAACAACCTCTCTATATGACTTTTCAAAATGGAAAGCTAGCTCTCCATCCCTCCACCTCCGCTCTTTACTCTTGGAGTGCCTACCTCACTAGCCATCTTTTGCATAGTCTGTTTTAGAGAGTAGCTAAAACAATAAATTTGGCTAGTCTTATTGGTTAGTCTCTTGGACATGCCATAAGGCTCGTTTGGCATGACTCCTTCAGCGGATTTAGGACTGTTTGAAGCTGTTTTTGCGCTAAACAGGGGTAAAAAGGAATAGCTCCACGCATAGAGCCCCAAAAATGTGCTCTCGCATGCCTTTACGGTGCGGAGGAGCCAAAATTTGTAGCTTCTCTCGGCTCCCTCTCACAATTGTCATCTCTCAGCCATGCTTGATAGTCAGGTGAAGTTGTTTTGCCAAACGGGGGTAATAAAGCGGCTTCAGCTCCACCACAAGAGTTGTTATTGGAGCTAAAGCCAAGAAAAATGAATTCACATGTGAAGTAAAGTCCTACCAAACATGGCCTTATAGCTTTGCATAACATAAATCTCACTTGTATGTGGTAGTATTTAAATTGTGCAAAAATTTGGTTCACATGAATGCGCCTTTTGATTACCTGGAAAGGGATAAGTAAAAGGTCATATAAGTATGAGCCCTTATAAATCGTAAAAAGATATAAATCTACAATTTAAGTAACCAAACAAACTATTGGTTTTAGATGGCAAGTTTGTTAACGTGATTGACCATATGCGTTTGATGACGACCATGGCATACCAAAGTTGTCGGCTGAGATTTAGTATCTTTCTCCTCTAGTTTTGTCTATTAGTAGATGGCAACGTATGGATAGGCATGTTTGGAACCATACTATAATTTCATAGAAAAGCCAGTCATATTCATTTTATAGGAAAAACACTGGAATTTCTGGCACTGTTTAGGACAAGGAAACAAGGCCTCAAGGTGTTTCTTGAATTTTTGTTTTGTGCGAACTACACATGAACTGATTGGCTAGCTAGCGTCTGTTATTTATGCCCGTTGATCTGATCATGAGTCAAGGTCTACCTACACGCACTGCACAAAATTCCCACCCACACAAACAAGAAAAACTATATTCGGGATCGTTGCTGGTATGAAAAGGGATCATTGTTGGCTTGAATCCTCAACTTGTGCAAGGGCAATGTGGATTTCATATGCTGTACAGTTCAACTTTAAATCTATCAAAAGGTATTTTTAAAAAAATAAATAGATTAAAAACAAAAAAAAAAAAGATCTGCATGGCCAGTGAGGGGACGAGGCATGAGACGACGGGTCGTCGTCACGGGCCTCCATTTTCCTGTCCATTATTGTTGTTTTAGATTTCCAAAAATCCGATTACAGTACGTATCAGCAGCGCAGCTGGTGGGGTGGTTTGTACCCTGCACTGCCCCTCATCGATTTCCAGGCTTGTCTTGCTGGGAATGGAGGAATCCTAGGCAGACGTAGAGGGGCCTCGTGCTGTGCTGCCGCTGTCGCTGCCATTTTCCCACATACCACCTCGCGTTGCTGTGTATTTCGGACGTCACCCTATGGCATCACTTCTCTCAATCTCAGATGCGCTAGTGATTGGGCTTTAGGTTGAATGTAGGAGTATCTATCTATTCTCATCCGGTCCTTACCGATCTGATCTGCAGGCGTGGAAATAGAGAGGCCACATGGACCTCGAAGAGCTGCCAGGGTGGATTGATGTCATGCAGCACTGTGTGAAAACAAGTCAACAACCCAAAACAAGTCAACACAGTTTTTGTTGGAAAAAATATCATACTTTTAGCCATTGGACACAAAATTTATAATCCATATATATCTTCTCCTCCCAAACCTACCCGCCCTTCCTCGCTCATGGTCAATGAGGCCACTTGTAGCGAGTCCCGCCAACATTGAGCGTTGCAGATCTCAAAGATGTAGGCCAGTTGGGGTAAGGTCGATCAGTGATGCAAGGTGAGTCCACTAATGTAGGTGGGGAGGAGGGTTGTGGCGCACAGGGGGTGGGGCAGGGTCGTTTATGCTAGTGTGGAAGAGGAGGTGATCAACACAGTGGAAGTATAGATGGGTGGGACATAGCGACTAGCATGAAGAATGAAAGGCGGGTGTGGGTCATCACAGGGGGTGGGGCAGGGATGAGATGCGCACGTGGCAAAGGTGGGGATGCGGCAGCGGGCACAGACAACTCAAAATCCGCTGAAGGCGCGACGTAGGTAGGGTAGGGATCAAGGTTTGGGAATAAGGCAATGGAAGAGAGGACTAAAAGATAATGTCGAGGGGAGAGAATGATCTAAACCTTAGATTTTACCTCCAATGGATAAAAAAAAACATGGACAAATTTTTCAAAAGAAATTTGTTGATAGAGAAATATCACTTTATTTTTTATCCAACAATATAATTTTAAAATTATAATTTAATTTAAAATGTTTTAGTGGAACTATGCAGGGGAGGTGCCCAAACGTGAAATACACATATGTATGTACTAGTAAAGCCTTTTCCGAGGTGAGTGTACGTGTGTGTGTGTGTGAGACTATGATAGTGACTTCGCAGGTATATATCTATGTACATCATCAAATCCAGATTGTACTAGTGTGCAACGAATGAAAGACATTTCATTTGCAGCAATTAATAATGGACCAACTGTCATCTTATTAATGAAGAACGAATAGTACCTATTGGTATGAAATACTATCAGCATAGTCGTTATAACTATTAATGCGTACTAGTAAGTGAGGACGGCCTCCAAATGAATCTCAGGCTAACTAAAATACAACTAATAGCTGGCTTCTCTTTGTACTGCTAAATATACGGATATATAAGTTGCTGCAGCATCTGGCAGCCGTAGGTGGCGATTGACAACTTGGCAAGAAGAGCACAAAACCACGTGAGACAGCTCGGGCCAACCCTCCCTTCCACGGTGGAAAGTGCTGACTTGATACCAGCCAACTTGATGCACTTGTCGGTACAGTAGCATATATATTTTTTTAAAATATGATGAGGCGCCACCCAATCATCTTTAAAAAAATACTGAAAGGTACCTAGTTCGTTCTTGTGCTGAATAATATCATCCTGCTACTACGTGCTGATTTTATATATTTTCTTTTTTTTTTTTTTGTGTTGGACATCTCAACAGAAAAAGTAGCTGTCCAACTAGCTAGCTAGCTCTTGAGAATTGTTACTCCACAACCGTTTCTGTTTTGTCGGCAGCTGAGACAAGCAAGTGACACTAACTGATGAACTGTCCACTCAGTTTTGTGAGCATCGACATTCCCTAATCCTATGATAAATTTATAATTAGGACGTAGCAATCATATACACTTGAGGTCCTATATATTATGGGGGGAAAAACAAATAACTAACTAAAGCCTAGTATGGTTCCACATAAAGACTTTAGTTCCACAACAGAAGTGAAATTGATGTTCTTGTTTTCCTCAAAAAAAAATTGATGTTCTTGGAATTTATTATTGGCTAAAATTTTCTAGTGTTATTATTTACCATAATTTGTATTCCGCTTCGACTTAGTAACCTTTTATGGACCATAATTTGTTGGAAGTCATATTTTGTGATTTTGGGATGATTTATGCATATTTGAGGATTTTAGGGCTGCTTTTTCCTTCAAAACTTGGCCAATTCTATTCTACTTAATTGAAAATCAGAGCTCCTATCATTATATTTCAAAATGTCCTACACCGTGAATCACTTTCAACCTCTATATGAGATGAGGGAAAAATAAGTCTTAAATTTTTTCAGGATATAATTATATAACCCCTTTGCATGTTATTATTTATTAGTGCATGATTACTCAACCATGTCCTGCACATTAGAGAAACGCGCAATTGCAAAAAAAAAAAAAAGAAAAACCATGAATTGAATCCAACCAAAAAATACCAATTAAATAGAAAAAACAATAATTTAAAGACCAAACATCACAATAACAATTTGGCACTACCCGGCAAAGCACCTACCGTGACAGGACAAAGAAAAAAAGGGTCAAAAAAGCTAGTGTCAATTTTCTCAGCCGTGAACGTGATAGGAAAAAAAATCCTAACTTGTCAGGTCCCTTTCATGGCAAGCTCTTCTCCCGGCTGGCAGGGCGAGCGGTGGTTGAAATGGCGCCTTCCCAGACATGCCACTCGAGTGCCGTCTCCCTTTGCAAGCATCGGCAGAGCATCAAGCTTTGCATGCCATTAGTGCTAATACTAGCAACAATACAAGAAAACCGTAGGGCTGAAAGCGAAAAGCCCGTGGTTTTGCAGCCAATTTATTTTCTACCTCCTCTATCTCTCTCTCTCTCGCTCGCATTCACACTCAGCGCAGCAGGAGCAGCAGTTCAGCAGCAGCAGCGCGCACACTGTTCTTGTGCCGAGGAATTATTTATTGCCACCGCATCCATTGCTCATAGTACGGGGAAATTGATTGCTCATTCCCCTGCTTCCTGCCTGCATCCATCCCCACGCTGTTCTCTGAATTTCTTTGGATATTTTGCTCCACTGGGCGCCGGGGCAACCAGCATTTGCTCGCGATTTATAACCTCCCCTCCCCGCTTTTGCTGCTTGTCCTTTTTTCCCCAAGTGGGGAGGTTAGCATCCGGCACAAGCAAAGCGCCAGGTTCTTGTCGCAGTTTCTGCGCGCGCGCGCGAGGCGAGAGCTCGCTTTTGGCCGCAAGATCTGATACAAAGAGGAAGGAGAGGGAGAGCCTAGAGAGGAGGAGAGTTCTTGCGTGGAATTCTTCGGCGATGAGGCCCGACGTCCGTCTGGATTCGGTGGTGTTCCAGCTCACCCCCACCCGGACCAGGTGAGAGCATCCTATAGATCTGCTCATCAAGCGGTTTTTGATTCGTGGGATCGATCGTTCCTTGAGTTTTGGTTTCTGGAATGGGAGCAAGAACAGATTTTTACGGAAATAGTATGTATGTTGCGGTTACAAAATTTGGTCTTTGTGACGGTTCATGTGTGCATTTTGTAGTTTCGTACTTGAAGTTTCCGTTTGAAGAACAGCTCTGTTTACTTGCACTGTCCTAGGATGGTTTTGTCCATGTCAGGATTTCTTCTTGGTGCATAATCTTGGTGCAATTTGGCCCAACAGACGATTTCTTCTTTGTTATTATTGTTGTTTTGTTGGGATTGGTGGTCTCCCGTCAGCTGAAAAATCATAGTAGCAGATCCGGCGGTTCTTGCATAGTAGTATTAACTATTAGGCAGATTTGTTATTGTTAAATTTGTATAGTAGTATTAACTATTAGACGGAGTAGACTAGTTCTCTTTCAGGTTTTGTCATGGAATTTACTATTTTGGCTTTTCAGGTTCGATTTGGTTCTGATAGCGAATGGCCGCAAGGAGAAGTTTGCTTCTGGTTTGTTGAAACCGTTCCTGGCTCACCTGAAGGCCGCTCAGGATCAGATTGCCAAGGGAGGATACTCGATCACACTTGAACCAAGCTCAGGGTTCGATGTGCCATGGTTTACGAGAGGCACCGTGGAGAGGTTGGCGTCTAGAATTCGATACTACTGTAGTAGAGTTACTTCTGGCATTGCCTAATGCCTGTTGGGTCACAACTCTTTGCAGATTTGTGCGTTTCGTGAGTACTCCGGAGGTCCTTGAGCGAGTTACAACACTGGAGTCTGAGATCCTGCAGCTTGAGGATGCCATTGCTATCCAGAGCAACGACAGTCTTGGATTAAAATCTGTAAGCGCACAAGATTTGCTTATGGGTAGTTGCTGTGTGTTTTTCTTTGTAGAAAGATGACATATTCTTGCTGTGCCATTTAAAAGGTCGAAGACCATGGAAGAAAGTTGACTGAAAGCAATGAAGGTAGTATGACACTGCACCAACCTGATTGCTTTCCGTGAGCATGTTGTATAGACTATAGAGTAGTGCATGCCTTTGAGGATTGTCTAAATCTCCAGCATTATTTCGTTGGGCTACCAGAAAGAAAAGCAAGGTGCAATCCACTATGATTATTTTAGAATCTAGTAATCATGGAGTTTGATGCGACATCACATCAAGGGCTATTATTATATTGGCTATTATTAAATTGGTACTTATCATTTAACTCCCAAAATGTTAGGGATCATAATCTGGTTTATGGACAACCTTTACTATTGTTTAATGTTATCAAGCAAGTAGGTTGAATTTGCCATGTGATCAAAATAATTTACTCCCTCCATTCCAAATTATAAAACGTTTTGGGTTTTCTAAATACATAGATTTTTTCTATGCACTTAGATATATAGACTGTCTAGATAATAGTAAAAACAATGTATCTAGAAATGCCAAAGCATCTTATAATTTGCAATAAAGCAAGTAGATATGAATCTATATGTTTTTTTGACGTCCTGGATATTTAGTCATATCTTATTTCCAACCGGAGAATTCTGGATGGTATTATGTTCTGCATTCGCATGAGGGTGGGGGTTGGATGGAGCTGTTTCATCCTTTTATTCACCTTACCTATCACAGCATGCCATATCTTTTTTTTTTTTTTTTCTACAACATGCCTGACACTATCCATCCAATAATAGGTGGACGGTCAAATTATGATCCTGATTCAGCCACGGCAATTGTTGTCTACAAGGTATGATCATATAGACAAGCCAAATTTTGTTTCTGTAATTGTATTGTGGTACAACACTGCAGTCTGATTGAGATATTTGATCAATGACAGCCTGGGTCAAATTCAATGCCATCAATGCAGAATGGAACAACAGCGCAGGAGGAGAATTCAAAGTACTTACATATCTCAGTTTTTCTTGTAGAATGTTATTTGCTAGTCTTGACATTGTTTTTTGATTAATTGGCTAATAGAGCTATATAAACTCAGACCAACCTAGTGGAAACCAGGTGGCATTGCAAATAAGAAGAAATATGCACCCGCTTTTGAGTCCAATAGGATTTGTACCTGGAGGCGGGGGTGTATGTCCCCAGCACCCACCAACTGAACTAGGCTAGGTTTATCAATGGAGCTGTATAAGGCATACTCTACAAAATGAATAATGAATTGAAGACATCTAATGGAGAGATGTATGAGAACATCATTATTCATTCATTGCTGTACTGTCTTGATTTCCATTGCAAGCAGCATATATACTGAGATCATGTTTAGTTTCTTATTGTAAGTATCTTTCTACAGTAGAAAGCTGTTAACAGAACTTGCATTGCAAATTGTAGAGTTCAATTGCTCAGAGTGCTTGAAACCCGCAAAACTGTGTTAAGAAAAGAGCAGGCTATGGCGTTAAAACAGTGCTGTGGCTGCTGGGTTTGACATTGACAACTTGGGCTACTTGATTGCCTTTGCAGAGCGCTTTGGTGCTGCACGACTGATGTAAGTATAGCATTACCATTACTTGGTGGTTTTATATGCTGGACGGAACTAGTTGTCTTGATATCTCAAGTGCTTTTAGGATGCAACTTCACCTTAGAGGTGATACCCACAAAGCTTGTATCATCCGTCACTTTTATTTTAGCATGTCATAAAATCAGAATAGTGTGGAACAGTTGATAGCTCAGATGTTTTGGTTCATTCATATGTGAACAGCTGTACTATTGCCCACTCCCTGCCTTGGTAGTGTTATTGAACTTTGTTGGTCAAGTTATAGTGTTATACCATTGCACAAGTTTTAGTCAGTTGTCTGTTATCAAACTAATAATATTTTGTCGTTTAACTGCCTCAATTTCATTAATTGAACAGGAAGGCATGTTCACATTTCATTGAACTGTGGAAGCAGAAGCATGAAACTGGACAGTGGATTGAAGTTGAACCTGAAGCAATGTCGACACGCTCTGAATTTCCTCCATTTAACGCATCTGGCATTGTGTTCATGGGAGACAACATGAAGCCAAACCTGGAATCAGGGTCTATTAATGGAGAGGCAAATGGCGAGGATGGAGCTAAAGCCGGTATAAGTTGTTGCATTTTCCCAAAATAAAGCATGCCATTTGAGTTTTGAGCTTTGAATGAAAGTACCCCCACCACCAAAAAAAAAAAAAAAGAATATCTTATTTTAAGATAAGGATGTTACTTGTGAATCACCACTAACATTACTAGTAAAGAAAAAGCAATATTCTTCTATGTTCTAGTTTCCTTCTATTTGTGGGTAAGGGGAAATGAATATTTTGAAAACCAGAATTTCATGTATAGTTTTATATTTCTGTTTTAAGGTGGATGTGCTATCCTATTTTCCTTATTCAAGAATGAAACAGATTGTAGTTTTCTCTTGGATTGGCATTTGGCAATGCTTTATCCAGCTTTTTCCTTAACCAAGTTATTTCAAGCATTCAGAAAAATCATTTAAGTAGTAAGCAGAGTAATACTTAAATGTTGTGCAATCATGGATTTAGTTCATTTCTTGTCACTCTGTTAAGCACTTTAGATTTTCTTACTGCCCATTTTTTGAGAAAATATTTTCTTTCTGCTTTGCAGATCAGAAGTCTAGCCAGCAGATGGGATCTCATGCTGCATATCCTCCATGGGCAATGCATCCTCCATCTGGAGCAGTTGTTTACCCACCTTATGCTATGCAAGGCATGCCTTTCTATCCTGGGGTGAATCCATACTACCCTCCATATCCTCCAGTGGATGATCCCAGGTACCACTACTCAGGAAGGAAATCTTCGAGGAAGCACTCCTGGATAGTAAGGATTCGAAACTCTTGATGTTGAAAGTGACCATAGCAGTTCAGATAGAGGAAGTTCTCATGGTCGCAAGTCACACAGAAAGGGGAAGAGGTCCGGAAAGAAGAAACCTAGTGTAGTTGTTATCAAGAATGTGAATGTAACATCTAAAAGGCATGGCGCATCAGAGAGCGAATCACAATCAAGTTCTGAAGTTGAGTCTGTAGACAGTGACAATTCACACTCCAAATCAAGAGAAAGGAAGCATAGAAGCTCAAATTCAAAGAAAAAGGAGGGTAGGAGAACTACTTTTGACTCGGAGATGAGTATAGCAAGGATGAAACGTCGAATGGCCACAATGCTGAGCAAGGTAACTGGAGTGCATTCCAAAATTTCTTGTTGAGAGCAGAAGAAAAAACAAGATCTAGTGATGCAGACCTGTTTGCTGGTGAGAAAGAACCCCATCAAGGAGAAAACAGAATGTGAACACAGAAGATCCTATTCTTTTTAGCTGAGAGAGATAGTGGCAATGTCCATGAGCGGAACAGAGTAGGTTTTGATTCAGCCAATGGGCGGACTAGAGCTATCCGGTCATGTCCAATGATGAATTTGTTATGTCTGGAGAAGGGAGAAGCTATATGGATGGTGAAATAAAGGAGATTGAAGCTGGCAGAGGAAGGTACAGGAGAGGGACAGGTGGCGACTGCATGGTTTATGGTCAGGGAAGTCAGATAGATAGACATAGTTTGTTGGATCCTCTTGCAGAGGCCCAGTACAAGAATCCTGTTCAGCAGGACAGGAATAGGAATGGTGTGGCCGATGAATCCTTTATGATTCCTTTTAGGTCTAGCTCACAAGATAATATTGGAGCAGAAAGCAGAACTACTATTGACATAGATGTTGAGCTTCCTTCTAGCATTCATAAAGCATCAGACGAAAAGGCTGGGCATCAGCTTTTTACGAACCTGATGAATTGGTGCCAGAGCGTGGATTTGAAGATGTTTCATTTGGATATGATCCAGCAATGGATTATGATAGCCACATGCAGACTACTGTGAAGGTGGATGATGCAAAACAGAGGATGTCGTGCCAGTTACTGATGGTGATGTACAGAAGGTAGAGAAAGAGAAGCTAAGGAATGCAAAGGATGGTTCAGATAAGCGAAGGAAAGATGCCTTATTGAGGAGGCTATCAGCGCCAAGGACCCCACTCAATGATGCACAAAAACGTGCACAGAACCTGCGTGCATATAAAGCAGACCTTCAGAAACTGAAGAAAGAACAGGTATTTCACATTTCATTCAATTTTCCTTTATGTGGGTTCCATTTCTAGCCTACACCAGCTTGCTTGGGATAAAAAGGCTGTATTTTTTTTTATTTTTTTTATTTTTTTTTTATTTTTGAAAATGCAGGAGAGCTGTGTTTCATTGTATTGTTTTGTTATCACCCTTTCAAATGGCCAACTACGAAGTTTAAACACAATTCAGCACAGTTTCTTGAAATAGCATTGTAATGCAGAATTTCAAATAGTCAACCTCAGCAATAGTTTCCCTATTTCAGAAATCTTAAGTTTATTACATATAATGTACTCTGCATCCAGAAACAAAGAGGGGATATATATCCTACTCCAGAACTTTTGTATGTTTAATATGATTAACTGTGTAGTTGATGTTTTATCATTGTTGAAAAAGGCCTAGCTGAGTTTGTCAGACATTGTTTCATTCTCAGGGCATGTTTCTAAATCTTATTGACAAACTGTACAATGATATCATCTGTGTGTTGAATTTCTAGTAACTTTTCTTATTTTCAGGAAGAAGAGCAAATAAAGCGATTGGAGAGGCTTAAATTGGAGAGGCAAAAAGAGGATCGCTGCAAGAGGTAATGGAAAGGGTCCAGGGAATGATGTTCCTAAAGCGAATGGTATGAATGGACTTAGTAAATCAGTTCCAAACTTCACTGGGTTGAAAAAGGAGAAAAATGGAACAACTGAATCACTCAACGATGGACTGAAGAGGCTTTCTGAGCCAAAAAGCATTGCTGGGGCAGAGCATTCCTTGAATCCAAAGTCGACTGGCGCAGACCATTCACGGAGAAGAAGTATGGCATGAGTTGAAGTGAGATGGAGAACCGAATATCTTGAATCCATGGTGCCAGTCGCTAGCCCAATAGCCTACCTGCTAGAACCATGAATGGCATCTCGAAAGGCTTCTTGTACAGAAAAAAAGAAATGGCTGGTCTGTAGCATTGCCTGCTTCCAAGATTTGTGATGGAAAACATAAGTTATCTTTTCAATGGCATGGCGTTGTACTTTCAGTTTTAACATAATTATTTCATTCTTTAATTGAGGGTGGCTTGTAATAGCTGTAAACCTGGTTTTTTGGCGATGCAGAGCTATATTGTGGGTGTATTTATGGAATGGATTGATCGGTTTGAGATATATTGTGATATTTACAGTGTATAAATGTCAATTGAGTTTGGATTGGACGAGTTGGGGCCCATCCAATCTGTACGGCAATGACTCGGTATGCTATACAGTTGGATAATCGTATTCAGAATAATGTATCGAAGGCACAAAGAGCAGATGGGTTCAATTCCTGGTGAAGTGGTGATTGCTACTTGGCACTTGCCTTCGATAAAAGCGCATGATATCTGCTTTAAAAACACTTTGCACTCGTGGACACTACTGATTTCAGCTCAAGGATAAGAGGAAGTAAAGTAGGCCATCTGAAAACTCAGTTAAATAACCCACTTATAGACCCTACGTAAATTCTATCAAATGTTTATTATTGGTCCTGTTATACTCTAACTTAGAGTTAGTTTCTTAGCTCTAAACTAAGTCTAGCCAAAGTAGCTCTAAACTAACTCTAGCTAAAGAGATGTTTGGATGAAAGGATTAACTTGATATTAAATGTATTCTCCCAATCATTCGGGTCCGGGTGGAGGAAGAGAGAAAAAAAAACTTTAGTGGGCCCAACCTCGAATTAGCTCTAATTAGCATCTCTTAGGAGTGATATTTTTTTTTGGCGTGGGTTAGATGTAACTAACCTCAATCTAACCCTCACATGTTTGGGATCCTTTCGCTTAGTTGAGCCTCATCTAGCCTAAACTATAACCATCCAAACAATCCCATTCTCTCTATCTCACAAAAATATCATTCTCACTTTTCAACAAATAAAATGTTTTTAACTTTGACCAATTACATATAAAAATATTGATATCTTATAATACACAATTAATACTATTGAATGAGTCGCTGAATATATTTTATAATAAATTTATTTAGTGATATAAATAATGTAAGTATTTTTATAAAGTTTAACAAGAACGTATCCCATAGCGTTTTTTTTTTTGGACGAAAAAAGGAGTAGGTTCTAACTCTTGGCATTCTTATCATTTGGTAGATCCAAGTCCATGGCCTATTTCGGGTTCACTCGCTATCTCTAACGTCTAAATTTTTTTTTCCTTATAGTCTAATTGTATCGACTAAAGTAGTAAGTTAGAATAGAAAAATAAAAGCAAAGAAATGCAAGAAAAAAAAATGCGGAATATAAAAGGGCTACCGAATGTACACTTCCATGCAATGCTATTTTTATTGGAAACGATCACGTGCAAACCAACCCGTTCATGAAAACAAAAAAAAATTGCACATGTAGATGATATGATGATACATAACCTTGTAAAATATCTTGTCCAAACTCGACTTCATTTGTGAGATATAAAAATAAAAAAACTCCAAGTCGAAAAGTTGTCCTGGATGATTTGTTAGAAATTTGTTATTTTTATATCTCACAAACGATGTCGAAGTTTGGACAAGATATTTTATAAGGTCGTATCATCATATCATCTACATATGTGATTTTTTTAGTGAATTTATACAACTTTTTTTGGCATGGTTTGCACGGGTTTTCACAAAAATATGGTTTGCACCAAATATGTTCTCATTTTTATTAGGATATACTTTAAACTTTCTGCTAGTACTCGTTGGAGTGCATGGGCGGATCCAAGGGTATTCCCCAGTTTTCATGGGAATACCCAACTATTTGGTACAAGTTTATGTATATATACGTACATATATTCATATGTATAATGTATGTTTGCGTTAGTTTTCTATTTTTTGAGTAGAACCTAAGACCTCTCAGCTTCCTATTGGGGCCTCCTTTTCCTTTACAGCCTTCCAGGCCAGCAAAATCCCAAGTGGCGCACTAAGCCACACGAACTCACCCATCCATTCGCCACTTCGCCGAAGTCCATCTCTCTGCTTCTCCAGACGCTCATTGAGCGGCGGCACAGCACGTACTGGTGCCGGGGACGGGGCCACGTGGGGCGCCTAGCGGCGGCAGCTGCATACGGCCATCGCTTTGTGCTAGCCTGCTAGGGGGTAGGCTGGCCGGGGACGACCAGGACTGCAGGACGACCGACGGTGAAGGAATTATGTACTGAATACCGATTGGACTTACGAATGTCAATGTGTGCTAGTGTCAGTGAATTTTAGTCGACAATGTGCATGTATTTTTCCTGAAGATTACTTTCGGTTGCAAAATGAAGAAGTAAACAGTTGATTTTTTTTTTCCCCGAACGCGGGAATACCCAACATAAAAATTCTGGCTCCGCCACTGTTGGAGTGCCAAGGTCTCATTCTATGGATAAATCATATACCATGGGTCCTTGGTCACAAAGTGGTCTTCGTGTGGCAAAACTTCGAAGCTCGTTAGCTTGTTGGGCTCATGCTCGGCTCGGATTGACTCGGCTCGTTAGGATAATGAGCTGAGCCAATCCAAGATTTTAGCTTGTTAGCTATAACGAACTAACTTCGAGCCACCAAGGAAATAAAATGAGCTCGACATCAAGGAAAACATAGCAATTTTTTTTTGTCTTACTTCATGTCGTGCATTATATATGTTAGCATATATTAATGTTTTTCAATTTAGTCAAGTGGCTCACGAATGGCAAAGACCATTGGTTGTAGGGCTCCCATCCGTAGTTCAAATCACGGGTGCGACACATTATTCCTGGATTTATTTCGCACTTTTCCTAAGCTATGCGTTAAGTGGTATGCAACATCCTCAATTACAAATGGCGCATGTGGTGGCTTACGTGTGAAAAATATTTTCCAATTTAAAGTGATCAGACGTATTATATTTTGTATTATTATTATTTTTAAACTTTATATAAATGCAAATGTTATATTTTATTTATTTTCTATTGTTTTAGAAAAAATCGTATTTTTATATCCGGCTTGCGAGCCTAACCGGCCGAGCCGAGCTGGAGTTTACCTCGTTAAGATAATGAGCCGAGTTGAACTAGCTCGTTATCTTGATGAGCCAAAATGTTTGAGCCGAGCTAAAGCGACTCGTTATCCAAAATTAGGCTATACTTAACTACCTTCACTGGTAAGCTTAGGCCAAAACATCGTGGGCTTCACGCCTTCATATAACATTAATCGATCCCACGTACACAAATGATGTAATCTATAAGATTAGAAGCCCCATGTATAGAGCCACTACGATAGAGCCCTATGTAATCTATAAGATTTGGTCCTAGAGCCACTACGACTATGGCCCTAGGCGTGACCCAAATCCTCTCTTATACCCTATTTAATTTTCCATGCCCACCTATAGGCCCTTCTTAGCTTAGCAAAGAAGCACCAGAGCTAGGCGTCTAGCCGGAAAAAGTCTACCTTTTCTCTCGTATAACTTTTGTAACAATCTGCTTTTCCTCTTAACCGTAAAAACCGAGGAATTACAATGCTTGGATGAGCACAAGACTTCCATTGAGGAGGCATGCAGGATTTTAGAGTCTACTGCTATGTTTTTGTTTGCTTATCATGGCTGGAGTTTCTCTTATCATCTTTGACTAGTTTGGTTTCCTAATTTTAGTTTTTGGTATGAGTTTATAATAATTGGTCTTATTTTTCCTCCTAGAGGAACGATGGAGCTAAAACTTTTGTTTCCATCGTCTAAAAAAAGTTCAAAAATTGGTATAAGGTTTATGTTTTCAGATTTATAATAATTTTATTTACTAAATATAATTTATATAATGTGAAATTACAAGGATTTTTTAATAGATGATCAATGATAGTAATGCTTAAGCTAAGACAGAGCCAATATTACACGTAAGGCAGGTATGCTCGTTTCTCGTGACATATACTCCAGGAACATATGTCTTCCTTGCTCGCCGTGCAACAACATTTGCCGTCCGCCAACAGCGTATCCCAACGACGAACACACCAAGGCATATTTGCCGTCCGCCGACAACCGTTTACAATTGGCCACGTCGTCGCCGCCGGCCGGCGAGGAGACGTCTGCTTTCCATCGAACCAAGCCTCCGGCGGAAAGGGTCAAAGGGGAAACAAAGATTTCGGTTT
Organism: Hyparrhenia diplandra; assembly: GCA_015847255.1. Taxonomy (NCBI): domain Eukaryota; kingdom Viridiplantae; phylum Streptophyta; class Magnoliopsida; order Poales; family Poaceae; genus Hyparrhenia; species Hyparrhenia diplandra. Next base: position 82,252 of record JADLZK010005091.1, on the reverse strand, counting down.
GCAGAGAACAAAGAGAGGGACACCTGCGCTGCTGATCTGGCCACCCGCTCGCTACGTCGCTGGATAATAGACTAGCCGTCCCGTCGTCACGGCCCGGCGACCTGGCAAGGAGAACTGCAGCGACAGCGACCGCCGGATTGTTAATCAGCTGCGACGGTCTTCTCCGTTTCTTTTATAGATAGAAAAAGAAATAAAGATAAAGGTTAAAGCTTTCTCGTAGCCTCCCCTGGACTGGACAGACCGGCGATTGTCCTGTCGCCGGTGAGCCATTAATTCCGTCGAGCTCTAGACACCTCGTCTCTGGCAGCAGCTGGTTTCTTCTTGCTGGCTTTGCCGTTTCTTTTGGTTTTATTGGTAATTCGTGGTCGTGGCGATTTCTTTTGGTGTGATTTCGGGGCTTTTAAATAGCACAAAGCTCAGCTACAGTCGTTCCCCTCCTGGTTTCAAATCTGTTTGGAACTTGGGTGAGTTCTGGTCCAGATTAGGGGCAATCGTACTCTCCTGGGGTCAAAATTTGTCGCTTCTTTCTTCGAGTCGTTGTCTCTAAACACACCAAAAGGAAAAAAAAAAACAAAAACAAAGCACGATTTTTCTCCCAACTTTGAGTAATTTCAAGTGTTTATTCAAGTTGGAGCTCAGCTCTGTGCTTAGCCGGGACCCTAAACTTGGTGTTTCAGGGGCCCATCGGAATGGTGGGCGGGAATCTGCTCTCCCGGAGGAAGCGCTCGTGGCGTGCCGATGAGTTCGTGAGCCGGAGCACGCTGCAATTGGTAAGAATCCTTCTCCCTCCTCTTCCTTTAATTGGTTGGGAAACCGCTAGTGTCTGCAGACATTGCCTCGCCTATGGGAAAGTGACAAAACTGTGAGTCTGTAATATCTGGCTTGGTACTAAATTTGGCAGCATAGAGGATTTGGTGGATCAAGTTGATTCTAGTGAGCTAGTCTATTTGTGATATCTTATTTCTGGTATCTTGCTGCTTATGGTCACTGTTAGTATTCAAGGTCTTCTGATATTTTTTTTTTTTAACAAAAGGCTCGGAAGTTGTGGTTGATCAAGATACTGAGTACGTGTTTAACTGACTGTTGCAGATAAAAATGTTTATTGGCTCACCAAATTAAACTGCACATTGCTTAACCATTTGTATTTGTTGAAAAGCATTGGCGGACCCAAGAACAATTTGGAGCCGGGCAAATTTAGTATGATTAGTATTTTTACTATAGAAAAATATATTTCAATCCTTCAGATATACTGTATATGATTAACAACTTTAGTTTTAGCGTTATGGAGGGGCCCAGGCTGCCGGGGGTCGCCGAGCGGTGAGTCCGCCTATGGTTGAAAGCAACACAAGATTGTGGAGAAATTTTCCCATTTGATTTGGTTATATTTTGAGTAATATATGAGTAGTCCATGGTATGGTGTGGAATTCTGCTGTGACCAGCTTTATCTCTTACTGATCATTGCTTTTGGGAATGCTCAGCTAGACTTCGATGATGGCTCACCACCGGAGCATGCATGGAGAAGGAAACTAAGTAGTCATGCTAATAGATTGAAGGAGTTCAATGTGACATTCAGAGAAGCAATTAGAATGGTATGGAAAAATGCAGCTTTCAGCTTCCCTCGTTAATGGAAGCTGTACCTGTCTTCTCTGTTACTTAAGCCTGCTGAAGTCTTCAAGTGATTCATGGAGAGTCAACATTATACATTATGTGTTTCCCCCCTGATTGTTAGATGAAACTTGGTCTCCGACTTTGGTCATACATTCGGGAAGAAGCTTCTCATGGAAGGGTAATATTTAGATTTCACATTTCATATAAGTTACTTGTTCTTTTACAGTTGATCTTTTATTCTCGTAGTTAACTTTTAGCTTGACAACTTACCAATTGGCAGAAAGCACCAATCGATCCATTCACTAGAGAGGGCAACAGACCCTCAGCCTCACAAGGAGTACCTCTTGGTGGGATGGGGTGTGTGATTATTGGTTTACAACCAGCTGTTGTGTCATTCTGTTTTCATGAACATTTAGTGTGTACATTCATTCCCTTGTGCAGGAGTGGTAGCATTTCAAGGGGCTTTAGAGGAGAATTCAAGCATTGGCAGATAATTCCTGGTTCTTGTGAAATGTCACCTGTGATGGCCAATCAATTTTCGGTAACTCCGAACTTTGTCACTCTTCTGCTGTATCTTTAGATTTTTCTAACTAGAGGTTCTTGGTAGAAGCTCAGTCAAAATATATATTCTACAATGAAAGCTTGTGAAAACAAGTTCTCAGAAAATATACTATTTTAGCAGAGGGAATGCTCAAACCCAAGTCATTTTGGCTCATTATAGGAAATAGATTTGGTGGACTATATTCATGCAGAGTGTCCTTTCAGACTTTCTGCAAACAGACTAGCATTCCGCCTTGAAACTTTTGATTAGGTATAGAAAGATGGACTCACCAGACAGTTATTTTGCTTTTTTTTTTTTTGCTAATTTTTGAAGCCAAGCTTAATTTTCAACACTTAGCTTGTTTTCACAAGATGCTCCTCCTTGTTCCATTGATATTTTAGTAGAAAGAAGTAGGTGATACTTTTGAAATGAGGCTTTGTGAATTGTGATAATCATTCCTTTAGTTCTCTTCCCATTATCAAATTGCTGATCTGAATCTTCTAGTATTCCTGAAACGATTGGTCACTCCTGCCAACAATGTCATCATACTGCAAGACTGCATATCACTTCTGGATAAAAGTAACCATACTAAGGGGCCAGTTTGGTAGAGCTCTTCCTGCTTTAGATGCTCTATGGAAGTGTTTGGTTAACGTCGTGGAACGGTGCAGAATGATCCGGACCTATATCCGAGCCTGAACGGGGCGTTTGGTTTGTCGGCGGCACCCGTCCGTCATCAGGTTGGCCTCAGACAAGCGTAAAAGCAGCAGCACCTCACTCCTTGAAATCCATCGGACGCCGCTGTCCATCATCCGATCCGAGCCTGGAGGAGTGATTCCATGCCGGATGACAGATGCGGACGTGACCACTCCACAGACGAAGCACACTGTAATTCTCTGTGAGAAGTGATTCTTTGATTGAACTTGATTCCCTATGACTCTTCTCTAGGATAAACTATGTTCATAAAGTGATTCTGTGCATGAAGTGAATTGGAAGAAGGTAGTTTTTTCAGCTCTCAGACCCTTAATTCATTTTAGAGAATCACATCGCAGGATCAGGAAAGAATCACTTCTCAGTAAAAAAACTGTTTAGCAGAGTGTCTCCTGGACTCAGCATGCAAGCTACTCTGCCAAACTGGACCTAACAGATTAACTGATTATGGATCATTGAAAAGAGACAATACAATTCTGTTTTGTTGAGATCCTTTAAAAATATCAATCAGTTTGAAAAATCTAAGCATTCTCACTTTAGTGTCGGAGTCTTGACTAAGCTTCCTGATGTTACTATTATCTACATGCCTAAGTTGCTGCTTGTATATATAATCTACTGGTGCAGGTTTTTGCTATGAAGTCTTAAGTTTTGACTCTCACAAGCATATCGTGTTTATTCACTATGTTTTTCTTATTATTGCAGATCTTTTGTCACCGGGGAGGAAACAAAAATACGCTTCAGTTTTGGGCTCGGGTCAACTTGGTGGTTTGAAGTATGATGTTCTTATTTATTCTTCTCATTGCAGGCACCATAATCTTAGTTTCCACGCCTACTTAATTTATATTGTCTTATGCTTGGTATTTTCCCCAAAAATAGACATAAGTCCGAATTTTGTCTTCATTTTTCACAACTAAGAATATATGTGCAAGTGATGTATGTACTATTGATTTATCATATTTTTAATGTTCATTAACATTTCTATTTGCAAGAAGGATATGAATTTTTTCTAATGTGCCACCATAGTGTTTTATTTTTTCTTAGGGTAAATACATTCAGATTTTCTATGGATTAAAAAGTTTATACTACCTCAAGTCAAACAATATATGAACAGATTGTTTTTTTGGTCTGAAACGTCATATATTATTGACTGGACATATCATTATTCATTACCCTGCATGCTGAGCAGCAATTCTTGAGCTCGGCTTATGCTGCAGTGTCTGCTTTACATTTCCACCTGATTAAGCTGTGCCCTGATCCGCATAGTTCCTCTGTCATGTCAACATGTTTGTTCTATACCATGCATCCATGCGGTTTCCATGCCATTGCGTTGCCACACAGATGGCTTATTTTGCTGAACTCATATGTGCTGCTTATGGCCAAATTGAGATACAGAAAAATGGCCTCATTAGGCAGTGACCAAGCCTGATTATGCCAGAGCCTTCTAGTACCAGTTCAACCTGAAATTATCCGTTATTCAATTTTCTGGTTCTTAGGAAATCTACTGATGATGGTATATCGTCCCTGGGACTGAAATTAAAAGGAGATCGTTCAACATATCACGCTTTGTTTCCTCGAGCATGGACTGTTTATGATGGTAATTATGCTTATTATTTCTAAGAAAAAGATTTCTTTTGCTATTAGTTTGAGATCTAATCACCTTCACACTCACAAAATTTCCGCCATCTCTTTTACCACTGCTCCATCTATTTTTGTTTTTTCGTCCATTCCCACTAGGTCAATACCAATTGGGACAAAATTCAGACACACAGACAAATAGAAAAAATTAAACATTATTGAAAAAATTAAAGATAAAAATAAATCCTGAAACAGACCCAGAACATTCAGTGGTCACTTTTGAAGGATACTTCTAAAGATTTGTAAAATATTCATTTGGGCAAGGATGAATAATTGCTAACTACTTCAATAAGTAGCACACCATTTAAAATATTGTAAACATGCAATGAGGTTGACATGTTATTATTATTTTGGTTTAAAGGCGAGCCAGATCCTGAACTGAAAGTATCCTGCCGTCAAATATTCCATTTATTCCCCATGATTACCAAGAGAGCAGTCTTCCTACCTCTGTTTTTGTATATACTGTAAGTCTTCATTTTCTTTTTTCAAAGTAAATTTTATGAAAATACAACATTGACTTTATGTTTCATATAGCGCCAATCTAAAATATTTGCTCTAAATAGTCCTATGTATCTCTTCATACCAACTTATTTATCTTTATGGAGCTAGTGAAAGTATCCATAACCCTCTTTTAATCACTGAGGCATACTGGCATTGTCACTGAACTGTGAATATTGTTGCATTATCATGATTGTAGTTAGACATGCTGATAGCACAGTGATTGAGCACATGAGGTGAGCTCTGCACCAGGGTTTGATCCCTGGTGCTGCATGGTTGTGTGCCCACCTCCCTGGTTGAAACAACGCAGATGGTCCTCGCGGCCGCCAAAGAAGCGTTTGCACGCGTGAGGTTCCTGCCTGTTTGCCAGGTTCGGGTGGGCCTCGCTCTTAAGACTAAAGTCAAGGGACATCTCTCCCCTTGATCAAGTATTTTTTAATCTTAATTGTAGTTCACTTTTTTTTATTGAGCACGAGGAGAGCTGTGTTATCATTATATTGAGAAGAAAGGGTTTTAGGAACCCGTGACACTTACAGTTTAACAAAGAAACAAACATGACCTTGAGCTACAAACAGCAGCCTCCAAGATCTAGTCTCCAGTTCAAGCAAGGACATCATTCTTACTTTTATTACTGATATTTTGCAGCTAGTGAATACTGGAAAGGAAAGGGCAAAAGTTAGCCTATTGACGACTTGGGCGGTACTAGCTACTACTTTTCCTTGGGTGTTTGCACCAAATTTGTATTTTATGTTATATTGGATCTGATCATGTTCTATTCTTGATGCTATACTAGAATTCTATAGGCGGACTTTCACATCATTCTTGGGGTCACGTAAATGAGCCATTCATGTTAGTATGATGTCAGAAAAGCTTAATATGTTCTCTATTGCCAGTATTCCATGTAGTGAAATGATTTGTGTTCTGTTTAACATGCAGAGGGAAAAAATGGAGTTTCTGGTGTTCTTCTACATCACAAGCAAGAACAACAACTGATCACTCTTTTTCTATTCCTATTTTGGCCCGGACTTCCTTGGATATTTTAGATTAGTCCAATCCTGAAACTAAGCACTTATAGCTGATCTAAAAGTCATCCATACTCTCTGACTAAAAAAGGAAGAAACTATGGCTCAATACATGTGTTTTTCTGCATATATTTTCCAACATGATTTTTGTTACTTAAAACTAGCATTGATTCTCTATTAATAACATTGCAGGACAGCCAATAATAATCCTCCTGTAACATTTGCAATTGCGGCATGTGAAAATCAAAATGTAAATGTCACAGTTTGCCTGTTTTGGTCTTTCTGGAGAAAGTTCTGTTACTGCTAGGGGAATGTGGGGCACAATGGTTCAGGGTGATACTTTACTTTTTTTAGTTTCCTTGTTTTTCCCTTGCCTGTAATTCTCAGTTTTAGATGAGATTATTGTATTCTAGAAGGCCAACCTTCTGTGGGAACTGTTTTTTGAAATAACCAAATGTTTGCGATTTTGATGATTTGGGAGTTTTCATCATACCATCTGATTGTTTAATTGTTTAAAGGATGGTTCCTTTGACCGAGATAATTTCAATGCTGGTCCCAGCATGCCCCTTCTTTGTCAGGCGACAGTTTGTGCAGCAGTTTCTGCTTCCACCTGGGTTGAACCACATGGAAGATGTACAGTTGTATTTGCATTGGCTTGGTCTTCTCCCTAAGGTTAAATTTTAAAAAAAGGAGAGTACATACTACAGGTAAGTTCTTTATTCCCAACTTTTATTTGGTGACAATCATGACGCATATCGACACAACTCGAGCACTTGTTTAAAACACTTTTATGATTCCTTTCATTGAACCTTGAAGTTGTTGGACAAGCGCCAAATGGGAATAGTCTTTGCACTCTGTTAATTTTTTTCCTCCATTTGCCATTCAGCCTTTACTATGCAGTATGTAGACTCTAAATAGTAAATAGTCTGTTAATCAGCTATCTTTTGACAAGAGCTAAACGTTGATAATACTTCTGGATTCCTAGCTTTTGGCTGCTTTAATGTAGTGATGTGGTTTGTATTATTGATAGCAAAACTCCTGGATTCCTAGATTTTGGCTACTTTAGTAAGATTTTTGTTCATGCTGTGCTAACAGGAGATATACAAAAGTTCTATGGAACTTCTCCAAGATCAAATGGTCAATTTGGTAGAGGACGCTTTGATGAGTATGTTTCCTGTAAAACATATATTACACAGCATATACTTTTTGTTCCCAAGTCATGTCAATAATTTAACATAGCATTTTAGCTTTCCTCCTCATATTTGAATATTCTGGTTTGATTCATTCATTAATTCTACTTCTTTACTTTTGTTGTGTATTTGTTCTCTACTAGTTATTTTCTGATTAGAAAATTTGCTTATTAATGTGATTTCAGAGTATAAGCATTGGGAAGAAAGCGATTGATAAGCAGACCCCCATTCTCGAGATGAGTCTTCAGAATGGTATACATGCTTGTGCTGTGCATGACTTACACTGGTTTGATTGCTTGACATATTTGTACCGTGATTATCAATTATGTCAAATTCATCTTTGTACTTTATATTTTCTGTAGAGACCATACGATTTGTTTGGTATTATTATGTTTTGATCTGCATGGGTAAGATGTCTGTACTTTATCATCTTTAACTCTTGCAGGTACAAGATTACGCCTTTAATGAGCTGTACTTCCTAGTTGCTGGTGGAACCATTTGATTGGTACTAATCTCTGCATATTGTTCAGTTTTCCCTTCAATTTTCTCCTATTCGCCATATTTAGGTTTTGCAAGTAACACAATGAGCTTTTGAATGACATTGGTATACACATTACTGGATTTTGGCAATAATTAACCTATATTTTCTAAGAAATCATTCTCCGTTTACCTTCTGTTTTGAGGGTGTCTTTTGGACAACAGTATAAAATTAATAGGCAATATGTGAATTGCGTTTTATTCATTGATCCATGTTCACCAAAAAAAATCTGTAACAATGAAAACATTTGCTTGCAAATTTTGTGTTGAAGTTGTGTGTGTTAGTTGATATGTATTCGTTTTTAAAGATCAAGGTGCTTTTTGAACAAACAAATGAAGAACATAATATAGATTGATCCAAGAGCTCAATGAGCATACAAGCCCTATTGTTCTGATATTTTTGGGCCGGTCAATTTTGGTCTTGATTATATCTTCTCTTTAGAAGGTGATAATATAAAAAAAATATTATTGTTTTTATATTCATTTTTGCAACTTCTACTAATATTATGGTCTTCTTTTTACAAATTTTTGGTATCTGTATTTGTTACTCAGAGATAGTGAATCATTTTTTTGCTGTACTGACAGATAGTGAATCTTTGGTATCTGATGCTGATAACAAATTCTAATGCAAGTCCCCTAGAAGACAGTGATTTTGCCAATTCATGATAGCACATGCAACTCTACTGTTCCACCTCATGGGTTTTAACCCACATGAGATGGACGACAAAGAAAAATGTTGGGAAGTTTTTGTACCTTGAAGGAATAGAATACTTCATGTGGTGCACCCTCACAATGTACATTCTATGCCTCCTTTTGCTCTTTTGGATCTGTTTCCTAAGATTGAATTGAGCATTCAACGTGATTTTGCTAGAGCTGTTTTGGGAAGATAACAGAAGAGTCAGATTTCTTGCTGATGGTACCTGGGGTATTAAGTAAAGTAATCGTGCTGTCGCCCATGATCTTGGAGCACATGATCCTTGGCATGAATTGAATGCTTACAACATACATGACACAAGCAGATGGAAAGATCTTAATCCCAAGTTCGCGGCTTCAGATTTACAGGGATTTTGCTGCAACAGGTGATAAGTCATTTGGCAGGATGTCTGGCCTGCAGTCTGTACTGCTATGGAATACATGGAACAGATTCGACGTGTGATGGTGATGGTATGATTGAAAAATGATGGATTTCCTGATCAAACTTAATGATGCTTGGACAGTTCAAGGAGTAAGTGCGTATTGTGGTTGCCTCTGGCTTGCTGCCCTTCAAGCTGCAGCGGCACTGGCCCGGCCTTGGACATGATGATTATGCTGAGAGGTGCATGACAAGATTTGTAAAAGCTAAATCTGTATTTGAAGCCAGGTTATGGAATGGTCTATACTTCAACTATGACAGTGTACAAGTTATAGTAGCCGCCCATCCAGGCAGATCAGCTGGCTGGACAATGGTATACTGTATCGTCAGGTTTGCCTCCTCTATTTTGATGAGGATAGGATAAAATGCACGCTTCAGAAAATATTTGACTATAATGTGATGAGGGTATGGAGGACGTATGGGGCCGTGAATGGTATGCATCCAAATGGGAAGGTAGATGAAACCTGCATGCAGTCAAGAGAAATCTGGACAGGAGTAACATATAGTTTAGCAGTAACGATGCTGCTCCATGGAATGGAGCATCAGGCCTTCACTACTGCAGAAGGTATTTTATATCACCAGGATGGTCTGAAGAGGGCTATGGGTAATGCTTCTTTTCCCAATAATGCCTCAGTCTAAAAAAGTACAATTCTAGGATTGGCTGAAGTCAAATTTTCTTAAGTTTAACTAGGTTTATTGGAAATAGTATCAACATTAATTAATGTCTCCAAATAACTTTAATATGGAAACATATATGATATTGTTTTATGACTGATTGAATTTGGAAAAGGCTAGAATTGCATTTTTGGGTGGAGCGAGTACATGAGAGATGTACAATACTGTGAATGGATTCTCACATAGTTCCTTAGATATGCAAATGTCAAGTAATGTCGATATAGTCAAAGGGTTTTGGTGTCATTGTGCATTCTCCTTTGGTATATGATGTTCGAGAGTCACTATATAAAGCCTATTTTGTTTCTTCAAGTAGCTGTTTAAATCTCAAAATCATAGCTTCCCTCCAGTCCTTAAAGTATAACTGCTAAAGCCTAAAGGTCACAGTAATGTCCCGTTTGTTCTTGGCAATAGATTTAGTTCTTTTATGGGTACCACACTTTCTTGGATTTTGGTATAGTCATCGTCTATCTTGTAACAGAAATGGAGCCACTTCATTCGTTCTATTCTGCTAATAATAATTAATAATCAGTTTCCCTGAAAACAAATTCGGTACTGGTTCCAAACTCCAGAAGCATGGACAATTGACGGTCACTACAGGTCACTGATATATATGCGCCCCCTTTGCAATCTGGGCAATGCAGTGGGCCTTGTCACCTCAAGGTCGATACTGGAGGCTCCGAAGGTAAATAAATGGACCCAGGCTCACATTTCTCCAGGCACGTTCAGTTTCTCCAGGATAGCGTTAGATGACAACCCAAGAACGGTTGTTTTTTGGGCACTGTAATTAACTGGGATTGTTGATGTGACGTTAGCACTTGTATCCAATGTGTGTTTAGGGAGCACCTCATTTAAAAATGTTGAGTGTGGAATGGGTGCCAGATCCTGTTCAGGCTTTGCTGTTACTGGTATAAGCACCACGTCGCGTTCTTCGGGATAAATTTTGTATAAAAATACACCTAATCATCATGATAAGATAATGATCTTGTAAAATTAAACAATGATATTAAAGTGACATTTAATACAAACACTTCGGTTTTGTGACATTCAATGAATTTTTAGAGGAGTTACAAACATATCAACATAGAACTTGTAGGGATAAGTTATACAAGCTCCATGGGGTTGTATTTGTAAGGTCCCCCAAAGGTACTCGAACATGGGTTGGTGTTGGCGTGTCCATCAACACTACTCCTCCTAATGGTATTAGAAGCCAAGCGGACAAGGTTTGGGTCAAACTTAGGAATATAAATCATCAATAACTTTTAAGTTGTTGGGTTTGTAAAATGTGAAAATTATATATGAGTAGATTTGTCTTAAAAAATAGCTTTTGATAAAAGTATACATATATCACATCTCTATAAATATTTTTATAATAATAAGATGTTAAAGTTATGTTTTGAAGACGTGTCAGCCGTCTAAACTTACTTTTTACCATCCCGAGGGAGTATGTGTAAAGAGCTATCTCACTCTTATTGAATTTCACTAATAAGCTAGAGAATGACAAATCAGCACATGAAAATCAACGATGCATGTAACCTAAAACAATACCTTTACAGTTGAGATGGATGAAATGAACGGCCTCCTAAGCGCCAGACAGTATACTGCTTAACCTACAATTACATGATCAAATTGGTTAGTTAAAGGGTAAGCCTGTATAACACATATTGGAAACCAGGGTAACATTTGTCATGCTTGAGTACTCTAAACAGCTCTACAAAGCACATATTACCTTGCAACTAACAATGAAGCTCCAGCTAGACAATAACCAGATCTTTTTAGGTATTTTTTGGCTGAAAAAAACAGTTTAGAGGCAGCCACCACGCAGGTTCAAACAAAGAGTCAAAGACACATAATTGTTAGACCGCCTTCATGAAAAAGTTAAGCAAAATAGGCCACGAAGTGGCAAACACTAAGCCCACGTAGCATTAGAAACACAGGACGCTATGTATATATCAAATTAGCATTGGGAAGTGAAACCTTTTTTAACAAATTCAGTTCAACTATTTACAAAATCAAACGGTGGAAACTAAAACCACTCTGAAAGAGTGAACTGCACGCACCTGCTACAACAACTAATCAAGATTGCATGGTGGAATAGACAATTGGCAAACTGCACATGCATGTCTGAAATGAGTAATATCTTACGTACAAGAGTTATATATATGTCTTTATCAAACATAAAATTTTAAATATTTCTATATGTAATATTTCTAAAAACTTTGTTAGCTATCATAACTTGAAGGGACAACATCAGCTAAATGAATGAAAACTACAAAATTCAATATATTTCGACAGTCCATAATGCTGAATCTAAATTCTGACACACTATGAACAAATCCATCATGTGCACCAAACGCAGTGTCGTTCTAGCACTCAAGCAATCCATCATTGCAGCAAATGCATGCCATAAAGAAAAGCAACTGGAAGTATTAAAGATAAATCTAAACACATAAAAGTCCGCACTTTGTCTTTAAGCAAGTTTCTTCTCCCTTAACCCCAGGGCACTACTCCTATATACAAGCTATTATGACCAAATCTGTTTGCATGTCCCAAAACTGAAAAGACTGGTATGCAGGAACATTTATTCATTCCTAACCTGAAAAGCCTAAAGAAAAAAAAATTTAGTACGGGTACACACTAAACTGAAACAATAACTTTGTAGTTTAAAAACCATTTAAGTTCAAAACTTTGAATGGTTTGAGTGCATGACTTAATTACCTGGTTTGAGTGAATAAAAAAATCACCAAGTCACCTAAGACCAAATGTGGTACAGTAGATGCAGCATTTATACAAAGAAGAGGAACCTGCACAAAACACAGACATTGAAATGAGAATAACTCTCCTGTAGCTATTGAGCCACTAAACATTCATAAGAGAAAACACTGGGGAAACTATTGAGAGGGTTGTTAACTGATAAAGACTTGATGTCAACAATCAATTTATTTTTGAAAAAGCAGGTTGTTTACAATCATAGATTCAGTTTCACCTCGTAGTAATAGGCCCATTTTTCATGTTTGTGAACAGGATATAGTTAATCGCTCATTCAGCCCCATCTATCGCGGAGTATTCATCTACATATATATATAATAAATATGATATTAACATTGGATTTTGCACCACATGCTCAAATGCTAAAATTTCAGAATGGTGCTGTGCTTTTATCGACGCCATGGGTTCGTATGAGCTACTTCTGATGTAGCCAGTCATTATCGCTATTAACTTTATAATCACTAATGCTTCCCACGGTTGATTCAATTCAACAGGTTTAACATCTGAATTAGAACAAAATACATTAGTATATATATATATTAATATATATATAAAAACAACTAAAGAAAGGTACTAAATTCAAAAACCCAACAAATTGTCCTTTTTGGCGATATTGTTCACGACGCTTTCTATTTTTCACTTCTTTCTTTCTGGAGTCATTGCTGCCAATCGCGTGTCTTTTCCCTTGCAATTTACCATGTTGGCAACAAACCGCTTTTTCCTTGTTTGATCCAACCTCATCACCTGTTTAGGAAATAATAAATGTCAATTGTATCTATATCAAGATCAATGGATTCATTAAACATTTTCAATGTTAGAATTTGTTTGCAATGGACCTCTCGACCCAGCAGATAGTGCAGTTTCCCCCTTTGTTTGATGATACTTTTCCCCGACTCTTTTATTCTTTTCATCCTTTTCTTCTCGAGTCATTTGCTGCATATTGTGCCTTTTCTCTTTCCCCTTTACGCTGAACACGTTCATCCACTTGTGCTTGTGAATTTGATGCTGCTTTGTCACATGTTTAACAAAATAGCAGTTTTTTTTGAAATGGACTTAATCACCATGCATATGGACATGAATATAAACAATTACCTGCATCGGCGTTGTTTGTCAAATCTCGAAATGCTTCATTATGTTTCTTAGGTTCCATTGTGATCAAACCGTGAATTTAATATCTACACACATGGATAGCTCAATAAGATAACAATACTATAAAGTCCATACCGATCAAAGTTGTATGTAGTTCAAAATAACAGGTGTATGCAGTTCAATAAGATTGTCATAGCTGATCAGAGTTGTCATAATTTTCTCGACGAAACCAATTTTCTTCACAGACAATAATATAACATATCTATCTAAAGAAGAGAAGTCTCTGCAGCAACATTATGTAATAAATTATAAAACTTGGGTGCTAAACAGAATGACTTATATTTTTCCCTATTAGATACAAATAATTGCTTTAAATGAACACATTTTAAGGTGTGAGTTCACGTTAAATACTGAATCCTATTATTAGTCATTTTAGGAATTTCAAAACATCCCAAAGCCTCTCTACTATAGTAAACTCGGAGCCTTATGCCATTGCACCGAGAATAGTATGGATCTCATCACTGAACATGATGATTTTTCCCATTAATGTAATGACCTCTTTTAGAACAAACTCTTGTTTCTCCTAAAAAATTCTCCATGGAATTTAGATGCAGCATGTAGTCTCCATGCGTCGCAACATTAAAAAATAGATGATTACATCCCTCGGGATAATTTAAAGTGCATGTCTTAAAAAATTATAAAGTGAAATGCTCAAACCTAAAGTACCAAGCTGTTCTTGCTACAGAAGCTCATGGAGTGTCATTTATCTTGGAGATTACCTGGAAACAAGAGTTGGTTGTGTATGTTTGTATAGGCCAGAGTTGGAGTCACTGAGAAGAGACGTACCGTTCATTAGCAATGCAGCCTGTGACAGTTTCATCTGCTGGCATTTGCACTGAACTGAATATGCAAGTATAGATTCAGATGAATATGCAAGTATCTAGGTGTCCACAAGCACCAGCATGGTCATTCAAACTACGGTACTGAACCGGCCATTGTCCAAAGTGCTGGGAGCTTTCCAATTGAACTACGGCATTTTTTTTTTTCTTAACACAAATTGAACTGCGGCGCCCAACCCCACTTGAATGCAGACAATCTAGTAGCACAACCTCCTTCTGTTAAAAAAATGAATATGATTCAAGGCCCATATTCATTTATCTTTTTGTATGTTTTTAACCAATGCAAACTGGTTTTTAGAGTGGAATTGTTGGATGAGGTTCAGACAAGCCAATAAATATGGCAAATGGCAAAAATTTGCCTGAAGTGCCGACCACCATTGTGTGAATTAATAGGGACAAGAAATGCAGCCTACTATATGATCAGTTATATTATGCATCCATGCCGGCCTCGTCACATAACTGATCGAGCTAAGCAAGATGGCTAGATAATGCGCGCACGAGACCCAGCTGCAGCACTATTTTAATATCCTACCCACATATAAGCTGCCATGTGATTGTAGTCCGATGATTCTTGATCAACTTCTGTATTTCAGGATATTAATTAACAAAGGTTTACTTCTGCAGTTTAGGTTCTGGGATGCACAAACTTCTTAGAATAAGATATATGAAGATTTAACAGATGCAAAGTTTCAAGATATACGGGCATGGACCTAGGGTCTCACACGAACGTGGTCTTCTCCAAGGCACACAGAGAGCGGACTTCACATCATGGTTTTCATCGTTCCGTGCTATGAACTGTACGGGGGGATTGGGAGGCTTACCGGCTTAGTGGTTGACGATGTCGACAGTGGCAGGAAACCGGCGTAGGGGTTGACGATGCCGAGGGTGGCGATCGTACGATTGCCGGCGACGTGCGCGATCGAGGGGTTACTTGATCGGCACGTCCGCTTCCGCGATGGAGATCACACCCGGCTGTGACTGCCCTCGTCGAAGTGTTGACACCTGGCTGTGACTGCCCTCGTCGGACTGGGCAGCGCCGGTGTCGGCGTCCTCCGCGTTGTTCGCGGCGCCGTCGTTAGCTGCGTCGATGTCAGCAGCGGGGCGGCGTAGCCGCCGGAGTGTTGACGATAGATGAGGGATGTGACTGCGTAGAGATATTTCAGTATTATGGGACTCAAACATGGTCTTTCTTTATAATAGGGACTTAACAATTGCTTTGCTCAAAATGAGTACCTCTGACAGTGAACCAGACTTTTGTACATTGTTGCAAAATACAGAAAACGTACATAACGTTGTGTTACCTAATATTCATGACAATGTTGTTACACAAAACTGTACAGTTAATTGTTCATATAGTATTTTGAGTACTTTTTGTGGGCTTCCATAATGCTATTGCAACATCATAAATATCACATTCCAACATTATTCTCAAAATGTGAACAACTTTAGAAAAAACATGAAACACATTTTGAATTTTTTTGAAACTTTTCTTTCAAAATGTTGAAAGTTGAGAGCGCAGAATCATATATAAATAGTTAATAGTTAAGGCCTCCTTTGAATCCCAATTACTAAAAAGTTAGTTAGCTAACTGCCTCTAATAGGTGGTCCGATAGTTGGCTAGAGGTGTATATGAACAGCATCTCCTCATCAACTATGTTCGGGCTTTTTTTTACAACAAAACAATTTTTCATTGATAATTAAAGAACCATTACATCATGATTGGTTACAAAGCGGGGTGCGTCAACAGCGGGCACCTTTGAACATAAGTCAGTTCATACATAATCCGGAGAACTCCATTTGGTTTTCCTACAAAGCTAAAGAACTTTGTCTAGCTAAATAATCTGCTAACGATTGTTCTCCCTCTCTGCATCCTGTGCACCTTTGAGCCTGTACCTATCATGAGAGAGTGTACCCCTTGGGTATAAGGTTTACTCCGCCAATCCGGAGGATTAGAGTGGTCTTCTGCATTGATTTAGTCAACTAGGAGTTTGTTGTCAACAAGAAGATTTGCATCTGCAATGTTCATACTATTAAGGATGGAGACCGCTAACGCAAGACCTGCTGACTCCGCCATGATGACCGAGAAAGCCTCCTGCATTGCTGCTTTGATGAACATGCTGAGGGAGGAATGGCATTGTGTTGACAATGAAAATGCCAAGTCCTGCTTGCCTTGGGCCTATTGCATTGATGTCTGGGGAGACAGAGGCATCCGAATAGCACCTCACACCCTGCAAGGAAGATGGGAGTGCAACAAAGTACCTGTCTGCCCATTTGGGCCATGGTGCAAGAGCTGTTGTGGGGCCGGGCAGGGTGCTGATGATGGTCTCTTTTGGAGCTCAGGTGTACCAACATGCAGAGAATTACCTCCCAGGCTTTGACCTTGATTAGTTTCTGTTCGGTTGTTGTGGCAGTGCTGTGTATGGTGGAGGGTGCCCTCTTGGTGGTTGGGCAGAGGTGGATACACCGTTGTTTGATTCATGACCACAACTTGCCATGTCGCAAGTTAGGCGTGCCATAGTTTCTTGGACGTGTGTTCAGTTCACTATGACATGGTACACTTTCTTAGACTATCCGCACTCGCCATCCTTTAAATACATCCTCTATCTGTCCTAATCAATAAGATTCTCTCCACTCGTCATTGTCCTAATCAATAAGATTCTCACCTCTATACCACTTTCTCCCTTTTCGTCATCCTTTAAATGTTTCCTCTATCCGTCCTAATCATCAATAAAGTGGAATCCACGTGTCAAAATTGTTCCTTTTTCCCTCCCTTCCCATTCTCTCTGTGTCAAAATTTATCCTTGATCAGCAGCTGCCTTCAACAAAGGTAAGTTACTAACACATAGAACTAGACCTGAAGTCCGTGATTTTTAATCTTCATATAACTCATTTCCACGAAGGCGTGCAGCACACTTGTCAAATTCTACTAGGAGTTCAGAAATGGAGAGCTTTCGACGGAAAGTTCTTTTAAACACATTATTCATACCTTCACTCCTTTGAGTGGATGTCATGTCTGCACAAAACGAATCACGGCGGTAGACGGTGGCCCATTTCTCACGTAGTGCATACAAATTTTGCATCCATGAATTATCTCCAAGTCCATAAGTACCCAGTAACTTTTGCCACCTCTTATTAAATTGTTCTATTGATCTCTCTTCATATACACAGTACTTGAAGTCTTTTAGAAAGTTCTCATTATCAGATATTACTTGGCTAAGGTGTCTTGCAGCATTGTGGTATATGTGCCATAGGCAAAGGCGATGTCTTGAGTTTGGAAAAACAATCTTAATTGTCTTTTCCATTGCAGCTTTATTGATCTGTGAAAATGGTGACCGGTTGCTTTGCAGACATTGCTTTCAAAATATTACTGAATACCCAAACAAATGAATCAGCACTTTCATTGAATCATAGTGCAGCTCCAAAAAATGGTTTGTCAATGGTGATTTGTTCCAAGAAAAGGAGCAAAAAGGCATTTCAGGTTTATTTGTCTGAAATGTAGTGTCAACACACATGACATCCCAAAGCAAGCATAATCTGCAACGGCCTAACCATCAACCCAAAAGAATACATATTCGGCCATCCTCTTTGTCTAATTGCACAACATAATAGAAAGAAGGATCTTGAACTTGTTTGTTCTCTAAATATTCCAATAAGGTTTTTACGTCTTGGGCTTCTAAGTTCCTTTTACGCTCACGTCCAATGAAATTACTGCAGTCCATTTTCAAGAACTGCACATTCTCAGCTCCACCTGACCATCGTTGAAAAAAAAATCATATATTTCAGTTGGCCTAACACCAGCTTGCCGCATTTTGCTAATGAGAAACTCATCTGCTTTTGTCATACGCCGCTGTGGCCTAAGCATGTGTGCCTTGTTAGGGCTTACAAAGCCATGATTGTGAGTGAGCACTACTTTTTGCATAGTCCAGATTTCTTCTCGTGAAACATAGAATTGAACACGAGCATTGCAACATGTTCTTGTTGAAGCACGTTCTTGCTTTGGTTGGTATTCTTGATTAGTGTTCTTGTGACCTTCATTACTGCAAACAAAGTACTTCAAAGATAATGTGTCATCTGCTCTATGTTTAGTGTGACACTTCCTGACACTAAACCCAACTTTTCCAGCATATGCATTATAAAATGTGTATGCATATATCATCCTCTGAAATAAAGGTCATGCCAACCTTTGGCACAAATTCAGTTGCGAGAGTTTGGTCATTAGCCTACACCAAAACCATATACTCCATATCAATTACTGATACTGGGATCACCCTTTTTCATAGCAAAGTTCGTATGGATTACTTCTTTTTAGAAATAATCTCACTCACCTCCAAATCTGCTGCACCATTTTCTTCAGATTTGTCATGGTCAGAGTTAACATCTCCATCACCATCCTCAAAGTTGCGGCAAGAGCTTGTTCCCCCATCACCATGAATCTGCAGCATGTATAGGGGCAAACGGCAACCTATCAAAATTAACAAGCAGGAGTTGTAGAAGCTACTGCTCGCCTACAATTATTCGGTTTCTTGGATGGCAACGTATGCTATGGAAACCAACTTCGTATGCAAACTATGGAAACTCCAATCAATGCCATAGGATTTGGATCCAACGTGTGATTAAGTAATCGACGAACGATGATCTCCAATAGTTTCTCAAAAAAAAAACTTATTTGTTTATCCAGCTTTGCAACCATTGGTCAGTGCAGTGTACATTGTTTGGGAAGAAAGAGTGAGGTACTGATTTTTTTTTTTGAAGAGTCATGAATGGCTCCGATGTCTTTTTATTTCCACATTGCAGCTGTTCTAGAGTGATGCCTCATTTCCGTCCTCATTTTCACCGTGACGTATGCTTTTTCAGAGCACCACTTGCACGCCGTGGAAGGCCTTATATTCTCTCCATACATGACATCTGAGCACAAGTCGTTTTCGGTGCCATATTATCTATTAGGATTATATTAGTTTAACTATGGTGTGCGTCGTCTAATGCACACATTCTGTAGTTGTTTCTCTTATTGACTCCATTTGTTGAACAAACTGCAAGTACATGCCAATATTTCATTGTTTGGTCCGTCACAGGCCCAAATTGCTTCAGTTGGATTTCCACATCAGCTAGTCGAAACACTCAACTGAGCGTTGGTATTCACGTCCTTATTTTGACGCCTTCACACTCACACACACTCACCATATTTTATATATATAGTTTCTTGGAGAGCTTATCCACCCATCCAAGTAATTGGCTCTTGATCACCACTGACGATGAAAGGCACCAACGATGATGACAACAAGACATTGTGATCCAAGTCCAAGTATATATAGTATACCAATGCCCTTGTTATTGTGAAGACATACCAAGTAGGAGTATATAGCAACAAACAAGCAGCTCCTGTGGTCAGTAAAACCATGGAAGGCCCAGAACACATGGAAGATGTAGACTTGGAGGAGCAGCCGCTGCAGCATTCCCCACCGCCGTCTCCGCGGCCGCCACTCTGCAAATCGTCTAGGAAGCCTGGCGCCGGCGGCAGCCGCTTGCTCGTCACGCCTGCGCGCGCGCTTTCGCTGGTGGTGCTCGTGGTCGGCCTCCTCTTCTCCGTGCACCTGCTGGTCCACGACGTGAGGACGCTGGTGCTCCTCGCTGCCGAGTGGTTGTGCATCTTCTTCGTCATGTCGTGTGTGGCGGCCTGCGAGGGGGGCGTCGACGACGACGACGACGCCAGTGGCTCCAAGAGCGGGCTGGCCACCGTCGCGGAGGTGGCTGTGTGGTCGTTTGCTATGGCGCTCACGGTGACCATGACGTTCTGGGTGGCAGCTGGCCTGCCTCTACCGGCCGTGGCGGTTCTCTACTTGCTATCGCTGCTCGCTGTGTCAGCATGTTTTGCGGTTCTTCTGAATTAATTCTTGATTAGCTAGTACTGTATGTACTGAAAATGTCAGATGAGATTCGTGGTTCTTGATGATGCTGCCCCGGTCTTGACGATGTACATACATGTATTATGTCACATAGGAAATGGGCAAATATATGGACTCCTCCGCCTTAATCCACGCTAGATCCTTAGGTTCTGAAGGATGTTTCACTTTTACTTACTTTTTTGGCATGTTCTTTTTGTTGTTTCTAGAAATGGCGGTAAAAACTAATGGATAAGTAAAATATACTAGTGTATCTTCCGGCCAAACAGGATTGATGACACTACTATAGAAAAGATTTTGCAAGACACGGGCCAAATCTTAACCGTGGCGGGCGCCCGCCTCTTGCAACCATGGCGTTGCACTTGCTTGCCACAGAAAACAAAAAACGCCCTCCACAGTTAAGAATTTGTAGTAGCTAGTGTGAGATGACGGCAGGCGCGCCTTCAGCTTCAGATACTCTTTGCCTTGCTGCTGGTGTTGTGGGTGGACTCAATAATTAATGGCGCCGCCTTCGTGCTTCATGTGACCGTGGCACCTCCTCCGCACAAGTATTGCAAAGTTCAACACCATGATCAAGTGCATAAGGGAATGAAAGATTGAAGATAAACTATTTTTGTCATGACTCCTCGCATAATGCAAACAACAATATGGTGCAATGATGAAATTGTTGAAGACCATTTTGTTGACTAAGAAAGGTGCTTCTCTTGTGTGGTAGATTCATTGCGCATTCAAGACCCATATTACATACATGTTTATACCGTCATTGCAGGAGTTGGATAATGATGATGTTGTTTGTGTTAAACAATATGTAATCTTGATATGTTTCGGTGTATTCATTTATCCATCCGGTTGTTAGTTAGCAAGATAGGATAGACTCAACTTGTATGACAAGTTACTTGTAACTCAAGATGTAATCATGATGTGTTGTACAAGCCACGGTAGAGGCGTTTTCTACCCTATATAACACGTAGCCGGGTGCGTGGAAGAGGTATCCCGTTCACCTCCATTCTCGTTTTCTTTCATGGTATCAAGAGCCTATCTCCCAAGGGAAATCTTCCATGGCGTTCGCTTCCTCTTCCTCCGGCGCTTTTGCTGCACTTTCCTGACCACCTTCTTGCCGCCGGTCTCGGAAAAGCTCAACCGCACAAACCACCAATCTTGGAAAGCCCAAGTGCTAGCAGCGCTGCGAGGAGCTCAACTAGCAGATTGGCTTGATGTCAACTGCACGCCACCGGCAAAATTCTTGCCCAAGAAGAAGCCGGACGGCGCCCGGCGGTGCCCGTGGCCAATCCGGACCATGGCACTGGGTGGCGAAGGAGCGGATCGTGCTCGGTTATCTTCGACGAACCTCCACAAGGAGATCCTCGGCCACGTCAACATGGAGACGGCGGCCAAGGGCGCATGGTGGCAATCGGGCGCTCTTTGCGTCTCAATCTCGTCACTAAGATCATTAGCACCCGCATGGCGCTCACATCGGCAACCAAAGGTACATCCACCGTCGATGAATATTTCACTAAGATCAAAAGCTTGGCGGATGAGATGGCGGCTGGCCGCAAACTTGAAGATGAGGAGTTTGTCTCCCTACGTCTGACGGGGTTGGATCGGGACTATGATTCAATCGTGTCGGCTGCCGTCGCGGCACGTGTTGAACCGATCCGCGGTCGCCGGTACTGCACACCGGCTTGTCGCCCATGAGCGGCGCTTGGAGATGCGCGCGGAGGCGGCAGGTCTTCCGTGAACCTTGCCTCCAAAGGCAAGAACACCGGCGGGGGGCAACTTCTCCCGTGGAGGGCGCGGTGGAGCGGCCGCAACGGGCGCCGAGGCAATCGCGGGGCTTCACCCGCGGAGGAGGCAACAATGGCGGCGGCCGCGGCTCGTTCCGACCGGTGTCCATTACGGATCTGTGGCAAGGAGGGGCACCCGGCTCACCGCGCTTCAAGCGCTACGACTCCAACTACAATGGCACCTCGCGAGAAGACCGCTTCCAACATCACCAACTCGTCCCTACGGTGTAGATACCAATTGGTATATGGACACCGGCGCCACCGATCACATCACCGGCGACCTTGAGCGCCTCAGCTTCCGCGACAAGTACCATGGTGGCGACCAGGTCCACGCTACCAACCGTTCAGGTATGGATATCATGCATATTGGACATAGTACATTATGCTCCCCTTCCACCAAGCTTAGATTAAACCATGTTCTTCATGTTCCACAAGCCAAAAAGAATCTTCTTTCTGTCCATCGTTTTACAAATGATAATAATGTCTTTGTTGAATTCCATCCACGTCATTTTGCGGTGAAGGAGGAGGAGACGAGGAGAACCCTCCTCGAGGAGGCGGTGTGAAGGTGGCCTCTACCCGCTGCGATCGTCTTCAAATAATTCTTCGTGCAATAAACAAGTCCTCGGCGTTGCTAGGCCGACGACGTCGCTGTGGCACAATAGGCTAGGACATGCTTCATCTCAAGTAGTGCAAAGTGTGCTTAGTCGCCACAAGCTTTTATTTTCCAAGGATTCGAATAAGGGTCATGTTTGTAATGCATGCCAACAAGGCAAAGCACGTCAATTGCCTTATCCACGGTCTACAAACACTTCTTCTAGGCCGTTTGATTTGATTTTTCAGATGTATGGGGGCGGCACCAACTTCGTTGGCGGCAGAATTATTATGTGAGTTTCATAGATGATCCGCGGCAAATTAGTGTGGATTTACCTTTTGCGTCATAAATCTGAAGTTTTTCAAGTGTTTCATGATTTCCAAAACATGGTAGAAAGACAGCACAATTGCAAGATCTTATCGGTTCAAACCGATTGGGGTGGAGAATATCAATCTCTCAACTCTTTCTTCAAACGCATAGGAATCACACATCGTGTTTCCTGCCCACACGCCCATCAACAAAATGGCTCAGCTGAGCGTAAGCACTGGCATATAGTTGAAGTTGGTCTTACGCTTCTTTCCCAAGCATGTATGCCACTCAAATTTTGGGGAGAAGCTTTCCTCCATGCCGTATATCTTATTAATCGCCTCCCATCTAGAGTCATAGACAATCAGACACCTTTCTTTCGTCTTTTCGGTAAAGATCCACGAGTACACTAATCTCCGTGTCTTTGGCTGTGCTTGTTGGCCAAATCTCCGGCCCTTCAACACCGCAAAACTTGAGTTTCGCTCAAAACAATGTGTCTTTCTCGGATTTAGTAATATGCATAAGGGATACAAGTGTCTAGATCCTAAAGATGGGCGTGTTTACATCTCTCGTGATGTTGTTTTCGATGAACAAGTATTTCCTTTTTCCTATCTCCATCCAAACGCCGAGCTTCGACTTCGTGCCGAACTTCTCCTTCTTCCTAGTCACTTGCACAACCATCCGGGGGATGCTGATGATTCTTGTGACAATAGCATGGATCCTAATGAACCTACTGATCGTTCTTCTAGTTGTGCGTGGCAATGGAGAAGCAAAAAAAAAAAAAATTCGGTACAAATGATGCTGATTTCAGGTCTCCGGCCCTTGGCGCTCCTCGTCATCGCATGTGTCGGGTGGCGGAGCAGCTCCCAACTTCGAGATGGATCCACACTGCTGGATCTGCACCTGCCGGCCGCGTCAACCGGGATCGGCGCCAATCATTGGCGCGGGCGGCAGCATCGACCTCGGCTCGCCCGCGTGTGCTCGCGGGGCGCGGCACGGGATTGATCCCTGGATCTTCTGCGGCGGGATCGCTTCGCCCGCGTACTTCTTCCCGTGTGTCGTCCGCACGGATCCACCGCGAGGACACCAGCGCTCGCACCCGAAAGCACCGGCGGATCCGCTGGGATCAAATGTGGCTGCTGCTCCCGGTGACTCAGGCGTGGTTTCTTCTACAGCATCCGCATCACGAGAATGCACGCCCGGCTACTCGGTCACAAAGTGAGATTGTAAAGCCAAAGGTCTACACCGATGGCACAGTACGAGGGGGTATGAGTGCTACTTCGATTGATGGTGAACCTACGTCAGTAAAGAAGGCCATGGGTGATCCGAAGTGGGTAAAAGCAATGGATGTGGAATATGATGCCTTAATGCACAATCATACGTGGAAGCTTGTACCTCGGCCACAAGGTAAAAATATTATCGGTTGCAAGTGGGTGTATAAGATTAAGCATAAAGCTGATGGTTCAGTTGATCGCTATAAAGCAAGATTGGTGGCCAAAGGGTTTAAGCAACGGTATGGCATTGATTATGAGGACACGTTTAGTCCTGTGGTGAAAGCAGCAACAATTCGTCTCATCTTGTCATTGGCAGTCTCGAATGGGTGGTCCTTGAGGCAGTTGGATGTTCAAAATGCCTTCTTACATGGTGTGTTAGATGAAGAGGTGTACATGGACCAACCACCCGGATATTCCAACAAGTTGCATCCAGATTATGTATGTCGATTGGAAAAGGCCCTATATGGACTTAAACAAGCCCCTCGGGCTTGGTATGCAAGGTTGTGTGCAAAGCTTGTTTCTCTCGGTTTCAAACCATCAAGGTCAGATACCTCTCTGTTCTATTACAGCAAAGGAGGACATACTATATTTGTGTTAGTATATGTGGATGATATAATTGTGGCTAGCTCGTCGCTTGAAGCCACCAAGGCCTTGCTATCCGATCTTGAAAAAGACTTTGCACTTAAAGATTTGGGTGATCTTCATTATTTTCTTGGCATTGAAGTTAAGAGAGATCCAAGTGGTCTGGTGTTGACACAAAGTAAATATGCAAATGACGTTTTGTCAAGGTCCGGGATGGACAAGTGCAAACCGGTTGACACTCCACTGCCTAGCACACAAAAGTTGAGTGTTACCGATGGTGTTAAACTTGGAGAAGAAGATAGTACAAGGTATAGAAGTCTGGTCGGGGCACTGCAGTATCTTACGCTGACACGGCCTGATATCAGTTTTGCCGTTAATAAGGTATGTCAATATCTTCATGCCCCTACAACTACACATTTTACAGCTGTGAAAAGAATTTTGAGGTATGTGCGAGGCACAACTACTCTTGGACTACGTCTTCGGAAGACACAAAATAGAATTGTTAGTGCATTCTCGGATGCGGTTGGGCGGGAGATGTTGATGATCGTCGTTCGACGGAGGCTTTTTCGCGGTTTTTTCTTGGAGAAAATTTGATCCCGTGGACTGCTAAAAAGCAAGCGACGGTGTCTCGATCGTCAACAGAGGCTGAGTATAAGGCACTAGCAAATGCCACAGCAGAGATG
The DNA here is from genome assembly GCA_015847255.1 of Hyparrhenia diplandra. Taxonomy (NCBI): domain Eukaryota; kingdom Viridiplantae; phylum Streptophyta; class Magnoliopsida; order Poales; family Poaceae; genus Hyparrhenia; species Hyparrhenia diplandra. The sequence goes on along the minus strand of JADLZK010005091.1, from coordinate 56,831 downwards.
ATGTGGATTCAAAAATTGTTGACTGAACTTCGTGTTCCTCATGTGAGGACGGCCAGGTTGTGGTGTGATAACCTTGGAGCAAAGTATTTGTCAGCTAACCCAGTGTTTCATGCTCGGACAAAACATATTGAGATCGATTTTCATTTTGTACGAGAGAGGGTGGCTCAAAGGTTGTTGGATATTCGGTTCATATCTTCTAGAGATCGGTTGGCTGATGGTTTTACAAAGTCATTACCGGTGACTAAGTTTCATCAGTTCAGAAACAATCTCAACCTCATTAGTGGCTGAGATTGAGGTAGGGTGTTAAACAATATGTAATCTTGATATGTTTCGGTGTATTCATCTATCCATCCGGTTGTTAGTTAGCAAGATAGGATAGACTCAACTTGTATGACAAGTTACTTGTAACTCAAGATGTAATCATGATGTGTTGTACAAAGCCACGGTAGAGGCGTTTTTCTACCCTATATAACACGTGGCGGGTGCCAGGGAAGAGGTATCCCGTTCACCTCCATTCTCGTTTTTCTTTCAGTTTGCATATTTCTGAAGGTTTTCCATGAAGCCACTAATATGATAACAGACACAAAATACCTTATTTATTATTGCTAACTTAAAAGTGAAGTTGACCTTGGAGCAACAACCTTTATGAAGTGGAATCTGATATGCACCCTCTGCTCAAATGCATGAAGAAAAAAAAATTGGAAGGTATCATGGATGGATCTATGCATTCCTATGATTTTAGACCCCCAATTCAAGTAGCATCATCCCTTACTAATTATCCATGTTGAATTCTAGGCCAAATCATCCATGTAGCATCATCCCTTAACAACATCAGACTTTGATTTGGCCTAGAATTAAGGGATGATCACTACCGCCGGCATCGATGCTACATGGATGATTAGTAAAATAAAAAGTTCTCCATGGGTTGTTAATGGAATATCTCAAATTGAATGACAGTGTTGTAGATCCTATGTCATAAGGAGGTGATGTTGAAATATAAGTGTAAGTGACTATGATGCTTTAGCAAGTTGGGACCAATTATGTTAACTCTTAGTGCTCGATCTACCAATGAGGTACCATTAGAACTGGAGACATACTTGTCAAAGATTTGTCATGCTAAATTAAACTTGGTCAAACAGAACCGATTATAGAATAACTCAGGAGAACACATATGGAGTGTTTCTGTGCTAGCTGGAGATACCTGCATGCAGTGAACAATTGAACATTATATTCTCTCCATATATGACGGTTGCTTTCATTTACACCTTTTTGAAATAAAGTTGTGGCGTTAGCACAGACGCTATACTAGTTATATATACCTGACATCTTGTTTTCGCCCCTCCTCCTGGACTCTAGAGAGTCCTAGAAAGGATTTTGTCATCCTAAATTAAACTTGGTCAAACTGAACTGATTATAAATAACTCAAGAGAACACAAATGTAGTGTGTATGTGCTAGCCGGAGAGATCTATATACTATATATATACCTGCATGCAGTGACAGAACATTAATTATATTCTCTTCGTCCATGACATCTGAACAAAGTCGCTTTCCATGTTATATATTGTTATATTAGTTAACTATATACATGTGTGAGTACTATATTGCACATTCTCTTGTACTTTCTCTTATTGACTCCATTTATACGACAAACTACATGCACACGTCAACATTTCATTTCATAGTTTGGTCCGTCATGGGCACAAATTGCTTCAGTCAGATTTCCACATCAGCTAGTGGAAACACTCAACTGAGCGTTGGTATTCACGTCTACTTATTTTGACGCCTATACCACATACACTTATCATAGTTTCTCTCAGAGAGCTTATCCAAAACCTCAAACGATACCCATCCAAATAATGGTACGTCTCTTGATGATCACCAATGACGACGAAAGGTACCAACGACGGCAACAATTTTAAAAAACATTGTAGTTGAAGTCCAAGTATATATATGACGTGTTCTTCTGAAATAATTAATGCATGATTAGTACAGTATGTACTAAAAATGTTAATTGAGATTCATGGTTGTTGATGCCGTCCTCGATCTTGACGATGTAATATATTATGTCATCATCACATAATAATTGGATAAAATGGACTCCTCCGCCTTAATCCTCTCCGGGTGCTTAGGTTCTGGAGGATGTTAATTTAGCTTTTACTTACTTTCTTGGCATGTTCTTTTTGTTGTTTCTAGACGTAGCTGGTGAATTACGTAATTTATTAAAACCTAATAGGTAACTCGCGTTGGGCACTTTTTAACCGAAAACCGACAACTGAACCAACAACTGACCTAAAATATCGGGTTTTCGGTTCCGTTTTTAGATTTGGGAAGTTCGGTGTTTGGCTTCGGATTCGGTTTCTTGGTCAAACCGAACCGAACACCGAACAAAACCGAACTTCGTTTCAGCGATTCCAGCCCGATCCTGGGGACAGCCCAAGCACACAGGCGCCAGCGCGAACCACAGGTCCACCCGTCGCTCACTCATTCCCCTCCGGTTCCGCATTGCGCCCCACCGACCCGACTCCGACCCCGGAGAGGCAAACCTGTAACCCTAACACGGGGGTGGGCGGTGGCGCGAGCGGCGGAGGCACGTATCGGCGCAGCGGCTTGCGCAGGCGGTGGGTGGCGCTGAAGCAAGCAGCCAGCGGCGGGCGGCGGCGCCGCATGGCGACTTCGGGCGGCGTCATGGGCGCGACTAGGGCGGCGTAGGGGCGGCAGCAACGGCGTCACCTACGCGAAAGGACCGAAGGGGGGCGCCGGCGGTGCGTGAGGCCGCCCGGCAGGGGACGAGGTTTGAGCTTTGTTGCTTGTGTTCATGGGTTTTTTTTGTTTTAAACCGAAAACCCAAAAACTGAAACCTATTTGGTCGGTTTCTACTATTTTGACAAACCGATCAGCTTTGGATTTCTAGAAAGTGAACTTTTCTAAATCGAACCGAACCAAACCAAATTGTCGGTTTAAAACCGAACGCTGAGGGTGATAGGTAACTAACATCTACTGTTGTACGTGTCATAGTCGTGACACTATGGTAGAAAAAAACCCTAACGCCAAAGAGGATGCGAGAGACCAAACCCTCCCTGTCAAACAGGATGCAAGAGACGAATGCAGACATTTCAACTTCAGATCCTGCCATCAATCAAGGTGAGTGCTTTTCAGTGTACTATGTCTTCCTCTCATTGTTGAGACGCTCATTGGTAGATTCAAATAATGGCACCACCATGGGTGCTCCTATGACTGTGGCACTTCCTCCACATAAGTATTGCAATGTTCAACACCATGATCAAGTGCATAAGGGGATGGAAGATTGAAGATTAACTATTGTTCCTGACTCCTATAATGCAAACAACAATGGTGCAATGACAAAATTGTTGGAAGCCCATTTGTCGACTAGAAGGTGCTACTTTTGTGTGGCAGGTTCTTTATTTCGCTCAGGGTGTGTGTTAGGTACCACTCACAACCGCTTCAGCTATAACACTATAGACGCAATAATATAGCACCACTATGTAGCATGACATCTGAAACCGAAAAGCTAGAAATTTCAGCTTTACCTGCCTCATCTCTTTTAGGGCCCTTTGGATTGTAGGATGGGCAAAGGATAAGTTAGGAAAAACTCAGGAATAGAAATGGACATATTTCTCAATCCTATGGAATTGAAACAAAGGAAACTTTCCATGGGATGGCCTTTGGCAATACCTTTGTTGAAACACAGGGAAAGCATGCGTGGTCATGCGTGGTTTGTTATAGAAAAAAAAAAAAAAAGGAATTGGAAGCGGCAGGCATGCGTGGCCTTTGGCATCTCGTTTTTTCTTTTTTCTTTTTTTTGAGTACACGCTCTCATGAACTCGTGAACGTGAGCCTTCCATCCACATGGTGGGCCCCACTAGTCAACACATCGTTCTTAGAGCACCTGCAATGTTGGGTAGCACCCGGTGGATCTTTAGCTAGTGTGTATGCGATCTCGGTTCGATACAATCAATGCAGCCATACTCGGTTCGACACCTGCGACCATGAGTCGATGGAGACCCGGGTTCCCTTGCATCGAACCCGCTCCGATGGAGTAAAATAATCACACTCCCCTCTCTCTCTCATCTCCTGCCGTCCGCCTCACGGAGCGCCTCACGGGCGAAAGCCCGCCCCGTGCGGGTGGGTCCTGCGCTATCGAGGCGGCTTTAGTTCTATACATTGTGACACGAGTACTACTCCCATCAAATCATTGGTGGAGCCCCTCATCGAATCGAACCCAGGTTCTCTCCACTTCTTTTGCTCTTATCCCGCGAACTCTTCCCCGCGGAACATCTCTCCAACCACTCGTTTTCTCTCGCTACTCCATCGCCATGGCCGCCGCTGAAGCTCCTCTCGGCGTGCTCCTCCCTCCCCCCCACCCCCCCCGCCTCAACTATGCTCGCGCCCGCACTAGCCATGGCGGATCCGCCGGATCCGGCGGCCGCCGATCCTCCACGGCTCGACGCCCGCCTTGCCCGCACCCACGTCCTGCGCATCCCCTACCTCAGAGGAGCACGAGCACAGCGGCCCCGCGAGAAGGTACGAGGCGGCGGCGGGCGACCAGCGGGACCTTTGAGCCGCGGATCCGACGGGCGGCGGCCATGGGTGGCGACCTCGGCCGATGTGGTCGGCCCTACGCTTGCTTTGGATGGGTGCGCCTGTTGTTGGCCTTCGGGGCGGCGGTAGCTAGGACATGTCGGCGGGGTGGTGGCCTGCCAACGATGGGGCGGCGTGCGGTCGTCGGCGATGATGAACCCCACATGAGGAACGCGGCGAGCGGACACCAAGAAGGAGTCTGGCGGAGCGCCGCACAAACATGAGCGAGCTGCGCGAGCGCGTGGCGATTGCTTTTAGCGCCAGGAATCTTTCCAAGAGATCGACCTCATGCTTTCTTTCCTATGGAATCAGTCATAGGATTGCAATCCTCCGGAAAATTTTCTTTCTTTCTCCCGTGAATCAAAGGGCAGCTCAGGGAATGTTTTTAAGAATCTGAATCCTTTACTTTTCCTGTGTTTCACCCATGTTCTAAAGGGGGCCTTAACAGTTTATTTGACGACTCTAATCTAAAACAACTTTGCTACAATTATAAACAGTAACTTAAAGCAAGCGCGAACAATGCCAAACACGTCCTAAACCGCACCAAAGGCACTTAAGTCTAGGGCGCACGACCCATTTGCCCATTTTCATCGCCAGGTAGACTCGTACGTTCCCGTGGCCGGAACCTTTTGCCAGATTGTTGTTGGCCGCTGTAGATGCAGAGAGAGCCGGCAATGGCAGCTTTGTCAGGAAACTGATGGACAATCAATAACTAAACAGTTGGAGTAGGCTCCACAAGAGAAAAAAAAAAAAAAAGTTTTGTTCCGGTTGTGGATTACAGTATGATCAGCCACGGTGAGCAAGGGCAACTAGGCGACTGCCAAACTGCAAACGCCGGTGGAGTTATTGATGCCATGCCATATGACTGCTGCGCCAGCTCAACAACTGCTCAACACTTTTTTTTTTTCAGAAGATCGAACAATGGATCAGCTAGATCATCCATCGAACGTGACTGCACCCGCCAGCTGGCTTTTATTATACTCCACTAAAATCTTGTTTGGATTCACTATCTATAAAAGTTAGTCGCATAATACTCCCTCCGTTTTGAATTGTAAATCATTATAAGAATTTTAGAGAGTTAAAATATTTCAAGCTTCACTAAAGTTATAAGATAATTACAAAAGATTTATGACATCTAATAGCTAGGTATATGGTGAAAATATAATTAGGTGCAATCCAATGATGCTTAGTTAACATCATAAATTTTATTTTCTTATTATATAAATTTGGTAAAATTTGAGATGCTTTGACTCTCAAAATTTTTAAAATGACTTACAATTTAGGATGGAGGGAGTAAATCAGTATCTGATTTAGTCCATATATATTTAGATTCAAAAGAGATTAGTTATTATTATTTGATAGTTACCTCTATCCCAATTGTAAATCATTTGACTTTCTTTACACCAAGTTTACCACTCATTTTATTAAAAAAATGTGTAAAAATCATTTCTTTTGTCGTGGCTTGCTTTATTAATGAAAGTTCTTCAATAATAACTTTAATTTGTTCATGTTTGCACAAATTATTAAATAAAAAGAATAGCAAAATTTGTGGTAAAAATTCAAACGGCTTATACAGTTTAAAATAGAGAAAGTATCTACTTCGAACTATACAGGGTCTAAATAAGGGTACCCGCTAAATAAAGCAGATCGGTTCATCGTTGGTTTCTGTTTTTCTTCTCGCTCCCAGTTTAATTAATCCGGAGCCGTGAAGGTAGACCATACCGATGGAACCTTTTAATTTCATCGTTTCCTCTTTTTGAGCTGGAAATTGCTGTAGGCTGTAGCTATTAACTCACCAAGAGGGACTTGAAACTGCACAAGGATGTACACACGTGCACGTACAGTCCTACCTTAGTACCTTGTATAGCCAGCTAGAACGACCATGCATGCAGCACTTCACTTGAAGGTGAAGTGATTCTCCCATCGATCCGTCCGTAGACATGCAGCACAGTAGTAGAAGTACAACACGGGGCCCAAACCAACAACCATGCATGATGCATAATAAAATAAGGACTTATCTATCGCCTGCACGCGCAGGAAGATAGACTTCCGCCTGCACAGCCCACAACCAGCCTCGCACAGGGTCTTCTTCTTCCTCGCGTCACGCGCAAGCGCCGGCCGCTCCTCACTGGCCTGCACACCCGCCCACACGTGAAGTGCCTCCGCCCTCGCCTCCAGCACCTCCCGCCGCCCCTCCGGCCACCGCCCCGCCACCGGCGGTAGGGTCTCGCCGGATCTCCGGCGACCTAGGGCTGCCCTAGGTCGCCGGAGCTCCGGCGACCCTACCGCCGGCGGCGACCATCTTCTTCCTCTTCCCCTCCCCTCCCCTCTGCATCCATGACGAACCTCGGCGAGCTCCGGCGAACTCCGGCGAGACTCCCCCCCCCGACCTGGCCCGACCGTCCCCTGCTCCGCCAACCGCACCTAAGCGCCCGTCCACCATTCCCACCGCCTGTCCTACCTACCTCCCCCGGCCGGCCATTCTATACCCCACCGGAAAGCTCACCGGAGTTGGAAAAAGTTCGCCGGAACTTGCCGGAGTTGGGGGAGGAGGAGAAGAGAGGAAGAGAGAAGGAGGAGGGAGCCCACCTGGCGGCGAATCCGGGGGAGGGGCACAGGCACGGGCCGTCGGAGGCCGGCGCTCGCCAGTGCGGATCCATCGCCGCTGCCATGGTGGCCCGTTGGGAGAGAGAGTGCATGCGCGAGAGAGGGAGAGAGAGAGAGGCGTGCGGTGGATCGGACGGATGTGTGGATCAGACGGTTGAGCATGCGTGCATTCCGCCCGGCTGCGACCTGCGCGGTTAGGAAGTAGTATTTAGGATAAAAAAAATAAACTATTAAAAATATTGATACTATTTTTTTATATATTTAGTCAAATTTAAAGGAAGTTTTCTAAAAACCAAAAAATAGATGTGACGAACACCGTTCCCTTTCCCATGTCTATGCATTATCCCCGCTTCCCCCACTCCCTGCTCCCTAGTGTGCCACGCGTTCATGCACTGCTACAAGAAGCAGTGCACGCGCGCCCAATAAGATTGTTGGCTGCGCGGGGCGCGGGGTTGGATGAGGACGACGCGGGGTGGGGGGATAAAATAGGTTCTAATGTGGTATAGGCTGCGTGTCGAGAGCTCCCCATGGGATTCTCTATAGGTGTAGTAGGTTAGATTATATATGAGCACCTAATATGTTTTATAAGATTGTAATCCATAAGAAAGCACATATTGATTTATATAGATGGCAAAATATACATTCCCGATGGGCCAGCCTGGGCACTGCACGAGCACAGCCCTGAAAAGCACGCCATGGCATAGCTAAGGAAAAAAGTCTACTTTGGTCCCCGAAACTTTTTCGCGAAAGTCCGATTTTGGTCCCTCAACTCTAAAACCGGACAAAAGCAGATCCCTCAACTTTTCAAACCGTGCGGATTTCGTCCCTCGGCGGGTTTGGATGGTGGTTTCGCTTCTGATAACTCGGTTTTTTTCTACGGTGGCTGTGGTTTCGTTTTTTCTCTTTTCTTATTTATTTATTTAATTTGAATCTTTTAAAAATCATAGTAAATCATAAAAAATTCATAAAATAGAAAATCCAATTTTGTTGGACTCCACATGAGTAGAGCTACGCAATGAATATATAATATGGTATACTTTAGTACAAAGTTTTTGCTAGAAGGTTTTGCCTTTTTTTTTTTATTTATTTGAGCTCAATCTTTAAAAAGCATAGTAAATTACAGAAAAATTATAAAATAAAAAATTCAATTTTGTTGGACTCCACATGAGGCGTAATAACACAATGCGTAGTTCTTGAGGCTCTTTAGGCGGGTTATGTTAGCTAGGTTTCTTTGTCTTGTCTGGCGTGCGTCGCGTCTGTGAACCCGGCCAATAAATTAAATAGTATACCTATATATCTTTATTATGTAAATATGCTCATGTGGAGTCTAGCAAAATTAGTTTTTTAATTTTATGATTTTTTATAATTTATTATGATTTTTAAATATTGAGCTGAAATAAATAAAAAAAAAAAGGCAAAACCTTCATAGCAAAAATTTTATATTAAAGTATACCATATTATATATTCATTGCGTAGCTCTACTTATGTGGAGTCCAACAAAATTAGATTTTCTATTTTATGAATTTTTATGATTTACTATGGTTTTTGAAAGATTCAAATTTAAATAAATAAGAAAAGAGGAAAAACGAAACCACAGTCACTGTAGCAAAACCGGAGTTATCAGTAGCGAAACCACCGTCCAAAACCCGCCGAGGGGACGAAATCTGCACGGTTTGAAAAGTTGAGGAACCCGTTTTATCCGGTTTTGGAGTTGAGGAACAAAATCGGACTTTCGCAAAAAGTTGGGGGACCGAAAGTAGACTTTTTCCATAGCTAACAAGTACGGAGTAACAGGCTATAGGGCCGTGCCACCAAGACTTAGCATGGCACCATATGGCAGGGCACCGTCAAACTATATATAGTGCTCAATAGTGTCCAGTGTCTAATAATGTGATGCCCAATAATGCTAGTGTCCTGTTGACCATGTATATTGGTGATGGACTTACTGTGCTAGTATATATGTAGATAGATCACTGATTAGCAGATGAAAGATTGTATTTTATTTTGAACCAAAGAATCTAACACAACTAGAGCATCAGTTAGCAGTTGTACACACCCATTTTTAACCGGTAACTCCAGTTTCCGGGCGATCTCTGATCGGCACCCGTGCGTGGGATCACACAAGCCCTCGCTCACGGCATGCATGCATGATCGTGATGCATCACTCGTCGTCTAAAATTTAATAAATTTTTTGACAGATATATCTCACAGGCGCATGATGCATGTATAGAGCTGTAAAAAAACAAAGACTTGTCTTGGTGAGGCTCATTAACCCACCCACCAGCACACACACAGCACATGATGCACGCCACGGCCACTGTCCTGATCGAGCCCCTGACTGGTGTACCAGCCTTCATCTGTGACCAAAGGCACCCGGGCACCGGCCGGCATGTAACGTGCAACACGTACGCATTCATACAGCATGAATGTACTAGACCCGATACGATAGTACGTACGGCTCGTATCTGTCCATCCATGGCGTGGCCAGCGCTCTGCATGCACTCGCTCGCATCCTCATCGTGCACTTGGAGTTGTAATTAGCTAACTAATTAACACCAACCCGGATGCCCGCGCCCGGATGCCAACGCGAAATTAAGGCCCAGGACGACCAGGAATAACCACGTGTACACCAGAAATGTAAGTATATATATTTTAATAACCACACGCGAGAAATCCATAAAAACCAACCAAACAAACAAGGGCAGACTGAAAATTCCCTGGCTCAGTCGCTCGTGCTCTGCCAATGGGGTCATGCACACAGTCCACACAGTGCAAATGATCACGAAATGCGGTGGAAAGCGGCCGGGCGCCTACGATCGATCGCTCTCTCCTTCGCTTCTTCGATCGGGGAACGGATGCATGTGTCCACGCACATGCATACGAGTGTCGCCAATGGCGGCGAACCCGTGACGGTTTTAATTCAGAAGCGTGTAGCAGTGCCCTTCTTCTCCATCCATCTGCCACTTTGTCTCTCATCCATCATCATCATCGTCTTCTCTCCCTGCTGTGCTGCACACCATTGCATTGCAGTAACTCCTCCCCTCATCCATCCATCCACCCACCCAGCTGCACTGCACCTTGTATCCTTTATTGCGCCAGCTCCACCGCCATCCATGGCGCCACCGCCCTCCCCAACCACATGGCCAGTCCAGTGCACAGATAGCCCTCACTTAATGCTACTACCTCTCATCACCTCTCCCCCGTCCCCCGTAGGCTAGCTTCACTTCACGGCTATATAAGCCGCTCAGCTGCGAGGGGACTACACCAGCCTCAACGGCAGCATCTTCCTTCACAAGTACAGGCACACACCTAGCTATAGCAGCCCCAGCAGCCATGGGGAGGGGGAGCAAGGGAGTGGCGCTCGCGCTGCTGCTCTGCCTGAGCAGCGCGGCCGTGGGCGCGTGGGGCTCGTCCGGTCGCCACCAAGGGCGACACGACAAGGACGCCGCTGCTGCAGCAGCTGACGAGAAGTTCCTGTGGCTCAAGAAGCACTTCGGCAAGGGTGCCGGCTTGGGCGGCGGCGGTGGCGGCTATGGCGGAGGCGGTGGCGGTGGGTATGGTGGAGGAGGTGGCGCTGGGATCGGTGGTGGTGCTGGCCACGGCCTCGGCGGTGGGTTCGGCAAAGGTGGCGGCCTTGGTGGAGGGTTCGGCAAAGGTGGCGGACTCGGAGGTGGCATCGGCCATGGCCTTGGCGGTGGGTACGGTAAGGGTGGAGGTCTTGGTGGTGGCATCGGCCATGATCTTGGTGGTGGGTACGGCAAGGGTGGAGGTCTTGGTGGTGGCATCGGCCATGGTCTTGGTGGTGGGTACGGCAAGGGTGGAGGTCTTGGTGGTGGCCTTGGAGGAGGCATCGGCCACGGCATCGGTGGAGGATACGGGAAGGGCGGCGGCCTTGGTGGAGGCATCGGCCACGGCATCGGTGGAGGATACGGCAAGGGTGGCGGCCTTGGAGGAGGGATTGGCCATGACATCGGCGGTGGCTACGGGAAGGGCGGCGGCCTTGGCCCTTGGTGGCGGGATTGGCCATGACATCGGCGGTGGCTATGGAAAGGGCGGTGGCCTTGGAGGAGGATACGGCAAGGGTGGCGGACTCGGTGGCGGCATCGGTCATGGCTTGGGTGGAGGCTATGGCAAAGGTGGCGGCCTTGGCGGTGGGATTGGCCATGGCATCGGTGGAGGCTTTGGCAAGGGTGGTGGTCTTGGCTCCGGCGGTGGATACGGTGGCGGCGCTGGCAGTGGCTCCGGTGGTGGGTTTGGCAAGGGATTTGGCTTTGGGTTTGGCAAGGGCGGCGGGTTCGGTGGTGGCGGCGGCGGCGGCGGCGGAGGAGGCGGTGGCGGTGGCGGTGGCGGAGGCATTGGCATCGGTGGCGATCGCCACTGATACGTCAGTCAGCAGCATGCGTTTCCTCTCCTGCAGTTGTTCCATCACGAGTTGTTGTGAAAGTCGACAGGGCCGGGTTGTTGGTTGTGTCCTCTGCTTTGGAGAGATTTGTTCGTGTTTCGTAGTACCTTGTTAATTGGTGTGGTGATGGTGATATTAATCTCCGGTGCATGTACTGCTCGCTCCCTGAATGAGTCGACAAATATAAATGAAGTCAAAATCTCGTTTGAATTTGAATGATGCGTACTGTACGCCTTGATCTTGACTTTTTTTTTTTGAAAGATCCGGCGAACCGGCTTTCTTATATTAAGAAGGAAGTAGCAGATTACAACGGCAGCGCGAGCCCCCAACCCAGCCTAGGCTGTTTCGGGGCTTTGATACAAAGTTGATTACTCACACACTAATGACAACACGCAGCAACGTTAGGAGTCTAACCTCCCGGCTCAGCTGCAACAGCTGCAAGTAACCTGTAGAACTCATAGTCCTCCATACCCGCTGTCTTACGGATGGCCTTGACTGCCTCCACTGGGATGCCGAGTCCGTACATGTCAATGCAGGAAGTAATCGCTTCATCCGGAGCTAGTGCCGTTGGCTTCCCGTCGATGAAGGAGAGCTCACGCCTCAGCTTGAGTTGGGCACGCTCAGCGACTGGAACTGTGGATGGTCGAGCTGCCTGCCGTGCACTCGAGCGGGTGGGCGCAGCGGGCACTCTCTTCCTTTGTTTCCTGCTGGTAGAAGGGGGTGACGCCGGTCTTTGGAGGATCGGAGCAGGGATGGACTCCTCCTCCACCACCTCTCCCTCCTCCACTGCCTCCACCTCCTCCTCCTCCTCCACTGCAGTTGTGCGGGTTGCAGTTGTGGGAGGAACAAGTGTGGGCGACGCATCGACCTCCAAGGAGTCGGGTGATGCAAGAGGTGGGCACCCAACCGCAAGCGAAGCGACAATCTCCTCCAACATGCCTTGATCATGACTCATGACAATGCTCTGGGAATTGATGCAGTGAGCTCGGACTATCCGTGCATTTTTCACCTTTTTTCATACACATTGGGCTGTCAGGTTCCGCAACAACGCTGTAGTGCTATCCCTGAATTGTATCAGGACTGACGGACGGCCGGGCACAACTTGAGCGGTTTCATTGCAGTGTCTCTTGCATATTTTGTCCCCAACGTAAAAGAAAATTGAGCGTCGGCTCTGAATCTTAACAGGATAAACTAGCAATCCTTCACAAATTAAAAAGAAAATTCATAACTTTCTTTTATCTTCCTATCTACTACAGTATATCCTGTTCACTCGAATACAGCAGGAAGATTACTGAAGATTACTGGCTCACCAAGTCACCAGCACCACTCGGAGGAGCCTGCTCGCTACCAGTCTCGACCACTCCTCCCCTCAGTAGTCACCGCCTGCCGATGTCGGTGATGCCTGCAGCCGGTGTTTGTTTTGACTTTTGAGCACCAGCGGCTCGGCTGCGGTGGTTCGTGCCATGAATACGACACGCTCCCTCACTGGCTGTCAGTATAGGCCGGACAGGTCTGAGACTCTTGAGTCAGGAACTCAGGATTCCAAGGGGGACCTGTGTCACCAAACTCGGCTGCAGAAAGATCTTGGTGTTAACACCTCTATTATTTAGCCATTCAGACATACTAGGCTTGCGACTGCAATGTTATTGAAGTCTGAAGATTAGCTTATCCGCTGCATGCATACGAGACACTAGACCACATGGTCACACGTACTTGTGTTCGAACAACTCATCGATTGGAACTGTAGGACAACGGTGGCCCGCGGTTCTGCCTTGTATCTTGCCGGCGGTCTCGCCGGCCGTGTCAAAGGTGCATCCAACAGCAAAGGTAGAGGTATAGAGACGGACCGATGAACACAAGACCGTAGTTTGGGTACACGCTGGATCCAACGGCGTTTACTCCTTGGCATCAGGCATCAGCCTACTGCGCTTTCTTTATCGTCTCCACAAAGCTGCTGGGGGCCAAGGAACTGTGGCACACCTCAGTGCCCCAAATTCTGCCTTGATCTCCATGGACGCCTCTAGACGGCGGAGAGGTGAATGCGCCATGGTCTGTAGCGGGGGGCGGACTGCACCCTATGCTCGTAGCAGCCAGAGACCTCCAACCACCTTCTCGTCGGCTGCGTCTACACTGGGGAGGTTTGGCACCGACTCCTCCAACTCGCCGGCTTAGGCCACCTTTGCCCACTGCCGGCCGCAACCCCGGTGGTCTGGTGGCTCGACTCTAGGAACCCGGTGGCGATGACGTTCGAAAGGGCTTTGATTCTCTGATAGTACCTGTGTCTTGGGAAGTGTGGAATGAGAGAAATCGGAGGACCTTCGACAACGCTTTGACAACGCCGGCCCAGCTTGTCGACTTCATCACTGTGGAGGCGGACGAGTGGGTGGCAGCAGGGTACAGGGAGCTCACCAGGCTTCTTGCGGCGGTGATCCACCAACACTAGCCGGTTTTCTTCTCTCTAGTCGCCCAACAGTTTGCTTCTTTAGTACATCCATCATGCTCTGCCATTAAAGCCGGCGATATTTGTATGTGTGTGTACGCAAACGGCCAATTCTTTTTGGCCAAAACGCATAATGTAACAAACTCTAATTTCCCTTAATGTAATACGTGCAAAATGCATGCTTTCGGAAAAAAAAAAAGTTTGGGTACATGCATGTGTTGTGGTCGCAAAATTTGACATACTACCAAAATAGACGAAAGTTTGGGTACACGCATGTGTTGTGGTCGCAAAATTTGACATACTACCAAAATAGACGAAATGGTTTAGAATTTAGAATGGAGGGAGTAAGATTTATTGGATGGAAATTTACATATATATATTTGGCAGGCATGGAAGAATATAGTTAACCGTGAAAACAACTGTAGTACATGATACAGAGGACAACCAACAGTTTGTATTTGGAGATGTGAGGAGTTGAACCTTGAACCTTGAATCATGCATATTTTCATACTCTACCAATTGAGCTACATCCCCAATGTTTGTTCACTTTTTTATATAATTATTTTTATTTATTTCACTTGCACTGATAAGTGTCACCGTATAACTGCTAATGCAAAATTTGACTTTCACTCGAATATGGCTTCGACGGGTACAAAATTTTTATTTGACCGGTACAAAGTCCTTCCAACTGTTTGCGCAACTTAAGTACTCGAATTTAAATAGTTCGTACATTGTGATACTAGCGTATACATTTGCAGCTCATCGGATCGTCATTTCAAAGTAGGCAAATGAGATCGCCGGTATCGACAAGCTTAGCCTCGCTTCGCTAAGCGAGTAGGCAAAAACTCGGTCCATGTTGAACATGCCCTTCTCTTGTCAGGCATAGCTAAGCTAGCTTTGTAACATATACACAGCCTTATTAACCTGTTGTAACGCCCACTTTTTCGTGGGCATCGATCTTATGATTTAAGAGTATTTTCTCTCTGGAAAATAGATAGATGAAGCTTTATAGTTTGTTAAAAAGGAAGTTGCATGTATGGTCTTTTTTGTTTATATACTTTTAATTTATTCACTAATGAGCGAACATTATATTGTGCACACATGATCAACCAAATCAGTGAAAGTCAAAACATGTACTTAAATGCATTTACCGTGAAGTACTCGCTAATCACATCAGCATACAACTCTCCAATTCGTTTTTAAAAGAAGAAGAAAAAAATAACGCTTAGATTTTAGTATTAAATCTTTGAAAATAAACATTTGACATTTCTCCTCACCAACTTCACAAATATAAGCATGCATTCGGTTCTTACAACACGATTGGGCACCCATTCTCGCAAACGCGCCCATCGTTTTCAAGTGTTTTTTCCTCCCACTCTCATTCTCTTTTCGAGTCTTAGAAAATTAAGAAATGGAGATCCCAAACCATTTATCAATTTGTATTAATAATTTACTAATACATTTTGAAAGTTTCTGAGATACCAAACGATAGTCTATTTTCTATCCCATCGGTAGTTCGTGTGTAAAAAAAAACTCGTGTTCGTTCAACAGGACAAGCAAGCAACCGTACCCAGCTGGCCCATGGAGTGGAGACCGGCCTGGAACGAAGAAGTGCCCGGCCGTCCGGCCTTCCAGTTTCCGATTCTCCATGGCCCACAACATGAACAAGAAGACAAAAAGCGCAAAAGCTCGCGCCACGAAATCCCCAGACTGCCCCTGAAAACCCGCACCGAAACGGGCAACACCCCACCTGCCTGCCTCTTCCACTTCTCCTCCCCGCCCCGCTCCACGCCACGCACGCTTCACTTTCTCCTCCTCGGCGAAAACCCCCACAACCACCGAGACCAGCCACCGAGATGGCCGCGGCGGCGAAACCCCAACCCCAACCCCACTCCTCGCCGCACTCCACCTCCCCGCGCCCGACGCCGACGCCGACGCCGGCACCGGTTTCGCGGTCTTCCGCCTCCTCCTGCCGCCGTCCTTCTCCGACGCCGACACCATGCGGCTCTACGCCGCCGTGAACCCGCTGCGCCGCCGCACGGCCTCGCTGCAGGTCCGCGTCGAGCCGCTGGACCCGTCCTCCGCGGGCGGCTGCGTCGTCGCCGCCGTGCTCGGCCCCACCGCCCCCGTCCGCCGCGTCGAGGCCTCGTCCTCGTCCGCGGCGCCCCGCGCTCTCCCGCGCAGGAGGCGCTCGTCGCCGTCATCGACACCCAGGGCGCGCTCCACCGCGCCGGCGAGGAGGAGGCTTCTCGCGGCAAGGCCTCGCCCGGGCGCGTCACGTGCCTGCTCCTCGTCGACGCTGACCGGCTCGAGGCGTCGGCTGGGGGCGGCGTCATGGAGAGGGTCGCCCTGGAGACCGGCGCCGACATGCGCGTCGCGATGTGGGAGGAGGGCGCGCTCCCCGCCGCGGGGCCAGCCGCCTGAGGAGGTCGTCGAGGTATACTGGCCATTTTTCTCTTCTACGATTCTGTTAATTAAGCTGGTGGTGATTGCACGTACGTGCTACTCTTGATACTTCCTAATTGTTGTTGTGCACTGTGCATTGCAAATCCTACTTTCTGTTTTCATTGGGATATGTGCGGATTACAATTACATACTGATTACATACTGTACGTGGGCTCACACGTTTGGACTAGTGTAGCGTGTCATGGAAGAATGATTGAGCGTCTTTGTTTATATGGAGAGGGGAGTCCTAATCCTAAACTATAATAATATAGTAATACAACAACATAGAAAAGCGCAACTTGCTCTTTGCTGCCCTATGAGCAGGTATAGTTGTTTGTTGCTACACAGCAGAACTACCTTTATGGATGATTCGCACAAGCTAGCTTGCACAATGTGAAGTCCAAGGAGTTGATTTCTCACACAGAGGTAGTGTGCATAGATTGAAGCTAACAATACTCTTGAGCTTCTTTGGATTTGACATCCTGTGCGCTTTTTTCCAGTGTGATTATTTTGTTGAACTCGTTCTCATTGCAGCATTTTAGTTACGTATTCTTTCATTGCTGCATTCTTAGCATCTGGAGATACAACATGAGTCCATTTCTGTATTTGTTTCCATGTTGGAAGAGAAAGTATGACTAACTAATAGGTTAGTATAGGTCTATAGTATCTTGGCCAATGAATCTCATAGATATAAAACTTTGTTCTTGTACGACCTGAAATACTGTAGCAGTGAATAATCCAGTTGGTTCTGATTCTTTTGCTGCAAAACGAACTTATGCATAAAATGGCTTGCTAAATTATCAGGTTTTTGTTCTGTTGTGTGGAGTTTTAATTAGATCGTACGAAACTCAGAAACGCTTAAATACCAAGAAAGTTTATTGCTGTGCTTTGCGACTCAACAGTTTCAGATGGCGTTTCTTATTATTTTTCAGATAACTGGAGATAGAACAGCTGTAAGGAAAGCTCTAGTTGCTTTGTCTAGCTGTCTTCAAGGTGACCTTCCAATCAGTAACTCAACAACTTATGTTAAGGAAGAAGGTTCAGTACTCTCATGGGCATCTTCCGAAGTGCCTGGGCCTAATATGGGAACTTCGTGCTCAGAGGCATCCACAGAGTTTGCACAGGGCAGTGTTACTAGGACTTGTCCAGAAGGTAGTTCAGGAAATGTTCAAAGTAAAACCCTTCAGCAAGTTTCATTCAGACTTCTCTTGCCTATCTATGTTGCTGGAGGTTTGATTGGCAAGAAGGGCTTGATTATCAAAGGCATCGAAGATGAAACTGGTGCCTGTATTGATGTTGGTGCACCCGTCACTGGTTGCAAGGAGCGTGTAATAACAATTTGTGCCCTAGAGGTTTGAATTTGAACACTAAAAGCTCCTTTGCCCATTGCCATTCTCTCTCTTAGATCCCATCCCATGTTTTAAGTTTTTAACTGTTTGTTTGATAAGATAACAATTTTGGCAATGGTTAACTGGCTGTGTTCTACATCTCTGAATCAATAAACTTTGTTTGTATTATGCTTTTTGTGAATCATGCTGTACATCTCATTCATTTTATGTATTTGATTTCTGTTCCTTGTAGAGCCCAGACTCGGAATATCATATAGTGCAAAATGCACTACTACTTATATTTGACAGAATGATGGAGGTGGAAAGCAATGGACACTCAACATTTGAGAAGGCACCTCAATTCTCAGCCAGGGCCCTTGTGCGCAAAAACGAGGTTGACTGTTTAGTTGGTTTAGGTGGTTCCATAATCAAGGAAATGGTGAATGCAACAGGAGCAAGAATTCAGATATTGGATGACACTGATGTTCCAGCTTGTGCCTCTAATTTTGAGCTAGTTCTACAGGCAAGCATATCTTTTGACACAAAAGCATTACAATAAGCAGTTTGTTAGTACTTGGTTCTTCTGTGCCATGTAATTCATTCAATTATGAACAAATTGTAGCCATTGTTAACGAACTCAAACTTCTGATTCTCTACTAGTCTACTGTGTGTGTTTTCGTATTTCTAGCACATAGTTTGCAAATGAAATGCTAATAACATTTTTCAAAATTCTATAAATATTTCTCATTTGTTTATTGTTCTTTTTCTAGTGATTGCTCTATGTTTCTTGGAATTTTGCCTGTAAGCTCTAATGTTTTTTAATTTGCTAGAGTAGTTAACAAATGGTTTGGAAGTCATGATTATTTTCTATTTGGACAATCAGATTTCAAGAACAGTATCGGTGCAGTAGTTCTTGACTGGTGATTGTGTTTCTGTTTGATGTGTTGAAGATCTAAGTGTTCCATGAGTCCTTGGTTCATTGCTTTTCTCTTCAAAATTTTGTTCTCTCAACTAATGATATAGGCTGATTTATGATTTATGATTCTTCTATTCTCCTGCCATATGTTGGGCAGCTTTGTAATTGTTGAGGTTTATCTTTGTGCCCTACAGATCACTGGGGAGCCAATGAATATAAGGAATGCTTTATCCCTTGTTTGCTGGAAACTTCGTATTCATATTTTCCCCAATGAAACCATCTACAACAATTCCCATATTTCGTCTTCAGAAATTGCTGCATCCAATGCAACCAACCAGTCAAATGTTTATTCAACAAGCCAATATTCAATGAACAACGTCCATAAGGTTGATCATGGACCCTCTCTCAGTTATGGAGTGGACTCTGTGGAAAAGTCTTTCAGTGCCTTAGAGCTCAGTTCTTCAGAAGTTCAGGTTATCTCGTAGAACTTTATTCTATGCTTATTTATATTTGCACCATGTTTGGTGGCTGGTGGGATAGGATTTCCAAGGAGGTTGCTTTGGTCTTGCGGAAGGGGCTCAACTCCCTTGTTATCTTGAGTGCCTGGACTTTGTGGATCCACCACAGTAAGTGTCTTTGATGGTGTTTGTCCTAGTGTGGCTCGTGCGTTGATGCTAGCTGTAGGGCACGAGGTATTACTCACCTCCTTGCCCTAGCGCCTCTTCAAGGTTGATTTGTTGGTGTTAGCGGTTGTGGTCGGTCTGTGTTTTTGCGGCGCGCATGTTTTAGGAACCTAAGTGTGTTGGGTGCAAGTGTCATGTTGTAAGGGTTCTTACCCCTTTTTTTACCCCTTTTTCTTCTTAATAACAATGATACACAGCTCTCCTGCATGCTTGAGAAAAAAAAATTTGCACAATAAAATATATTTGCACAATGCTGGGAGTTCTATTCCTTTCTGATATGCTGCATTCAATTTACTCCCTCCAGTCTTATACATGATGTTACAACAGCCAACTTAGTGCAATTTGTGACTGGAGGAAGTATGTGTGGATGGAATGATTAAAGTTAATGAGAGTATACAAATGAGGGGTTGTT
Organism: Hyparrhenia diplandra; assembly: GCA_015847255.1. NCBI lineage: Eukaryota > Viridiplantae > Streptophyta > Magnoliopsida > Poales > Poaceae > Hyparrhenia > Hyparrhenia diplandra. The sequence goes on along the minus strand of JADLZK010005091.1, from coordinate 36,998 downwards.
AAGTTTCTTGTTTGGTTCGTGAAGCTTGGGAGTTTAGGTGTGAAGGGATTGAAAGTTAGAGGGTCGAATTCCTACCATTTTAAACTCATGGGATTAAACAGACATGAATCTCAGCCCTTCATGACAACTCTACATTTTCCAATCTCTTTGGTGAAACAAGGCTTAAGATTAGAAATCAACATCCCATGGCTCATTCCACTATGACTCATGTTCCCCATACTGGTTCTTTGGCAACTATCGAGAACAGTATTTGGTGTTATCAGAGGGAGTTTGAAGAGGGATTTAGCATGGGGAAAATGATTTGTCCATTTTTTTGTCATGATAAGTGGGAAAGTCTAAGGAATTGATATCAGACAGCAAGATAGGTCGATGTCAGTTATGATGAAGTATGAATGGTCGGGATGTATTTATCTTCCATAGAAAGTAATGTCCGATGCTTATATTAGCTTTTTCTTTATCCCTTCTTAGCTATTCACACACATGTATGTATATCAGCACATTTGGGACTTGGAGTGGAATATAGGCCACATTTTGACAGCATCACTGTGGCTGTAGTTATGATCCTTACTAACAGAAAAATAAATATTGGACATAATTACTTTTTCCTCATATTTTAGCCATTCAGTTGCATGATAAATCTTCATTTCTTTCATATTACTATTTACTTCTCTTCCTCCCAGCAACCTAACTGTTTTGATATTTCTTGTGGAATCTATAAAATGAAACTAATTCAACGTGAACTCAGCTGACTTGGCAGTCAATAACCCAAAAACCTAATTGACCTGGTCAATATCAAGTCTGTGAAATGGTGAATTTCAAATAGTTATGGACTTGGTAGTTTTAATTCTGATGAATTAGTGGAAATTAAGGTGCATTTGGGTGGATATTTTATGGCATATTCATGTACAGGTGTCACAATGCAAAATGCACGAACACAAGGCATGTGGAAAGTGGCAACTTGTGTGACCTGTCAGCTGAAATGCTCTTTACGTTTCTTTTTTCTTTTCAAAATAATTATTATTTGTTTCTGATGAAGACATTTGAAAGTTTCACGCTGTTATGCATGAAGCTTTAAGCCTTCTTTCTTCAACACTAATAGATCTCTCCTTTCAGTTGGCAAGCTTGTACACACCATATGAGTTATTTCTAAATTTGTACTGCTGCTCCAGCTATGTTCTAATATGCACTTATTTTTTGTCGCACTACTGAATAAATATTGATTGATAGCAGGAACCTGATAATGGGAATGGTGTCAGGATCAACAATTCAGATAGTGGGATTCAGAACCCTACCGAGTGGAATGACATTGTATCCAATAACTTAAATCAAGGAATATTTTTGGAGGAAAACAATCTTGTGAGGTAAAATTCTTATCTGTCTTTGTTGTTTGATCTCTCTTGTTTCTTCCACACAAGCGTGTGACGTTCCCTTTAGAATTTGATAGCTGTGACGAATTTTATACAGTGAGTTTGTGCTGTACCACCACTTCGCACATTTCATCAACATGGTCGAGTTGTTGACTCTTATTTTTGACTGCTAGAAATTTTAGTAACTTGTGCTTTGGGTTGCAGGGGAGTTGAGCATGCTGCGATAACAAGAATCACATATGAGACTGCTGTTTCTGGGGGCATCCTAACTCTTGTGTATGGAGATAATGGAAGCAACCTGGCCAAGCTTACAGAGGTCTCGCTGTGCAACTACTTAACCTTACATGCTACAATGCTTGTTACGATTGCATTATACTCTAACTCAGAATTATCATTAACTCTTCATCTATATTTTTAAATTTTATGACTTGAGTTTCTTAGATGATGGAATACAAAATCCCAGCCTCCATGAGTTAACAGAACAAAATGATTTCCAGAATGAACACACAATAGTTGCTTGGTAGGTTATGTGCCACTACTTTAGGGTTTCCCATGATCACGCTTGTACTGGGGTGTTTTGGTAGTAGCCTTTAGGTCTCTCCCTTGTACTATAGCGAGCGGCGCTTGCCTCTCCTATGCATTTTTTTTCTCATTGATGAAATGGCATGCAGCTCCGGGTCGTTCGATAAAAAAAGGGGGATGAATAAGCAATACAAAATTCAGACATTTGTATGTGGACCTGACCTTCTTGATCATGGTTACTTATTTTAAAAAGGAAAGTAATGTCCCATTTCGTAAAAAAAAAAAATAGCAGTTTTTTGCTTCCATCTGTTGAAACTCAAGATGCATTGTGCCCTCGGTTTGCAAAATTTGAACCATGAATAAAGAACTAGCTGTATAACTGTTACTAGCAGTTCACAACTGCTCGCTTCAAAATATGGTCGCTACTTTAGTCTATTCAATCTGTATATCCTTCTTGCATGTCTGTGCCACCTGTTTCATTATCGGATTATGCACTCTTATTTTCGCCCTTGAAGTTATGACACCACTGAAAGGACTACCATGTTAGATCGTTACTTTATGTCTTCCATAACATTATATTATTCATGTGAATTCAGGTATCTGGTGCTGACATTGCTGTCTACAATCCACCTTCCGAGGGCAACGAAGCTATGATCGTGGTATCTGGACCACCGGATCAGGCACAATCAGCTCAGCGCCTGCTCGTCGAGTTGATCCTACAGGGACAATGATGAACTGTCGCCCCGGCACATTAATGATTGCCTGCATTTCTGCTTAGTACGGCAGATACCGTTGTCGTGAAATAGTAGTTCATGATGCAAACTTGCAGGATCGGAGGTATACAACGATGACTGACGTGCAGACTGTTTAGTTGGGCGACTGAACGTTATGATTCGAACTGCGTGGGGAGTAGTTGGGTGACTGAACGTTATGATTCGAACTGCGTGGGGAGTGTGGAGTTTGGACCGGTGGATTAATCCGTTGCTAGTACCTATCGTGCGACTTATGTCCATTGCGGCTGGCCGGAAGCTCTGGCAGGACCGATCGACGCAGCTAGTGATAGCATGAACAGCTGTCGATTCGGTGCTCGAATTAATCTCATTAAATTTAATTTGAATCCTTATTCGAGGTTCAAATTACATGTTGGGAGTTTAATTGTCACAGCGAATTTGTATGCCCCAGAAATGCGAAACCTAAACAATATCACATCCTGCGAGTAGTTCGTGGTTTCTTATTGTGTGACGTGGTCTTCTTCTGAGTTCTGATCACCCACGACCAGAATACATAAAAAGGTGATCAGAATACTTGTTAGGCCAAGGAAACAGAAGGAAAATCGGTGTAACAAAATCCAGGGAGGGCTTCGTCTTCGTGTGCATCCAGCAGAGTACCGGTCCAGAATCACTGTGAGAGAATCCAACACTCATGCTTGAAGACTTAAGCTAAGGTCTAAAGTTTAGAGGAATGGATCCGGATGAAATGGATTTCTAAAACCAAACTTAAAACCTAAGGCTTGTTTCGAACAAACACTAAAGAAACCATGAACTCCTCTAGCATAGTACCATAATGAGCAATTAAAGTTTTTCTGGTGTGCTCAAACTTAATTACCCTTACCCAAAAGAATTTAGTAGCCTATAGCTATCCAGGAAGGTAAAAGCCACACGAAGAAACACAAGTGAAAGCAATAAACATGATGATTAGAACCACATGTTTTCCATAAAAAAATCACCAACAATTTTTTTTTCTAAAGGTGACTTTTTTTTTAGAGGCATATTTAGTCGTTTGCACATTCAGTTACAATTATATGAACAAAATGTTACCATAAGTTCATTACCCTTTTGCTATGTGTCATCTAGGTTTAAAAGTGCAGTTTTGAGTCCATTATCTTTGTTCGGGGCTCACTCGGGGTCCAAATCTACCTAGAAGTATGTTGACAACCTACCGACCTCACCTGCCTTTTTTTTTCTGTTCTTCTTTTATAAAATTATTACTCACAATTTCAAGTGGAAACATCAAAAACTTGCAACATAAAAAGTCGCTCAAAATTAAAAAGCTCTATAAATTTCTATAAGTGTCATTTTGGTCGCCATTGATATCTGTAGAGTAGAATCTATACGTTACCGGCCTTGTTCCACCCCACCCACGGCTCCTCTGCCTTTAGCCCTTGTGCACGCCCCCAGAGTTCGCAGACATGAGTAGCTCTCCACGTATGCACAATGCCCGGCTCGGAAATAGGATCCATGTCGTCCTAAATTTGGCAAACACGACATGCGCCTGGTAGTGGTAGCGCTCGCTCCTAAAAGCTGAGCTACTACTCATGCAGGAGACCGGTGACAACGCTGGTTCCTCATGTGATGCCTCTCGCGTTGAATTCCTGGTCCTTTCTCGACGACCCAACGGAGCTGCCAATTCCAATCTGAGCGAGGGCACCCACGGCGGCAACAGCCAATCAGTCGCCTGCCGTCGCCGTCAGGAGAATATCGCAGAAGCTGGCGATCAAGGTGAATTCCAGCAGAGAAGCTGCATTTCTGCTTCACATCACAGGTAATAAGGGATCGAGGGAATTAGGTCTCCAATTTGATGCTGCAACATTACATTTTCTGTAGCTAATTAAGGCATGTCTGAGTTCAAATAAATGGGGACACTACTATCAATATGATAATACTAACATGTAGCTCACATTCTTGTGTGTGCACAAGGAAACCGAGGGAAACAAACATTTTCTGCAATTTGTCTGGCTTTGTCGATATATAGGAACATTTAGGAAATATAGAGTTTTCTACCTTCTTATTATTTATTAAATACAAGAGTTGCTCCAGTTTATATATATGTTTTGAAAGAAAACAAGATCGTTGTTTAGAAACTACTCTCCGTTCTTCATGACCCTCCACAATTTGTTTTCAGGCTTTCTAATCTGCGCCGCACAGCATGGAAGGTGGCATCCACAAAGCTGAGAGCACCGAGTTCAGGGACTTGCTCTACCTGACGTCGAAGCAGCCCTTCATACTTCGCCTCGCCTTCTCTGCCGGCATCGGTGGCCTCCTCTTCGGCTATGATACTGGTCCGTCAACCTATGTATCCTACTTATAACGCATCATTCGACTTGGTCTGACTGATTTTGCAATGCTAAACTTTCATAGCTAGTTTCACTTAAACTTTATGGTGCGTGGGATTTTCTGTGCTGGAGTGGAGACCTTCAAAATCTCAAAACACATTTTGTATCCCCTCCAATAACTAGTTTTTGGACTGGATTCTCCTAAGGCTGGAGATCCTCTTAACTTATTTTATGTCCTTATACCTATCAAAAAATATTGATGTACAAAATTTTAATTCAAAACATACGGTGTGAGTGGAGATTAAATCTTATTATGGGGTAATCTAGAAGACTAGAACAACCCAAATAGTCAGAGTAAATGCAAAAATACTTTAACGGTTGTGTGGACACATAAATGGTGGAGTAATTCAGTAATTGGACTTTTTGTAGTGGAGGTTGAAGAGCATAACAACTAATCGATCAGCAGAGTCGAACAGTTGCTTTGTTTCAAAAGAAATTTAGAGTTTTCTAAAATTTACTCTCTAGAGATTCATTTGAGTAAAAGTTATTTGTTTATATCTTTGTACCTCCAACAGTTTTTCGTATCTTATATACACTCCAAATAGGCTGTTGGAAGTTTTTTCCTCACTAAAATTTGTATCCTCTCAATTAAGAAGGATATAAACAACTTTTTTTTTTAAGTTTCTCACAATGCCATCTGCCTCTCCGATGCTTCTAATCCTGTGGCTCTAATCTAATCTCGATCTGCGTAGGCGTCATATCGGGGGCTCTCCTGTACATCCGAGACGATTTCGAGCAGGTCGAGCAAAGCACTGTGCTGCAGGTACTCTTGTTTCATTCGGTTCAATCAAAAATGCAAAGGGATAGATAGAGTGAGCATGCAAGCAGAAACTAACCCTGTGGGTTGTACAGGAGACGATTGTGAGCATGGCGGTGGCGGGGGCAATTTTTGGCGCCGGCGTGGGCGGCTGGATGAATGACCGGTACGGGCGTCGGCCGTCGATCCTGATCGCCGACCTGCTCTTTCTGACCGGCTCTATCGTGATGGCTTTCGCGCCGTCGCCCCCAGTGATCATCATGGGCAGGGTCCTGGTGGGCCTTGGCGTCGGGATGGCCTCCATGACGTCGCCGCTCTACATCTCCGAGGCCTCGCCGGCGAGGATCCGGGGCGCGCTGGTGAGCACCAACGGGCTGCTCATCACGGCGGGGCAGTTCCTGTCCTACCTCATCAACCTGGCCTTCACCAAGGTGAGCGGGACGTGGCGCTGGATGCTGGGAGTGGCCGGCGTGCCGGCGCTCCTCCAGTTCGTGCTCATGCTGGCGCTGCCGGAGTCGCCGCGGTGGCTGTACCGCAAGGACCGGAAAAGCGAGGCCGAGGAGATCATGCGCAAGGTGTACCCGCCGGAGGAGGTCGAGCAGGAGATCGAGGCGCTGCGGGTGTCGGTGGAGGCGGACATGGCGCAGGAGCGGTCCCTCGGCGGCGACGGGCTCGCGGGCACGCTGCGGAAGGCGTTCGGCAGCGTGGTGGTCCGGCGCGCGCTCACCGCGGGCGTGCTCTGCCAGGTGGCGCAGCAGCTGGTGGGCATCAACACCGTCATGTACTACAGCCCGACCATCGTGCAGCTCGCCGGGTTCGCGTCCAACAGCACGGCCATGGCGCTGTCGCTCGTCACGTCGGGGCTCAACGCCGTCGGGTCCGTGGTGAGCATGTTCTTCGTGGACAAGGCCGGGCGGCGGAGGCTGATGCTGCTCAGCCTCACGGGCATCGTGGCGTGCCTCGCCATGCTGAGCGGCGTCTTCTTCGCCGTGGACAGCCACTCGCCGGAGGTGAGCGTGCCCGGGACGGCGCAGTTCGGCGACAGCACGTGCCCGGCGTTCAACCTCGCCACCGCGGCCGGGGTGGAGTGGACCTGCGCCCAGTGCATCAAGGCGGCCGACGGCTGCGGCTTCTGCGCGGACACCGACAAGCTCCTCCCGGGCGCCTGCCTGACGTCGTCGGACGCGGCGCGGCGCGCGTGCCGGACGCGCGCGGGGGGGCCGGGGCCGGGCGGCGCGAGTGGTACACGCGGGGCTGCCCGAGCTCCTTCGGCTGGCTGGCGCTCGTGGCGCTGGGCGCCTACATCGTGTCCTACTCCCCGGGCATGGGCAGCGTGCCGTGGCTCATCAACTCCGAGGTGTACCCGCTCCGGTTCCGGGGCGTCTGCGGCGGCATCGCGGCCGTCGCCAACTGGACGTCCAACCTGCTCGTCACGCAGACGTTCCTCACCCTCACGCAGGCGCTGGGCACGGCGGGCACCTTCCTGCTCTTCTGCGGCGTGTCGGCCATGTCCTTCCTGCTCATATTCCTTCTCGTGCCGGAGACCAAGGGGCTGCACTTCGAGGAGGTGGAGCAGATGCTGGGGAGCAACGACTACAAGGCCTGGAAGAAGTTCAATGCCAAGGCCTGATGATTAGACATAACTAGTTTTTGGGCTTCCTGGTCCCCATTATATCCATATCCAATAGGGGTAAGCAGTTTGCGATCGATTTGCATTTATTCATCTTTTGTTTAGACCAGCCGTTGTGTAGACTTCAATACTCCCTCCATATTGAAAAGGAAGTCGTTTAGGACATCGACACGGTCTCCAAAAGTCTTTTTTTGACTTCTCTTTTCTATCAAAATATTTATTAAAAAATTATATATGTATACTTTTATGAAAGTATTTTTTCAAGACAAATCTATTGATATGATTTTCACATTTCAAAACTCAACGACTTAAAAGTTATTAATCATTTATGTTCCCAATGTTTGACCAAAGCCTTTTCCAAAAACGACTTCCTTTTCAATATGGAGGGAGTAGTTATTTTGTAAAAGATTAATATTCTAGATTTAGTATAAAGGTCGGTCTCGGTGAAGAGTTTTGTAGCTTTATTTCCGGAAGAAAATAAAACAGATAAAATCTTCACTCTCAATGGAGAGTTTCATTCCATAGTTTCATACGCATTCAATTTCATGACTCATAAAGAGTTGGTATTTGTGCCAAGAGAGTTTCATCCCCATTAAACTCATTTCTCGATCTCTCTTCTTAAATTACAATGCCACATCATTCAAAATGGTTCATTTCGGCTCGGCTCGGCTCGATTATATTTTTTTCAATGAGTTAAGCCAGCACTTTAGCTCGTTAAGTTAACGAGCTAGCTCGTGAGTTGGCTCGTCTTGGCTCATGAGCTTAATGAGCCAAAACTATTGGCCTTATATTTTTACTAGTTTCCAATGGCTTCTACGTATTACACTTTACAATTGGTAGATAACTAGACCTTAACTCTATACATTTGGGAGTACTATGACTATTTGTTTCAATGAATGTATGGATAATCAATAATAAATTGGGACGCATCCTCATGTCTTGTACACCGACCTTATATGCAACCGCACACTAGCTTTTTTAAACGTCCATCTTCCGTCCGGCGGCCAGGAAGCGAAGGTGGGTATTTTTGCGAAATAGCGCTTCACCGTTTTGCAGAAACCCCTCGTGCGCACAGGTCCGGCCCTTCACGGTTCCGCATCGCATTCTATTCCTTGAAAAACGAACGCCGCCGCCGGCCGAGAGGCAGACGCCGTCTCCAGGCCCCTTCCCACCGCCGTCTCCAGGCCCCTTCACACCGCCGCGCCAGGGACCGGCACCGGTGCCGCGCGCCTGTTCACCGCCGCAAGCTGCCAGGGGCCCTTCGCCGCCTCCTTTGTTCGTGGTCTCCCCTCCCGCGACAACCGCGACATCCTGGCCTGCGGCGTCGACAACTGCCCAAGCACCACCCTGGCGTCGTGAGCCCCTGGCCGGACCAGCCTCATGTCGACTGGATTTGTTTGCCTCCGGATTTCTCAGGTCTCGTTCGGATCGATGCGGTGGAGATTGGCCGCCCGGCCGGCCGCCCTTGCTGCTGCCTAGATGCGGCCTTGCTGCTGCCTAGAGAACGCTTCTGAATGTCTGTACATCTCCATACTGAATGTTTAGTGCTTCTGAGTGTCTGTACATCTCCATAGCATTCCTCACTGCTGCCGGTTGTATACATTCTTGTGCAATAACAATGAAAATTTGACACTTCGTATGTCAAATTTGACAATGAAAATTTGACACTTCGTGTATAGTCTCTGAATGGTCACAGCTTTGGATGCAATGTCAGCTTCTGAATGTTCACAGCTTCATGAACAACTTCTGAATGGTGTTGGTTTTTTTTTTTTTTTTTTTGAAATTCGTGTTGGTTTGACTTGCAGGGACATTTGTGTATTCTGTGTTCTGCTTGGTTTGACTTCCAGGGACATTATCTGCATGCAAATTTTCATTGCTGGAAAACTTGGAAGGTGCACTGTCAGCACTGTTTGTGTTGCTATTTTAAGCAAATTTTACTGTGTTAGTGAATTTCACAACATGAATTTTTGTGGAATACTGGTTCGACCAGGCATCAAGTTATTTCCTATAGACTGTACCATGCATCAGGCATGCTGGATTTGAACTTCAGGTTACTCCAAAATCAGGAAGTATGCACAATTTCATTCTATTCATTCTCATGGTCGAACCACAAATTCCATAAAATACAAAGAAGGCACAATTTACAGTGGCATACAACAGCCAGCACTGCAGAATTAGGAATGTACAGACATTCAAAAGCTAAGCACTGAACATTCACAAGCTAAGCTCTGAACATTCAGAAGGTACACGTTATTGCCCAATGCCAATTCATCTGGAGGTACAGGTAGCAGGAATGAGTAGCAACGGCATCACAGGGATGCAAACTGACAGACCAAAACATATCAGGTCATATCAGTATCACAGTGGAAGTGTCGAGCAAAAACGAACAGAAGCATACGGCGACTTCTTGGACCCGGTGAGGGCCGGCTGGTCTGGGCGGTGAGGGCCGGCTGCCGCCTACGCCGACGAAGGGCGGTGAGGGCCGGCAGCCGCGACGGCCGACGGCGGCAGACGACCGTGCTCAACTCGGCACAAGGACGGGCGGCCGGCCGGGCGGCCAGTCTCCACCGCGTCGATGCGCTCCTAGACCTGAGAAATCCGGAGCTTGGCGACGCAAGGACGTCGATGCGAACGGGCGGCCAACCTCCACCGCGTAGCTTGGCGGCGCCACAATCCGAGGCCGCCGTGCCCCTAGCCTGGCGGCGGCCCGTCCGTTCTCTGTCTTTGTTTTTCGTGTGTCGTCGCGAGGACGGAACCTGTGGCTTCGTAACTCGATTCGGCCGCGCAAGATTGCCAATGGCTTCGTGGGGAGGGGTGCTTCGTGCAAGATTGCCAAGGGCTGGCGGGTGTCTTTCTGCAAAAATACCTACGCTCGCTGCTGGCCACCGGATGGAAGATGGGCGTCCCTAAATCGTTAGTGTCTTGCGGTTGCGTATAAGGCGATGTGCGATAGGATAATTCCCTAATAAATTATGGATGCATTATGTATGATATCGAGTATAAACCATAGATGATGTTTGGTATAGAATTACAATATACTAGTACATATTATTTTTGTTTGATTTATTAAGTCTCATGAATGGGCTATTATTACATTACATTATTTCTATTCTCAAGTTTTAAATAACATAAATATTATATTTTTATTTTTTTTTTTATGACCGGCTTGTGAGCCTAACGAGCCAGCTCGAGCTCGAAACAAGGCGAGCCGAGCTGGCTCGTCGAACCAAGCCAAACGAGCCGAGCTGGCTTGTTAAGCCAGCTTTAGCCACGGATGTCCACATTCCCTACGTGACTACGTCAATATTGCCAGCGACACCTCATCTTCATAACGTGCTTAGAGCAGCTGCCAACATGATTGAAATGTGGCAACATGGATTTTTACGTGGATACTTGCCACAACTGATTGTTCTTACATTTTTAATACTTGCAAATATTCTAAACTGCTACAGGAAACTACTACTCCATACTTGTAAAGAAAGTCGTTTTTGACATGAGTTTGGATTAAACATTGCAAATATAAATCACCAATAACTTTCAAATTGTTGAGTTTACAAATATAAAAATAGCATGACTATATTTGTCTTAAAAAATACTTTTATAAAAGTATACATATATTCTTCTATAAATATTATTTATAATAAAAAGAGGTCAAAGTTGAGTTTTGAGAACCGTTTATTTGTGGCTGAACGACTTCCCTTACGAGTAACCAGGGAGTATATATTAGGAGAATTAGGTCAAAAGCGGTGAAACTATGTACTGTATTTGTCATCAGCACATGGTGCAGCTCCAACACATATCGCTGCTGCTGGTGATGAAACGCGCGCGTCCAGGCTCTGCTTCTGAGTTCCGTCCAGTGAAACTTCCGAGGATTCCTGTGATTCTAGCTAGTTTGAATTCTGGGATTGGTCCCATCGCGGTATCCACTGGCCATCTCATTGCGGCCATTGCATAATTCATCGTAATGTTGCGGTTTCCTAAGGTGAAACAAAATTCTCTGCAGAAGAGATATCGTATGGATCTGAGACTGAACCGAAGCAGTTCAAATCTCTCATTCTCTCATATAAAGGCAACACACCCTTCATCATATTTTGGTACCATGACATGTTCTAAACAGGTGCTAAACATTATTGTAAATACTTGAATTAGCCCATAATCGAATGCCTAGCAGATGCTAATCGATACCTAACAAAGGGAGAAAAGAAACAAGTCAAACCCCTGACATTGTGCTTGCGCTGTCTTCTGAAGACTACATCATCCACATAGCACGGGGATTCAGTGATACCCGTGATGGTGGGTACTATACAACTAACTCCTAGTTACACGCACCTGGCCAGGCTTTTCAAAGAAAAATTAACAGTATCGTTCATCTGTTCCCACGAAAGGGACAAAAACGACTTGATTCATGCCTGGAAACAACCAATCAGATCATGAAACCCATTTCATGCTCGCAACTTCATTGGCCGTTAGCTGATTCTGAAACAAAAAAGGCAAGAGAAACACCAGTGATCAGTGTGCCTCGTCATCACACAACCGGCTTCACCACAAGCTAAAGCCTTTCATAGTCATCATATAGATACATATGCATACCTGTTTGCTTGGTTGATCCATTTTGACTGTTTTCTGGAACTTCCTTGGCGGCAGAAGATTCTGGAATCTCAGAAGGTAACTTCAATTCATCTGAAGCATCCTGGGCCTTTTCTGTCCCCGGTATGCACTGCTGCTCTAGCATCTTCTGAAGACACTTCCCTTGTTCCTCAATTCTAAGCTGCAAACTTCTTTGTATCTGAATTCCATGGAACAGCCATAATGATGAGCGTAAGATGTAGTAATGCCGCAGACAAGGTTACAAGGCAATTTTTAGAACAAACATTTACAGTTCAGATTTTTGGCTAGCTCAAATTTGAATCTGAATTGGTTAGCAGCAGGGTTGTATAAACCAGTTTTGCTAAAACCAAGCATATTTTTTAAACAACAAAAATGTGAAGCCTATTGGCACGTAGTGCTTACGGTTCATCAACCAATGAAGCAACTATCATTATAGTAATTCTGCCAAAAAAAATGCATACTCTGATAGAGGTCAGTGATACTATAATATCTTAGTACATGCACTCTTAAGAATTGACCATACTAGGGCAATTATTTTATTTGTAGATCACATTACAAATAACAATACAAGTTCCAAAATAATGCAAATTAAACCTGTAGCATAAGATGCAAAGAACAGTGTCGCATATAAAAATAAAATTCAAAATCTCCTGATGCAAAGGAAAACATGGTACGATAAAAATGTTTTACCAACACCTCTAAGTTGTACTAATTTTAGACCCTTGCACTTTCAGACATCGAATTGAAAGCAGAGCAAAGTGTAATAGTACCTCAAGCTGTTCATGAAGCCGCTTTTGAAGTTCCAACTGGAGCCGAAGTGCTTCAGTGAGGTCAAAACTCCTGCAGCAGTATAAAAATGAAACTTTGAAACCAGGCACTTTCGAAACAAAGAACCAAAGCTCAGGACCAAATAACAAAGTAATTTGGGGATACCCATACAACTTGGCTAACACAGCAAGGTGTTACTTGATTAAAAAAGTAATAAAAGTAATAAATCACTGTTTTCAGGAAAAATATTTGAAATTGGCTATAAAACTACTCAGAAAGGAGGAAGCTGAAATTTATCAAAATACATAGGCAATGCTCGATCCATGAATCTATGCTGTGACGGCACATTCAGTAAAAAAAAAGAAGTGTTGAAGATAGTTGTGTTTAACCAGACTGATGCACAAACAAAATGACATCTGTTTGATAATTAATTGAACATATTGCATTTCTATTCTTGCGAACTGCAAAATTTTATGCCATTATTAATGTTTGTTTGCTGAAAATATGATCACAATAATAGTATCTACTGTAAACAAATTTCGAGATCAGGCATTTCATGCAAAAACTTCGATGATAAAAAACTCAACCACAAGGAGAAGACAACTCCCTGGCTTTGTGTTATGAGAGGGAGTACCAGACCCTTTGAGGTACTCACGTGACCTGCATGCACCCAGATTTGAGCCCAGGTGGATGGACTCTCAACTGGAAGCTCTACCAACCAAGCTATTGCTCGGCTCTCTAATATATTGGAAATGAAAGCCATATCCTGCTTTCTCATTGCATATTGAATCAAAACATCCACACAAACAAAATCCTAGGTGCAGACTTACCCTTTCAGGTCAATAGATGGTATATCTTCTTTTGATGCCACTTTCTTTTCAGAAGAGCCTGAAAATATGAAATCAACAAACCTAATAAAACAACTGAAGAAATTGCAGCAATGAATACAAAGAAACATAACATATAGGAAGTGGAACATGTCAGAGACCTTCAGATAACTCTGGTCTGTATCGCTGTTCGGTATTTCTGAAACAGTGTTAAATAAAAATCAGATAGAGAATAAATTTTCAACTATTTTCAACAACATTCGAGAATAGGGCTAGATATCAGACCTGAAGATGACTTTTTACATGATAAATGGTCAAATTGTCTGCCTTCATTAGCTTCAGGACACCCTTAGGAGTTGCTTCTGCAACAATACAAGGAAAATGTCGAAATGAATATATTCAATCATGGGAGAAACGTCTGCAAACAGTACGCACTTTCACTGCCACCAAGTTGATTGACAGCATCCACAAAGCGCTCGTGAAGCTCAGGAGTCCATCTCATGCGTGCCTTCGCAGTATTGGAGCCCGCAGTGGGTGAGGGTGCCACAACTGCCAGCGGTTCAACAGATTGAGACAAAACTGTTTGTTGGATAGCTGATTGGTGAACTGAGATGGATGATTGCACAGGTTGCCCAACCTATGTGAAGCATACATTAATGCATAAAGACTATAAACAAACTGTACAGTGAAGTAAAGGTTATAACAAAGAAAAGTGACCTAGCCACTACAAGATTGATTACTACCATAGATGAAATTGTATGTTGCAAAAGATAAGCAAATGCATGCCTGATTTTCAACTTCAAAACCCATTTCATAAAATTACTGAACTCAAACAAGTGACTTGGCAAATCCTAAATTATATATGCTGCTTTATTAAAATTATCCTAATAAGAGCACAATACAGCAACTTCGCCGTATTTTGTCCTGCCACCTGTAAACACAGCAAACCTCCTGGACCCTGCTAAATTTTTCCTCATGTGAAATTCCTATAGTGAGGTTGTGAACTTGTACAGACTACATAAGTCAAGCTAAAGCTGAATGTGCATCGCGAGCCAAGTCAAATCTGACTGGAGTCGCTTGAGGAAACACCGAACACCCTACATGCAGTTTAGTCACCCTACATGCAACACCGAACTTGTACAGATTACTCATTTGTTGCAACGAAGAAAAATACCAGGTAGCCCCTGACATATTGTTTCATCTTGCAATGCATACTGACATAGTCTACCGTTAGAATACAGTTCAGATGTTAAACAACATCTGGGTCTGAGGATCCAAAGTGGAAAACATTTAGTCTTGGTCTAGTCAAGCAGTAAAAAATGCTGAAACTTTTTGACCCACAGGCCACTTCAAAAAAAAAAAAGAAAAAGAATGAGATGTATGATGTGAAGTTGTGAACCTGTATACAACATGCAGTGGTCACTATCCTGGATGTGCGATGAACAGTGAAAAGTTGAACTTTTAAAGATTTCCATGTGTAGGTTTGATGTATCATATATATATAAATAAGATATAACAAAAAGTAAGCTTCAAAAACATTTGTTTTGGAAAAAAATAGGACTTGTAGCCGGTAGGACATCAACAATATGACCATAGATTTGTGGATTCATCATCAACTGACAAGGAACCAGAATAGACCAACCATACAGTTATGGAATACTAAGCACAAACAGGAGTACAAAAGTCTACCCAGCAAAACTGGCAGAATTAACTAAGCGTACCTGTTGAGTTTCTGCAGAAGTTGGGTTATCCACCATGTCCTTCCAATCCTCATTCATAAACTCTGTCCACCATTCAGTTTGCTTAGTAAGATCATCCGTACCTCCAATAGATGAGGCCCCAGTCAAATTATTCCCAGCAGGGACATCACCAGAGTATTCAAGAATGCTCTCAACTGGATCAGGGCACCAGGTTGGTTCAATGTCTCTTGGGAAATCAGTTATGGAAGGTTCAAAGCCTCCATATTGTGTCCCATAATTCAGCATTGAAGAAGTTGCAGTGCTTGGTGCTTGAGAATTGTATGGATTGTGGTTGGAATATTGGTCAGAATTTGGAAGCGAAGAGAACCTTACAGATGGAGGTGAGCACAAACGTCCAACAGAGCCAGTATTGGCTTGAAACTGACCACGGATAGGAGCAACAGTGGTCTGGTGAGGCGGTAGTGGAGTGCTCCTCAATTCTCTCTCCATCAAAACACTCTGTGCATCTGGAAGCCTCGGGGAAGCTCTCGTCCAGAGAGGCTGGTATAGAAGGCAGAGATGTTGGTACAGTTACAGGAACCCCAGAACTGTAGAGCTGGTTGGTGCTTATTCTCTCCATCTACAAACAAGCACAAACCTCAGTTACCACCACCACAATGTTCCTCCAGTGTTCAATGCGCTTTCTATCTATCTTGACAAGGATTGTGTCTGCAATTAAAGAAAAGGCATTCACGTTTGTCACAGCGAGAAATCTTTGAGAACATGAATTGAATGATACACTTGCCAAGAAACAGATGAATCCAATTTCATTCATCAATCCAACTATGTAGTGTTTTCATAGAAAGTACACACTAAACCGAAGTCAGCCGTAGCTTAATCAATGAGTTAGACTACATGGCAAATTTCAACTGGACTACAGGGCCATTTGGGCAACAGAGGCAGACTTTTTACATGGTCAAATAAGCTGTTAGCTTGACAACAATTTAGATTCTCTGATCATGGCACGCCAGCCTGTAAGTGTCTCTACTCTACTACCAGGATTAAATTAAACACACTCCATGCAAATTCTCCCTAGACAAACGATGTTAAAAACATTAGATGTAAGACATGAACGAATAAATCGCTAGCCAAAGTACCACATAACAGAGAACGACCCAAATTCCACGAGCCTAGCTGACATACCTAGCTGAGGTAATAAATTCCACTCGCCCACGAGCCTAGCTGACATATATATACTAGGATAAATTTCGCACGACACTTCGCACGAGTCCAGCCACCAATCTGAACCTAAGGCAAATCGTTAGGTCCTTAGGGCGGGCGCGCCAACTCATCAGCAACCTTAACACAGAATTTGTCTCCACCAATCGAACCACAAGGAACCCAACCCAAGCGAAACAGGATCGAATCATGGCCCTAACCGAGCGCCCGAGGCGAAAACGAGGTCGAATCAGCTGGGACTAAACCGGTGCCGGGACAAGGCTGGCCTCACCTTCGCTGCGGGCGGCGCGTGGCGGGATCAGCGGTGCGGAAGAGCTTGTGCGCCGAACCCCCTCGCCTGGCGGCCTGCCCTCCAACAGAGCTCGAGCGAGACGGGGAAGGGAGGGAGGGATGAGATGTGAGGCGAGGGGAGGAGAACTGGGGGCGGCCTTTCGCCTGGTTGGAGCGCCGCGCTCACTCCGCACGCGAGCGTCGAGGCTCACCGACACGCGGGGCCCATCGAGCGGGCCCGCGGATGCCGTGGGATGGGTAGATTGAGGGGATGGTGGAGGCGAGCGATTTCGTTGCGCCGATGGGAAATGATTCTGTCAACTTGAGGGCGGAGCAGTGGGTGGGCCGGGTCCAGGGGACGCAGCGTGGGCCGGTTGGCGCAGGCGGTGGGGCTGGGGCCCAGTGGCAGTGAGTGTAGGCGCAGTGGGCTGGGCGCGAGGGGCGGTTGACGATGGCCGATGCGGGTTCCGTCTCGGCGTCCACAATTGGCACCGAGGAGGAGGGGAGGTCGGAGCGACGGAGAAAGCAAAAGCCCAAGAACGCAGCACCCAAGTGGGCCCGCCCACGGTGATGCCACTTGGATTGGATGGGTGGTCAAGGTTACGGCTGCTGTTTTTTTAAAGAGCCTGCATTCTTTTCAACCTCCATTTCTGTTTTCAAAAAAAATTAGGGCATGTTTGGATCGGAGAATTTTCAAAGGTAAATCGTAGAAATGGAGAAACTCATGAAAGGAAACCAAAGAGTGTGTTTGGAACGGAGGAATTGAGATTTCCTTTCCTTTGGATTCCCGTAGTCGGATGTCGAATTTAGAGGAAAAGAAGGATTCACTCTAATTCCCTTGTTTTCTTGCCCTTCTTGATTGCTCCAGCAAATGAGTGATGACGAGATGGTGGCGGGTGTCATCTGGGAGGATTCTACCTCTTAAAGTAGTACATGTTAGTCTAACTATTGAGTAGTCTATACCTATCTCTATGTGTTATCTCTGCCTTATTTACCTTTATCATAATCACTAGGTAAATGCCCATGCGTTGCAACGGGAAAACATAATACAAAAAAAAATGAGACCCACAAGGTTAGACGTCCCTTGGGTATCTCACTAAGAGGATGCCGCGATTCGAACCCATCTCAATCTTGGATCTTTGGCTCGGCTCAGCCAACCGCTTTTCGGTGCCCAACCAGCCGTTTTGCATTGAGCTGACCGGTTACACGGATACAGGATCTTGATACTACAATAACATATTTATAAGCATATGTTATACTATGATATAATAAAATCGATAATGTAATCGAAATATTTGGAACATCAAACATTCGAGATCCAATTTACAAGCTATTTCGATATTTGATCCTGCACACGTAAATTCTTTCAATCTAAGAGGTCACATGAAGATTTCCTCTTGTTTTCTACCTCCAAATATCTTTTTGCTGAAAATATTCAGTACTGAAATAGCTATTAGCTACAGTTATATCAAGCAAGAGCAGGGGCTACTTCCCTGATTTCAATCAAGATGAGAGAACATTCTCTATAGCATGTATTCCACTTGCACCTAAACCACCAATTACCTATAGTGCACAGCATGTAAAGAAGAAACTCTGCTTGTCACTCTGTCTCACCAAGAACACTAAGAACAAAATCGGGAATTGAAGACAGCAGACCTCCAGTAGCCCTCGTCAACATGCAATGGCGTCTCTCCCCAACGCCTATTTATGCCCACACCTCTCGCTCCTCAGCCAACAAGAAGCAGCTGGAACAGACAGCAGCTCAATCGTCAGTATTCAGTTCAACACAGACTGTATGTAAGATCCAATCAAGAAACCACAAGTGCACAAATGGCGGCCATCACGGAGGCACTTCTCCTCCAGTCTCAAGGCGTCCCCGCCCTGCTCCCCGGCCTCGCGCCCGCGCCGAGGTTCCCGGCTCCACCGACTGCGCACGCGGGACCAGGCTAACACCCGCGGCGTCCAGCACCTGGTCAGCATCGACGACCTGCGGCGGGTCGCCGACCATGCCGTGAAACGGCCACGCCCGGCTGGTACGACAACGACGCCGACGCCGCAGGGCACTGCGGCGCAGAGGATGCGACTCCGCTCCGCCAAAGCGAGATGCTTGGGCGGTGTGCGGGATCAGCGGCCGCGGACCGCGCGGACATGCCTCCGCGACATCATCGGGCGGCGGCGGGACAACTGGAACCACCTGCTGCTCCATGCCACCAACTTCGCTCGCGCTCACGGCGTCGCTCGCGTAGCCGGCGGCCTCCTCCCTAAAGGGTCACGCTCCTCCAAATATCTTTTTGCGCTCAAGGCATCGGCGGGTGTTTCCTCCTCGCCACGGCGGGCGCCACGCGAAAGAAAAACTCTGCTTGCTGTCCGTCAACAAAAATCAGGGAATTGAAGACAGGATCCAGCCGTCAACATGCAATGGCTCGCCAAGGAGCAGCGCAACGCCAATCACAGCCTCAGACTGGAGGCAGCTCGGCCATCGCGGCGACCTCCTCCAGCGCGTCCCCGCCGCCGCGCGCTCTACTTCGACCACGGCGTCGACGGAGGCTGCGACGTGCGAGCCATGGACAAGGTGCTCGCCCTCGATGGTGCGGCGCTGCGTAGCCGGCCTCCTCCCGGCGCTCACCGAGGGGTGATTGGGGAGAGATCGAGGAGCGCCGGTTTCCCTTGATCGTGCGGGAGGGAGCGCCGGTTTCCTGATTTGACGGGGGCAGGATTTTTCTACCGTGCAAAAGCGGGAGCGGGGGGTGAGTCTTCCGGGTGGACGATTGCTTTCGAGTCTTTTTAGTAGTATAAATAATATCATTATTATTGACTTACCCTGCTAAATAGTGCTAATGAAAGATTCTCTCATAAGTATGCTATCTCATCAATTGACTCATTCCAACCTCCATTCCTCCCTATGGTAAAATTATAAATGATCAACCTGGATTACTCCCAATGAAATGCTAAAGTGTTATTTTATCTGTGCGCTTATGGATACCCTACGTTATATATATTATTTATTTGCAAAAAGATTGCAACCAAGACATTATAGATATCACAAGCATTGCTGCTGGGGATGAAAACCTAGCCTACAATAGTGCTATGAGATGGAACCACACTGAGTGCTCCTGGAGGCATATCGCTTGGGTGAGATTAACTCCACCCATCGCGGTAGTGACGTTAAGGAGTACCAACAACCGCTCGATTTAGACACGAGGGACCCGGATCCGGATCCGGCATCCACAACTCCAGGCAGCCATCCATGGAGGTGGGAACTCTGAGCTCTAGAGGGGAGGAGGAATGTAGGAGAGAAAGGGAGGAGGATGGAGGCTGCTACATGGGCCTTTTTTTAGCACTACAGGGAGCAGGCCGCCGCCACCGCTAGCTGGAGAGCCGCGGCAGCGATCGGAGTTGCCTTGGTCGGGGACTATTGCGGTGGCGGTGGGTGTCACCTCCCGTGCCGCCTTAATGAAACTAATTATATAGCATAAATATTAATATTGATATTTAATTATTTTTATATATAGTTGGTTAAAGTTGAGTACCTTTGACTTAAATGAGAGGTTTTTTTGTAACGTAATAACATATTGTTTAGCTGGGCGTGTATCGTCACTTACAAAAGCATCACATAATCATGCCCTTGGTCCATCGTGGGGCAGAGTGTTCTCAAATGAACCACACTTATACATGGACTTACCCACATAACTAAGGCAATCGACAAGAAAGCAAGGCAACACATGAAACGGGAGGGCCTCCCCGCGACCTCAGCCACTGCGTTGGCCATTGCACGAGCGGAAACGGGAGGGCCTCCCCCGACGTCAGGACGCCCACGACCTGACGCCTACGGTGTGGACCCCGCTATCCTTACAACCGGGTCCACGCGGTGAAAGGCCGCGGCACTGTCGATCGGCCAGATCTGACGCCCAGGCGAGGCCGGGACGACGTGGACAACCCCAGGCCGTGTCGAGCCCTGGGGTTCTCATATTCTGAGATATTTAGATGCCTCAATAGGACTACATTTTTAAAAAATAATTTGTCAAAGAAAGTGTTTGCTTTTTGTAGGATTCATGAATTATTTACTCTTCTATATTGATCTTACTAATTCTGTGGTGTTTACTTTTGGTTTGGAATGGAGAAGAAAGTGTTTGCTTTTTGTATGATTAAACTTCTTATTTACTCTTCTATATTGATCTTATAAATTCTATGGTGTTTACTTTTGGTTTGGAATGGGGCGGGTGCAGCATCGTGCGCCTCCTGTCCTATAGTTTTACCAAAGCATCAGATAGTCGTGCATGTGGTCCATCGTGGCCTAAGGTTGTTCCACTGTGAACCAGTGAGACTGAACACACTCATACATGGACATACCGGGCGGAGACAGGGGGGGCGGGAAGGGGCCTAGCCCTCCCTATGAATGTCAAATTTCCATTGAAATTTAAATAAATTCTGAAAATTTAACAAGCCTGGCCCCTCCTATCATTCAAAAATTCAACTTTCTGGCTCCGCCCTACGTACCAAGCCAATAGACAAGGAAGACACCAAATGCATGCTGATAACATATAATTTGGCGAACAACTTTACTACTTTGTTATTCCGGTAGCAACCATACAACATATTGTTGGAAATTATGGTGTAGAGAACATTTGAAATAAAATTCATGTCATCCACATAGTTGCAGATTCTGGTTCAGCAAATACTTGAAAAAAATGGCGCTTGTCATTTTTATAGAAAAGAGAATATATTATCCCAGCCTCTGCATCAATCAATGCATGTAGTTGTTCCTTATTACAAATCAAGCACTGCTAACCAAGCAATCTCAAACACAAAGTTATGGAAAACAGAAATGATAGAAGTTTTGAAACTAAACATCTAGAAAGCAATTCTATTATTAAATCTCCAATCGTGTCTAGCAAACACTTCATGACGTTGGTCATAGAACTTTAAAAAAATTGACTAGTGAAAACTTAAATGGGAATACAATAAGGTGAAAAAGGACTCATTGAAAATAATTGACCTATGAAGAAAGCATTAGCACAAAGTTACAATCGCCCTATTAGTTGCTCAATTGTCTACATTGCACTCAAATCACTCTTCATCAGATGAGGTCTGCCCAGCTTCATCACCATAAAGAAGATCTCCAACCATACATGGAGTGTAAATGAATGACTCATACATACCATTTGTGTGGTTATGATAGTAACATTTTGGACGTGAGTTGCCCAAATACTGAATCTTGGAGGAATTCAAATGATAGGAAACCACTCCAAACCACCCAGCCATAAAGACAACTTCCTTGAAAGGATGGAACCCAATAATGTCAAAACCCCCGTAATAGTAGTCTTGGCCTTCAAGGTGATTAACAGTAAATGTATCATCATTGTCGGAGTCCCACTCATAGCTCCCCTGGATACTAGCATTGTCTTCTTCTGTATCATCATTGTCGGAGTCCCGCTCATAGCTCCCCTGGATACTAGCATTGTCTTCTTCTGTATCATCATTGTCGGAGTCCCGCTCATAGCTCCCCTGGATACTAGCATTGTCTTCTTCTGTATCATCATTGTCGGAGTCCCGCTCATAGCTCTCCTGGATACTAGCATTATCTTCTTCTATAATCCAAGATCCATCCGGCTGTCTACCATTGTGATAAGGGAGTGATCCTACATAATGAGAATAGTACCCAACCTCAACTTCATACTTCAGAACCCACTCCATCTGCCCACATGATTCGTTGAGTGTCCAAATCATTAGTTGACGATGATCACCATTAACTATTCCAAAGCATACGTCAGTATGCAATTTCCCTAAATAGGGTTTTGCGTCCTCAACGTTTGTTGGCGCTTCAATTATTTGATACTCACTGTTTGACAATGAAAGCCTATAAAAAGGTAAAATTACCATTAGTACACGATGGATATTTGTTTGATGTACTGATGTTAAATGCATCTACAACTGTTTAAGTAGTATATAAAATAAAAAAAATTAATTACAATATTATAGTGCACGTGAACATATATAAAATATTGTGGTACTAACTCTATGGTACCGAATGTATGATGTGGTTATGGAAACATACGAAAGACATGAAAAAAGGCATACTTCCTAGGTCCCAAAATACATGTCATTCTCGCTTCCCAAGAAGTCAACGCTTTTAAAATACGGGCAATTATATATTAAAATATATAAATATTTATGCTAATTAATTAGTATTATCGGAAAGAAAGTCTAGTTTTTAACCAATTTATTTGGAGATTTAAATGTTAAGTGTATTTTTTACAAACTTAGTCAAAATTGAAAAAGTTTGACTGACATGTTTCCCATAGCGACATCTATTTTGGGACGGAGGGGTATGGTCTAACTTACATGTAACAAAAAAAATGGGGAAATTTATCTATTTAATCTATTATATAGTTATCATAAAAGATAAAATAAAAACAAAGTGGTACGTGTATTATTTTATTTATACTTTGTTAGGAAATTAATTATATGTATCTTGTCTATATATTATTTTGTTTAATTTTTCCACCATATACGAAACTTATTTGCCAAAACAATAAACCAACCAATATATATCTATATCTATTGAATAGCTATACCTAATACCTAATAATAATATTAAAATGGTTTCGCAAAAAAAATTATTAAAATGTGGAGTGTGTCTGCGGGTTCTCTCTCTGCCGTGCTCACACAAATTATAGAAGTTTGAAGGCATGGTACGAAGACTTATTCAAAGACAAGCATTTGCTTGGTCCTATATTCCCTCTCGCACATGCTGATGATATGAGTAAAAGAACAACGCTGGCAAACATGTTGAAGCACATAAATTCATATTAAGATAGCATAAATTTGTAAGTCATGGCATGATTATATTAATTATTAAATAAATATTTCGAGCAGCACATAGCACCGTAAATTTCAAAATAAATATTTCAAAACGAACCGTAAATTTCACAACCTGACAATCGTTTGCATGAGAAAATAAATAAATATACATACCTTGTCACAAAAGAACCTCGACAATGGACATAGAGCGATCCATGATGGTAGATGGCGTATCGTCTACGTGGCCCAAGATACGTAGGTTTCTCTGGATCCAATCGCATTTTCTCCACTGTCCCTGCCGGCATGCCTTGCCGGACAAAAGCCCTCTCCTCCCAGTGGCCGGTCCTCGACGAGAACACGGGAAGCGTCCATGGTGTTGGTGGCCATTCCATCAAGCGCCATGGATCGATATCACGTTCCAGGTCCTCATCCTCGGACGACGGCAGTTGCTGAAACTCCTCTTCATGGTACGCCTCTGCCTTTTCCTCACCAATAGCATCCACGGACGATGGCAGTTGCTCAAACTCCTCATCTTCTTCATGGTACACCTCTGCCTTTTCATCACCAATCGCTGCGCCGCCGTCTGTCTCTTCCTCTTCAGCGATTGTTTTGCTGCCGTCTGTCATATCAAAGAACCAGTCCAGGCAGAACGACGCACCACCTTCTTCCTCCCACAGTGTCCGCCGCTCCTTCTCCTTGTGCTGCTGCTGCTTCTTCTTCTTGCTCTTCTCAGGCGATGGCGCCTTTGGAAACTTGGGGATCAAGACGACATGGAAGTGTGGCGATTCCGCCGGATCAAACGCGATGTACGCACCGGCGTAATGGTGGTATCTGACATCTTCGCCTCGAGGCCGAGGAGGAAGCACCGTCCACCGAGACGTCGCCGGGTTGCACACGCAGAGGTCGCTTTCCCGCTCGATGTCGCAGAGGAGGAGACCGTTGCAGTGGTCCATGACCGACCACCAGTCTCTGCGGCTGTCGTTGGGCAAGAAGCTGAGCATGCCATCTACTTTAGGGATCGTCGACGACGGGCAGGGACGGGCCAGGTGGTGCGGCCGCTCGTGGTCGACGTAGTTCAGGAAGACTCCTCGCACGGAGTGCGGTAGAAGGTGCGGGAGTAGCAGCGCGTGGGTGTCGACGATGTCGCGCCATGCCTTAGAGACGCACCGAACCACGGCGAGGCTCCTTGGCGGCAAGCCACGGAAGGCGCCGGCGAGGGCGTCGTCCGGCAGTACCGCGACTCCCGTCGCCGCCATCTAGATCTACTAGTGGTGGATTCGTGCGTGCGATGGGACGGCGATGCCTGCTGAATCTGTAACCCGTACCCTTAATTTAGGTTTACCACCAGCGTGTTTATAGGTCTGTAAAGATTTGTTAATTAGGTACACGCGGTAAAACCGATCGGAAGGTGCATGATGCATACCGTGGGCGTTAAGTTTTTTTTTTAGTGGAACCGTGGGCGTCAAGTTTGTACTAATATTTTTCCCCACAAGGCCAGCTGCTTTTATCTTGAAGTAATGCTGCCCCGGCCCAACAAAAAAAAAAAAAAAATCAAAGTAACCCGTTTACGTACGTGGGATACTACATATACTTTTTTTTTTTTTACTCAAAAAAAAACATATACTTTTTTAAAAAATAATACTACATCTATCTTCTATATATATCTATATTGAAAACTTCAGGCTTCACCAAGGGTTGAAGCCTTACCACACATTGAAGCCTCACAACGTGCAAACCGCCCGAGCCTCACGAAGCCTCACTACCCTGCCTTGCGCCTGGACTCCAACCTCCGGTCCCGAACACAAAAGGAAAACAACGCGGTTATGTTGTGAAGAAATTTGGGGAAACCTTTGTGCCGCTACTCGCCAGCGAGGCCGCGATTCAACGATCGGCCGCGGACGCCTCGCCGCGATCACGCGATTCAATCATCGGCCGCCGGGGATCGTGGCTTCAACGCGCCGCCCGGGGATCGCGACTTCATTCGCGTCGACGAGGCGGACCCGGTAATGTGCGAGCGGGGAGGAAGAGTACCTCCATCCTGATCGCGACCAGTTTCCATCTTCTTCTACCTCTGGCTCTCTGCACACGATGCGGTTGAACTTCACAGGCAGTGGCGAAGCCACGTTCAAGTACCCTGGTGCACATGCACCAGGTTGCAAACCGATTTCCCCTTTGTTAACCGTGTATTTTCTGCTAAAAATTACTTAAACACATGTACTTCTAGAGGTGTGGCACCGGTATTTTTCAATCCAGCCGCCCCCTGTTCACGGGGAAGCCGTCGTCCGCCGAATCGAGCGATGACGCCATCATCTCGGTTTCTCCGGCTCGTTTGCAACCAGGTACCAATCTACGGTCAGACGTAGAGGAGCCCTATGTGAAGCACCGTCTACGATCTTGTCTAAATCGTGAGCACGAATGATCTGTTCTTCTCCGGCAGATGGTTTGATGGTGAGCAGTACTTCTATATACCATGTCGTGAAATTGGCTATGAGAACGTGAGACCTTCTGTCGTTGCCAGCGCTCGCAAGCAAAACTGCTATGCTGTTCCCTAAAGATTTCCATTTGGCACTATCCTGCTGGGCCGGCCCGGGCACGACACGAGAAAGCACGGCCCGGCCCATGGTGAATAGTGCTCGGGCCAGGCACGGGCACGACACTGGGCCGTGCTGGGCCGCCATTTTGGCCCATGGGCTAGCCCAGGCACGGCACGGATTTTGGGCCGGCCCGCTAGCGGCACGGCTTCCTGGCTTCAGAGCCGTTGGATGAGGCGGCCGCTCGCCTCCCCACCGTCGGATCCAACCGTTGGGGGGTCGACCTATATAAGCCGAGGGAGCCGGGGGGCATCCCAAACCCTAACCCTCTCCCTCATTCTCGCCGCGGCTCTCTCTCTCTCCTCTCTCGCTCTCGCGTCTCGCCTCACTGCTCTCGCTCCGCCCGACGCATCTCGTCTCCTCCCTCTCCATCTCCGGTGGCGTCTTGAGCCACCGGTGGCCGGCACGCACGGGTCGTCTCCGAGCACCCCTCCTCTCGATCTCCTCCCGTCGATGTAGCATCGTCTTTTCCTTGTCCTCTTCGTCTTCGTCCCCGTCTCCACCCACCTCACCAGATGACCATGGTGCTCCGGATTCATTTCCGTTGAGGGACCAGGCGCCGTTCGGATCTGTGCTTCGCCGTCGTCGCAGCGCGATTCCCCGTGTCTCGGTTGTGAAGGTAAGCTAACCCTAACCCTAACCCTAACCCTAGCCTTTGGATCTTTACTGACTGCTGCCGTTCTTCTGTAGCCGTGGAGGAACCGGGACGCCGGCGACGTTCGATGGCCGGCTCCAGCGATGACACGGTGGAGGTGGACGGCAACGAAGAGAGGAGGCTCTGTGGTTTGGCCGGAGATGACGACGAGGGGGACCTGCGTGATGACGCGGCCGAGCTATTCGGCCTTAATCCTCATGCTCCGGTTGATGTCGATGCTGATGGAGGAGGAGGTGCAGCAAACCAAGAAAATGGCGGCTCTGATGACGATGAAGGCCGTGGTAGTCGTCCCTCTACCTCTGCAGTCTGGCAAGACTTCCAGAAGCTCTTCAAGAAGGTCCCAGGTAAGAAGAAGCCGGTCAGGTATGCAGCTAAGTGCCTCCATTGCGCTAAGCAATACTCTGCCTATTCTAGAATTGGCACTGGTCATCTCATTCGGCACAGGGATAAGTGCCCTAGGAGACGTGAGAAGACTTGCATGTCTCAGTCTCAGATCTCTTTTAATTCTGATGGTAGTATGCGTAATTGGGAGTACTGTCCTATGCGTGCTCGTAATGAACTTGTTCGATTTCTTGCTAGATCTGATAATGCTATTAGCATGGGTGAATCTGCTGCATTTGAGGAATACATTAGAACTGCTCATAACCCTGCATTTGTTGCTGTCTCTAGGCAAACCACCACTAGAGATATGGTCAAATATTTTGCTGATCGCAAAGCTAAACTTATTGAGGATCTGAAAACTGTTACTTGTGTGTGTTTAACCTCTGATATTTGGTCTGGAAATGCCAAAGAGGACTATCTTAGTGTTGTTGCTCATTACATTAATTCTGATTGGCAACTAGAGAAGAGGGTACTTGGTCTTGTGCTTATTGATGTGAAACACAATGGACGTAGAATATTGCCGATCGTGTTATGTCTCGTAATACTTGAATATGGTTTGACCGAAAAGGTCTTTGCTATTACTTTAGACAATGCTGCATCTAATTCTTCTGCCATGAATAGACTTAGACCTTTGTTGTCTAAATATCTTGGTTTAGGTAATGTTAGTGAGTTTGAGAATGGCAATGCAATTAATTCTTTATTCTTGCATCAACGTTGTGCATGTCATATCATTAATCTAATTGTTAAGGAGGCACTTGAGACTCTAAAGCCTTTAATTGAATCATTTAGAGTTGCAATATCATTTTTAAACTCATCCAACCAAAGGATTGCTGCATATAAGAGCTATTGCATTGCAACTGGTGTTACTCCTAGAAAATTTCAGCTAGACATGGAGGTAAGGTGGAATTCTACATTTCTGATGCTCAAAAATTTGCTTCCACATAAAGTTCCATTCACTACTTTCATACAGTCTCAATATCCTAGAGCTGAAGGTGAACCATTTCTTTTGACCAAGAGCATTGGGCTGTTGCGTAAAAAAGTACTTAAATTTCTTGATTTGTTCTATGATGAGACAGTTGCATTGTCTGGTGTTTACTATCCTACAACACCACTTATGATTCATTCTCTAGTTAAGATAGCTAAACATTTACAAGCTTATGCTAATGACAGTCACATTAGAGGTGTGGTTCAACCTATGATAGATAAATATAACAAATATTGGAGGGACATACCTTTGCTGTATTCTTTTGCTTTCATCCTAGATCCTAGAGCTAAAATGAAAGGTTTTAATAGAGTCTTGAGGAAGTTGGGTATGCTTCTTTACACAATATGACACTTACCAGCTTAACACAAGAGCTAGGCTCACTGATGTTTACAACAGGTATGAGGACAAGTATGGTTCTGTTAGGTTGAGGAGGTCTAATCCTCCTACCCTATCAGGTAAGAAAAGGTCTGCATGGGATGATATTTATGATGACAGTGATGATGGCCTTGTTGTTGGTGGTATGCATTCTCTTTCTTCTACTCTAAACCTGTCTAGAGATACCTCTGCTACTGCCCTATTGCATGCTGCAAGCTCATCTGGTAATACTTCTGAACTTATTAGTTACCTGGACTGTGACACTGTGAACCTGTTGAATGATGATTTTAACATCTTGCATTGGTGGCATGAACACAAACTAACTTATCCAGTGTTGTCAATTATGGCTAAAGATATTCTTACTGTTCCTGTCTCTACCACATCTTCAGAATCCACTTTTAGTATGACTGGCAGGATAATCGAGGAGCGGCGGAGGAGGCTTGGGTCGGACACGGTGGAGATGTTGACCTGCATCAAGGACTGGGAAGCTGCTAAAGCAAGGCTGCAACATATGGTGGAGGACAAGGAGCTGGAAGAAGTCTTTGAGGATTGTTCTCTTGAGTAGTTTTTTTTTATATCATGTAATGGACTGTTATGCTGGACTTTGCTGTAATGGACAATGAACTTATAATGGGGCTGGGCTGCACTCTTTTTCCCTGTCTAGGGTTTCTCACAAGGGTGAGTTTTACCTAGACAGGTTTTTAATGAGGCAGCCATTGCACTAAAGCCCTTAATAAAATTTCCTTTTGTTAAATCTGTTGTCTCCTGTGTTCTGTTCAAATAATTCTGAGTTTGTTGATATGTGACCAATGTTAGTGCCTGGGCTGGCACGGGCACTGTGGGCTGCCGTGCCCAGTGGCACGGCACGGCCCTATTTTTCTGAGTTAGTGCCGTGCCTGGGCCTAAAGATCGGCCCGCAGCATGACACGGCATGGCCCGCCAAAGATGTCGGGCCTGTTAGGGCCGGGCCGAATAGGGCCGGGCCAAATAGTGCCCGGGCTAGGGCCGTGCCGGGCGGCCCACTTGGCCATCTATACCGTTCCCTGCTCTTGCCGCTGAAGCCGAACATGCTAAGCTTGTGTATGCAGTTCGAGATAGAAAGCAAAGACGTGAACAAGCCCGTTGCTAGCATATTATTTAATCGGCTAATACTATGTTGATGCCATGCATGCATCATCCATGGATCATCCTTGGTCTATTTGTGATGCCCTTCCATATACCATGTCATAGTGCTTTATTAGAATATATAGTTATTTAGGCTGTAGTTCAGTTTTCTTATGACAAATAAAATATAATTATTTTATCTTGGTTTCTAATTCAAATTACAAACTGATTTATATGATTCGCATCTCCTTCGTTCCGCATGTCGCCGAGTGTCCGACTAATCGCGCCGAGGCGGACCATGTAGGCAGGGAGGAAGAGCGCGTAAATACTGATCGCAATCACGCCTTGTCTACCACGCGGTGCGGAGCAATCGGCTAGAGGATCAGCCACTGTGCCAGGAATAAGAAGCAAGTACATATCTACGCGACCATATGTTCTTATTCGTCTGCATGTGTTTGTGCTCCTAAAACCACAAAACAAATAATCAACTTCTGAGTTAACCTGGCCCACATTTAGATGATTAATAATAATTCTCAATGCAGGTACCTAACAGTGACTATGCCGATAAATAATACACGTCAAGTGCAAAGCGACATGACTACGTCGAAAAACACACGCGAAGCGCTAAGCGATATCACCAATGTTATGGTTATATGGTACAATTTATTGTACAGATGATACCGTATTTACTCAAGATTAAAACCGTAACGTTAGCACGGGCATTATACTAGGATACTTAAATATACTTTATAATCATTCTTAGCTTCGGTATAAAGTTACTGTCCGATGCACTATAGAGGATCACATCCGGGCTGTGATAGACAAGGCGTGATTGTGATCAGTATTTACGCGCTAAGCGATATCACCAATGTTATGGTTATATGGTACAATTTATAGTACAGATGATACCATATTTACCCAAGATTAAAACCATAGCGTTAGCACGGGCATTATACTACTATACTTAAACCCCAAGATCTCCATATCAGTATCGGTTTAAACTCCTCCTTCACTTCCAGATTTGAACCACCACAACCAAACCAACAGTGATGGGTTGCATTAGTGCCAAGTCTTACCAACCACTGGTGATATGAAATGTCACTGCTGGTTCCTAGCGCCACCCAGCCATGTGGCCAAAGCCAATAATGTTAATATTAAAAAAATTATATATATGTGGTTAAAGATGAGTATGTTTGACACATTCATTGGTTGAAGCTGCCATAAGTGCGTCAGGGAGGAGGACCTCGACCCAGCGACTCGAGTCGACCCGGCGAGGCGGATATCTCCAGCAATTCTCCGACGGGGGAAGGGCTCCCCTGGCCGGAAAAGTAGGAGAGAGTATTCAGGGAGGTGACACGCTACAACTTGGTCAATACATAAAAGATATGCCGCTCCCATTCCCATCTCCGCAACGGCTCGGTTGAACCTTGACATATCACTAAGGCGAGATCTGGTCTTCTCCGACGAGGCGAGGGCTCGACATCAACATCTTCGCCCATGTGACTGGGTGACTCTAAATCTCTCTGTAGTTAAAGGATTGTCGGGAGGGACCTTGGGGATAGTGATTGAGAAGTCAGAGGGTGTGATACTAGGGCAATCCGGGGAGGGGGATGGGGGGATTGGCCCACCATTGGGCAGAGTATGAGGTCTGACAAGGGAGCACAGAGGAGAATGACCATGGTCCTCGGCAGATTATCAGACATACCGAAGGATGCTCCGCATTGCAGAGGATATCAGATCACATCTGTTCATAGCGTGTGACCCGTCCATGTCAGATCTGGCTTCTACTTGTGACAGGCTTGAGGAATCCTTGGAGAGGATGATGAAGCTACCTATAATGTGGCAACCATGAATAATCAGAGGAAGATGACAGAGATAGCGACCACCATGGGGGTGAGCTTGCTATGCCAACTGAAGAAGAAGGAGAGGGTACTTCATGGTTGGTGGTTTCACAGGTCAACGTCCCTGGGGTGGGCCAAGACCCAAGATTTGGTCATTCGTGGAGACCTGGTGGTGGCCGGGCAAAGCTTGGTTCTGGATTCCAAAAGGCCGCTCATTCTAGACATTTGCTACCTGGCCCAACCGAATGACATCAAGATGGGGCACACAGCCCAGAAGATTAGAGTCACATCTCCCCCACACAGCCTCACGCAAACCTTTGTCAAAGCAGCCATGGCTGATCTTGGTCAATTTTGTATTCTCAACTCTACCAAGTCATCACACGGATTGACAAATATAGGAAACACTGCCTCTAGAGCAAAGGTGGTGTTAATAAGAAAGGTAGTTGTCTAGTAGCTTGGGAAGAAGCATGTAAACCAAAGCATCAAGGTGGACTTGGAATTATTGACATTGAGACTCAAAATGATGCCCTGTTAATGAAGTTTTTCGATAAATTCTACAACCACAGTGACACACCTTGGGTTAAGCTAACTTAGTCAACCTTCTACTCTAACTCAAACACCCCCCCACACACACACACAGAGGCAAGAAGCCCAGTTGGATCCTTCTGGTGGAAGGATGTTCTAAAGGTCTTTGAGACATTCTAAACTCTCCAAATGCAGCCCCAATAAGGGTAACTCAACATTTAAGGGTAACTCAACACTACTTCAAGCAGACATGTGGGTCGACCAACAATTATCTCATAAATTCCCTGAATTGTTCTCTTTTGCCAGGAAACCAAAGTCTGATCTTCCATTAGATTCTTCAGTCCTGTGCCCTTACCATCTGTCCCTGTAGGTCAACTCTCTGGATTATTACAAATTGTACAAGTTTTATGCCTTAATGAAAACTCAAATGATTCTTGGTCGTATTCGTGGGTCCCTTCAAAATATAGTCGCAAGAAGGTGTACAAGCTACTGAATGAATGCAACCCCACATTCCCAATCTTGAAGTGGGCATGGAAAGGTAGTAACACTGGTGACCAGAAATTTTTCTTTTGGTTGTTGCTAAGGGATAGGCTGAATATTATAAATATTTTGAGAAGAAAGAACATAAATCTTGATAGCTATGACTGTGTACTTTGTGACCAAAGTGTGGAAGAAACTTGTATGCATCTGTTCTTTCAATGCCCTTTCAGCAAGGATTGCTGGGAAACGACGTCCGTTGAGTGGGATTTAAATCTTGCCCCTCAAGACATGCTCCTGCAAGCTAGGGGCAACTTTGGCAGCTTTATTTTCAGGGAAATAATGATCTGCGCCTGTTGCGCAAACTGGAAGCTAAGAAACAGCATTATCTTTGATCAAGGCCAGAGAAATATGTTCGGATGGAAGGTAATCTTCAAGGAAAACTTGGCTTGGCTTGTATCAAGGCCAAGATGACCAAAAAGCAATTACTTCCTTCATGTAACTCTACTTTCTGTTTCTGTTGAGCTTGGAGGCTCTGTATTTGTATCTTAATATTCTTTCATTTAATTGAAAAAAAGGGGAGACCCTGTTCCTTCAAAAAAAAAAAACCCCCCGACAAGCGGATTGACTTCACTATAGACAGCACCATAATGCGCAGGTATGGGTTAGTATTTTTCTTCTTGAGCACTGTTGTGCTCTTGAATTGGTGAAATCCAAGTCTTTATGAGACTGATCGAGCGGATAGCAGTTGGAAGAAATGATCGGGCTTCAGTGATTCAGTGATCAATTCAAGAGGGTTGCATTGCTCCATGCATATTTATAGTGCAACGTGAATCTCGTGCAATTTAAAATTGCTGCGGTGATTCAGTCACCTGTCAGATATGCTACTTCAGCTGTTGACTGCCTATAAAATGGCTGAGAATCTAAGATTGATGGGGTGCGGACTCAGATTCGGTGACATTGCTATAGCATGTCAACCCGTGACATTCCTTCATCTGAGCCATCCAAACTCAATTCGATGGCTTCCATCTGAGTGACACATGTAGGTGCTGCTGCTGCTCGTGGGCCCATTTGAGTGACACATGCAGGAAACACCACAGGAGAGAGAAGGTGGGATACGTTACTAGCCATCGGATTGAGTTTGGATGGCTTAGATGGAAGGAATGTCACGGGTTGACATGCTATAGCAATGTCACCGAATCTGAGTCCGGAGCAAACCAAACCGAAGACACCAAGCAGACTAATTATAAGCAGAGCGTAGAGCACAGGGCATCATGAAGGGTGGCAAGAAGGAAGTGGGTGTGGTGGTGGTGGTCGCGATAATGGTGGTTCTGCAGCTCATGGCAGCTCCAACGACCATGGCCCGTGTACTCGATGGCTCCCTCGCAATGACTCCCAAGATAACAATGCTGTCAGCCACACTGTGTTACACGGGTGAAACATGTAAATATACTAACTGCTTTACTCCTGCTTGCTATTGTAATCACGCAGATGGTCTCTGCTATGTGTGGTTTAGTGCTCGCGCTGCTTGAGGCCATTCCGTGAAGCCACCCTAGCTTACCTGGAATAATGGTGCGTCGACGACGACGCTTCCTCATAATAAGCTTTTGTGGATGCTTATGTATCAGTCGTGTCGGGAAACCTAGAAGAAGGTGGTGTTGTATTACGTCTCAGGATTAAATAAAGGGGGTACGTTGAATGTGTGTGCCATTTGCAGGCTTGCAATTAAGCTTTGCAGCCGCCGTTTGACACAAACTTCTTTTGTATCTCAACAAGTGAGGGATTTTGCCAAATTATAAAAGATTTTGCTAATGCGGAATTAGCAATAAAACTTTGATCAAGATGAATAGAAAAAGTTGAGGACAATCTCACGAGGTGGTGGGATGAGATCATGTCTAAGGTACGGTGAAGGCGCCCGACTGGATAAGGCTTCTGACGAAGGCCTGGCTGAAGAAGGTCCACACTAATACACAATTTATTTTACGTTACACACCCCCAAATCATTATGTGGCACACCTTTTGTCCGCCATGGTTATTGGCTGGCTAGTATAGCCAACCTTCCGTCAGACCGCCCGCCACGGTAAATCGATTTTCCATGGTGAGCACCTTAAAATGCTCGATAGATTTCCCATGGCGGGCACCTTAAAACACCCGTCATGGTTTATAGATATTAACTGTGGCAGAAACATTAGGATGCTCGTCACGAAAAATCGATTTTATGTGGCAGGCTTCATTAAAGGCCTGCCACGGAAAATTTTGAGGCTCGATAACCATCTCTGGTATAAATTGAAGAGTTTGGATTTGTCTTCGTCATAGCATGTTCCCTTTTTCACACTCCAGCGCCGCACGCACTCAACTTCCTCTCGCACACACTTCGCTTCCTCTCCCTCACAGTCGCACCGCTTTCCTCTCTCCCTTCCTCTCGCTCGGCCGACACCCGACGCTGACGCCACACCCTCTGTCCCTTCCTTTCGCTTGGTGTTCCCTCCCTCCGGCCCTCCTCTCGATCTCTTGCTCAACACAACGCCCCTGCTCGAGACTAGAGGCGGTGACGGTGACTGCGCTGGGCCATGCTCGGGCGGTGGTGGGCGCGCGCCGGTGGCCACGCTCGTGGGGCCTCTCCTCCCTGCCCCTCGGCTCCTTTTGCACCTTCTTCGGCGGCGGCGGGTGTCATGGCTCTCCGAGCGAGTGAGACACGACTGCTCCTCTAGCGGTGTCAGCCTTAGTCCCGTGGAGAGTTGCGGTGCAGAGCTGGTCGTGGCAGATCCGGCCGCGGCGGCTCAATCCGGTGGTGCCTGGCCTCGATCTAGTGGTGGATTCAATGGCGCCCATCTCCTTGGCTCTAGGCAGCAGTAGATCGGACAGTGCACGCCGATCATGAGGTACATCGACATTCTACCTCTCTCTTTCTCACTCTTCCCTCTCTCTTTGCAGATCCGGCGATGGCGCATGGTTGCAGATCTGACCATGGTGGGGCCATATCTAACGATGGCGGGGCCAGATTTGGTGGGTGTCCGAGGGCCAGCAACGCACGACTAGATTTAGGGTTTGGAACGGGTCGTGCGGTGGGCTTGGAAACAGGCTTGATGGCGGGCCTGTGGATTCTTTTTTGTTTTTTTTCCCTAAACCATTGGCCGTGGCGGGCATTCGTAGCATGTCTGCCATGGTTAATCCATTTTGAGTGATGGGCACATGCAACTGACACGGTTAATCCAGGATTTACCATGACCATTCATATGTAACGGGCTCGTTTGCCTGCCATGCAAAATGTTTTTTGCCCACCACAGTTAAGATTTCTGTACTAGTGCCATCGTCAAAGGCTCCAACATGCGAGGGAGAAGAGTGAGGCGGTGGCTAGGGTTTGCGAGAAAATAGTGGGAGAGGAAAGAGCTTCCTTGCCCTTATCTACATGGCATTATATAGTCTGTGCGTATAAATTCACAAGTGATCCCTCAGTGGGGAAGGATTTTACATGCCACTCTAATTCTTTTGGTCCACATAAATATGACACCATCTATCGAGCAAAGTAACAAAGTCGTAATGATATCCATTCCAAATGTGATTGTTATTAAGCATAGATCAAGTCAACATTGACAGACACCATCTATCGAGCAAATTTTAGACCCAATAGTTGTTCTCCAATGCCTCTAGAGGGGAAAGCCTCAAGGGAGGGAGAACGGACGACCAGCTGAGATCCATGAGAGGGGATCATGGTCTTTCTTACCCAGCATATGGTGAGACAATGCAATCAAGGATCATAAGATGAGAGGGAAAAGAAACTGGTAGACACCACCCTATAAGCAGCTTGTGCACCCATATAGGAATTGTCAACAAAGAACCCTATAGAAAGGTTGTTGTTCAGCCTAAGAGGACGTTCCATGATGTCCACAAGTAGGACACAACATGATGATGCTAGTGCCACTGGACTGAAAGAACCGGAGGTACCTTGCAGTTACAAGCTGGAGAAGTCTACAATGATGTCTCCAACAATAACATGTCATGCACAAGTTTTTCCTAGAGCCCCCTCCAACCCCTAAACTATAGAGGGTAATGAGTTCATGGCACACCCTTATCCACAATTACGTGTTGCAGCAAGCGTGCCTGTGTTACCACACCAACCATGCGTGAGCCTCCAATTCTACATTTAAAAAAAAATAATTTGTGAAAGACAGTGTTTGCTTTTTATATGATTCAATTTCTTATTTAATCTTCTATACTGATCTAATAAGGGGGTGTTTGGTTACAAAAAGTCCTAGGACTTTTTAGTCCCAAGGACTATTAAAAAAAGTCCCTCCAAGAGAGTCTTTTTGGGACTAATGAAGTAAAAGTCCCTAATAGTCCCTCCCTGTTTGGTTACTGGAGACTTTTTTTAGTCCTAGAGACTAAAAAGTCCCTCAAACCAAACAGCCCCTAAATTCTATGGTGTTTAGTTTTGGCTTGGACTGGGGCGGGTGCAGCAGATTATGTGATGCTTTGGTAAAACT